>CM076574.1:907741041-908050639 GCA_034641835.2 Pinus albicaulis
CTAATCAAAGGGGAAATGTCTCCTTTTTTCAAAAGTCCAAGAGGGCTAAGTCAGGGTTTCCCACTCTCAGCTCTGTTATTTCTTCTCATAGTGGAAGGTTTAAGTTGTTAGCGCTCAAATCTACCTTAGGCTGAAATAAGGTAAAACTCAAGGCTACATCAAACCATGCTCAGCCTCGTAGCTAGCCCTACGAGGACAGGAGAGGGCTCTCTCCGGGTCTATCTCGGCAAAAGGTTTTCAAAGGGGCTGAGATGACTTATAATGAATACTGATTTTAGGCTAGTAAAGAGATAGGAAAGTTTGATTTTGATTTTTTGGGTTTTTGTTGGAGAAATGGGAAAAACAATTTTTGGGTTTGGGGATAAGGCCAGATCTTTGAAGAATTCGAGTTGGGGCGAGGTAGGCAGTAGTCTTGATGCTTTTGATTAAGTGTATGGATGGATCAGAACGAAAAGGAGCTGAAGAGGGCAAGGGAAAACATGGATCCTCTCCAAACAAGCGAAAAAATGTAAAACTAAACAAATTTAAAGGCAGAGCACTGAAACAATGGATTCAACCTCATTTACTCATTCATTTAGTTTCAGAAGCATAAGAAGGGAATGGAATACATTAAACATGAAAGAACTTAGAATAAACTGAGAGAAAACACCATCAAGAACTGAAAGCCACAAGAATCCCAACAAGTGCTGCAAAACCTCTGATCTTTCCTTAGCCAAAATATGAAAAATATGTACAATAGTGTACCAAAATCTTCCCAAGAGTCCAACCTGTAGAATGTCTCAAAAATTACATCATATAGACCTCTTAACCCCTTTCCACACATCTAGGGGTCGAATTCCTCCTTCTAGGAGCATTTCCAACTAATTCTAAACATGGATCTAGAATATAGGCATCTAAACAACTTGCCTCTAAAAGGGAGGAAACTGATTCTTACATCTGATTTTTACTTTTTTAGGAGTGAATCATCTAGAATAGGTAAAAGTGAGTCAAAGTTACATGCCAACCATCAATTTACATCATGATAACTCAAAAATTTCATCCACAAGCAAAACTAATTCAACTGGCCGAAATTCTGAGCTGGAAGGTGAAAAATTGACCAAAAATCCATATGCGTAGCGCGCCTGAGCCATATGCGTAGCGCGTCTTTCAGCCTGATTTTGGGGCACTTCGCGGCATCCAAATTGAGCTCATGATATCTCGTTGGAAAGCCCTAGATGTTGGCTATCCAACCCAAATAGAATTTCCCAATTTGGAGCTCATTTGCCCCTCCAAAACTTCATTTTCCCAGAAGTACTTCCTGCTGGTGCAAAAGGTGGCAGAAAGGTGGTTTTCATGGTGTTTTTGGGCCCTTTGATCATCCATAACTTGATGAAATGCTTCGGAAATACTGGAGCATGCATAACTTACCATGAAAAACCCAAAAATATAAATTTTTCCTTCAGCAAGTGTCCCAATCATAAGCGAGCGCGTCGACGCGCTACTCGTATAGCTGAAAAATCTGTTTTAAGACCAAAATATTTCAAAATGACAAAAATTTCTCCGAATTTGCTCAAATTCAGAGCGAAGACCCTCCATCATGTATCATGCCCAGCCAACGAAGCCTCGGCCAAAATCCGGAGTGGATCAGGCCTCTTTCGCCGCTTTAATGCTTCGCTCAATCTCCTCTTCAGAATCTTCATTTTTGCTTTGCAGACATGCATGCGGGCCCAATAATAACCTTTCATGTGATGAAGCATGTCTTTGTCTCTGTTGGCCTTTTCCAACAACTTCTCCAGATGAATGTTAACACGTGTGAGGCAAGAATCTCGATCGATTGGTGTCATGTCGCCGGGTCTCTTCCGGGCCAATTGTCGTATCCTCGATTCGCCCACCACAAGTGTGTGCTCATCCTCCAGCTATTTTTACGTCGCTCCGGTGTATTTTATCACCCACTGAGCCCTCTGCAATTTCTCTTTCAGCGTGTCATTCTCGGCATTTTGATCCTAGATGATCTCTTTCAGTTTCGAGCTAGGAGAGCTCACATCAACATCGATGAATGTGAAATCAGTGTCTCGACCGCCTGATGGGCCCTCATCGTGCATAGGCCTCTTGCCTTTGTCCTAGATCTGTACCTATGCTGAAGAAGAAGGCAAGACCCCTTCCACCCTTGGCGGAGATAATACTCGTGCTGCTGATGAAGTCAACGAGACCCCTTCCACCCCGGGTGGAGATAGTACTTGTCGTGATGCTACAAACAAAACACTGTGGCCTCGTTGGTATGTCACATACAATGGAGCACTGATATGCTCAATCTCAGGAATGTCTAGCTGATGTGAAGGCTCTCCCTCATCATGAACTACCTTGGGAGGCGGCTGTGGCGCTGTGAAGAAGTCACGGGAGATGAAATCCTCCCAAGTAATGCCCTTCTATGTCAGCTGATGTCCCACCATGATTTTGATCAGCGCGTAATGATATATACTGCTATGTTGCTGTGCTGGGGTCTTCTTCTGTACAAAAAATGTCATCCTCTCTATGTTGTGATACATGAAGTATGGAATGCTCATCATACGTACCCTCGTGAAATGCATCAACAAACGGACATGGTACGCATAGAGACGCGAGAATCTGCCCCTCGCAATCGAAATATTCATGGGATGAGTTTCATCGTTGTGCCTCAATCATCAGGAATCTGAAAGGAAAACCCTCGCTCGTGTGCCTCATATACCTGTGCTTGATGTATGGCTCATAGTGGAATTTTCAATCGCCGACGTTTGTTCCATTCTCCTCTCCCATATTTGGTATCCTTGGCCCTCGAGCAACACTTTCTCGGTGACAAAATGAAATTGACTCTCGCGAGGCTTACACGGCCATCATGTAAATGTAGAACAAATAGACGAGCTAGTTCACGATGATGCTGGGTTTGTGAAATCATCTCACAGTATTGGAAACATGACTGACACTGAAAACAATCCATTGCAAGCAGGCAAGCCTACAATTGAGCCAAAGAAGTAGGCTCCTCCCTGAGATGCTTACCACCTTTTCCACTTTTGTGAGACCTCCGTGGCACATTACCCTCTGCTGTGGAATCACTGTCATACTCCTGCTCATAAACTGAATCCGTCTCTGACATGGCTTTGAAAACAAGATGTCTGCAATATGTATGTTGATATAGGTGTAGTGAAGTCAAAATTTTTAATGTATTCTCAAAACCCAAATATGTTGCATATGTACCAAAGCATCATAAGAAAATAAGTCACAGTGGTAATAGCTCTGTTTAGTGGATTGGCATAAAAACAGTCTCTGTTTTGATCACAAGTGAATTTGACAAATGAGTAGAAAGTGTAATGTAGTGTGCAGCCTTTGTAATGCTGGCTAAAATTTGTCAAAGGGGAAAATGAGTATGAGACTGTGTTTGTCAATGGGAAAAGGGAAACAATGTGACAATGACCACAGTGAAACAAATAGCAATGACAGTGGTAATATAATGGCGATGACAGCAGTGGTGAAATGACAAACTGAGAGCGTGAGGGCAGTGACACTTTGACAGTAGATGCATAGGTATATATATCAACAATACAAGCTGGGAAATTCTTCAGAAGACCATCAACATGTATTCAAAACCCTAAGAAATGAATCTGCTATGAACGTACGGTTCACTTTTCTCCACATCAAATACACTAATTTCCCCACTTTAAAAAACACCACAATCCTGTTCAAAAATCACTGAGCAACCTTTAAAAACCTACTTGCAAGCTGATTGTGCCGATTTGGTGTGAAACTGGACGCAAGGGCAATTTTTTTTTAGCTCTGAGACTGTATGGGTAGCGCGCCCACCCAATGCGTAGTGCGCTGCAAGTGCATAGCGCCCTTGGTATTTAACATTGGCTGGTGATGCTATATGCGTAGCGCGCCCTATATGGGTAGCGCGCCTCCTCTGCGCGTAGCGCGCACCTCCAATTCCGGCCACAACTTTGCAAAACACGATTTCGGCCTTCAACTTCAACAGCTCAATTTCTGCCTTGAGGATTCGTGCAAATGAATTGTTTACCATGGTTTATATGTGAAGAAAAATATCTCATAAAATCAGATTTGATTTTAAATTTACTCCATGACCCACTTTTATAATGTTTGGCACTTTGTCATTCGATCACTTAATATAATGTTGTTCTTTGGCCTTTTCATTACTTTTCTGAATCTTGGACTGATGATACTTGGTTGTTTTTGCAGGGATTTGGCATTTGTCTTTGGAAAAGATTAGAGGCTTGCTCTGAAACTTCTTATGATGAAATAAATACAATTATTACAAAAAATGAAGTTTGACAATTTCTAGTTCCAAAACAGAGTTTTGGACTAGAAATGTCTTCAAATGTTTTTGATAATAAAAACGTGAAATAGAAATCTTTTGAAACCAACCTCATGGCCTGCGGGCCTTTATTACATGTATGCAAAGGACTAAAAACCCTAGACTCTAGTACTAAAGACTCTTTTTAACGAAACTAATCATTTATGACCATGAATGCAATGACCATGAACTTCAGTGATTTTTGAGGAATTTTAATTAGCCCTGCAGGTACAAGCATGAGGAAACACAAGACAACCAGACCCCCTCGTCAGTCAATGGCATGCTCCTAGCAAAAAGCAATGAAGTGGAACGAGTGAGACACCTAAGAATGATATGCAAAAAGCGGAAAGATCTCTGACGGAGGGCTGTAAGGACCGACTCTAACATTGGCTCCAATGGGGGATAGTGGTTCAGAGGAGATGCCAAGAACGGAAGATCTTTGGGGGAGTCAGACAGTGCCTTCATCCATTGGGTGATGGAGTCATTATATCAACAAATAACACAAAACTTTTGATACATTTATTGACTGCAAACTTAACTGAAAAGCGACTGAAACTTGACCAAAACTAACTCGACTCTAAAACTGAAAAGACTGATAAAACTGACTTGAAAAACTTCAAACCAACCAACCTCCATCTCCAGAATTATAGCCTTCGCTCCGAGCCCCAGACTGAAGATGAGAGATCAGTACACACTTGCAATAAAACAGAAGTAAAATGATATATACAATGATGATGAAATCAGCAGAAAATACTCAGAAGTGGTATCGCTTTAGCAGCCGACCATTGATCGGCCCTCCAAGACAATCATCTCCATTCATTTCCTTGAGAAGAAAAGAGTTTTGACTGCGATACGCTGCAATTTTAAAAGGACCCTTCCATAAGTTTTCAAATTTGCCGTGCTTTCCCTTATCTTCATTCCGAGCATCCCACTTCAAAACCACCTCATCTAGCTGAAACTTATCTGCTTTTGCCTTCCTGTCATAAATCTTCTTGATGCGCTCCTGCAACTTGAAAGTATTTTGAAATACCTCCTCCCGTGTCTGCTGTAAATGAATCATCTGATTAATCCTCCGCTGCATGGGATCTTCCTCACTACCAGCTTCTTGAAGCAATTTGACTACCGGGACAGCAAGCGAAGTAGGAAAAACCGTGTCTATCCCGTACACCAACTCGAAAGGAGACACCCCAATAGACTTTTTCTGACTTACCCTATCAGCCCACAGTGCATTCACTAAATTCTTGTGCCAGCCCTTTTTATTGATTTCCAGCAATTTCTTAATGATATTTACCAAGGAATTATTTGAAGATTCCGCCAAGCCATTTCCTTGCGAATGGTAGGCAGTCGAATGTCCCAAGCTGATATTGAAATTATAGCAAAATTCAACCATCCTCTTAGACTTGAAGGCCGTTGCATTGTCTGTGATTATCTTGCTAGGACACCCAAAACGTGACAGAATATTTTTTTCAAGAAAAGATATAATTACCGCATCCGTGGCCTGTCGAGTGGGAATCACCTAGATCCATTTCGTGAAGTAGTCCGTAGCTGTAAATATCCATCTATGCTGTACGGAAGATGCTGGGTGGATTTCCCCGATGAAATCCAATCCCCACTGCTAGAATGGTGCACTAACTTCAATTGGTTTGAGAGGCAAAGGCTGTAGTTTCTGCTTCCCTTCGAAAATTTGGCATTCGTGACAATTCTTAACAGCCTTGTATACATCTGAAAACAAAGAAGGCCAATAGTAACCTGCCCTTAGAATCTTATTCGCTGTGGTTTTCCAAAACAAATGGCCGCCACAGTCTCCTCTATGAAAGTCCTCTAAAACTTTTTTGGCTTCCTCCTCTACCAAACAATTCAATAACATTCCACCAGGGTCTTTCCAATACAATGCAGAATTCAGTATGCAAAATTTTGCAGCTCTCAACTTCAATGTTCTACTCTTATTTCTAGGCATCCCGGGAGGTGGAGATAAATTCTGAAGTACGTATAAGATGTCAGCATACCAAGGGGAAGAAACAAAAATATCAGATACCTGAACTGATGTACTCTCCTCATCTTCATCGGACATGGCAGCAATCAAATTTATATCTAGAGCATGCAGATTTGTTTCAGCCATGAGCTTGGCGAGTCCTTGTCCTTTGATCAGCTTGGTCGGTTTAATCTCCACATCGTATCCTAACAACGCAGCGATCCACTTACCCCGTCTTCCTTCTGGATCTTCCTGTACCAAAACATCTTTAACTGTTGCGTTAGGAACATATGCTATAATGTGGGAATGCAGTGTATACACACGGAAGTCTTTCAAGGCCTTTACAAGCGCAAGTGCTTGTTTCTCAATAATATTGTATTTCAATGCTCCGTCCCTTATAATCCGACTGAAAAAAGCAATGGGCTTCTCAACTCCATCCCTTTTCTGCATTAAAACAACTGCCAAAGTGTGCTCAGAAGCAAATGAAAACAAAATGAAGTCCTGTGTGTAGTCCGGGCTGATTAAAATAGGGGCTGAAGAAAGAGCTATCTTTACCAAATTGAATGATTTCACTGCCTCTTCTGTCCACCTTACCTGACTGTCCTTTTTCAGCATATTCGTGATTTCCCTAAGATGCTCAGCAAGATTTGGAATGAAACGACGCAGAAAATTGATTTTACCGTTAAAGGACTGTATTTCTTTCTTGTTCCGGGGCTGTTCAATCTGCTGGATGGATTCAACACGTGCAGGGTCAACATGGATGCCATCTTTCGATATGATGTGGCCAAGGAGCTTGCCTTCATCCATGGCAAAAAGACTCTTTTTCGGATTCAACGAAATGCCATATTTTCTGCACTTCTGGAAAAAAACTTTCAAATGATACAAATGTTCCTCATCAGAATTTGAAAACACAGTTAAATCATCAAGGTAAACAACCAAAAATACATCTATCTTGTTGGTGAGAGCCATGTCCATTGCATGCTGAAAGGTGGCACCTGCATTCTTCAGACCAAACGACATTTTTGCATAATGAAACATTCCCCATTGAGTGGTGAACGCAGCCTTGTCACGATCATCTTCATGCACTAAAATTTGATTGTATCCTGAATAACCGTCGAGTAGTGACATCCTTGATGCTCCAACTACTCGCTGCAATATATGGTCCATTTTTGGCAGCGGATAATTGTCTTTTAATGATACCTTATTCAAATTTCTGAAGTCAATACATAAACGGATCTCACCTGTCTTCTTTCTCACGGGCACCAAATTTGATATCCAATCTGAAAATCGAATAGGCACAATGATTCCTGACTTATACAACCTGTTTACCTCTTTTTCAATCGATGGTAGCAGCTTTGGATTGATTCTCCTCAACTTTTGACGAAAAGGCTTCTGATTCGGTTTAATGGGGATAGTATGCTGAATGATATTAGTGTCATATGTTTTTAAATCTGAGTAATCCCATGCAAAAGCATCAGAAAATGAAGACAACAATTTCACATACTCTGCCTTTACCTTTGGTGACAATGACTTCGATAACTTTACCATCTTGGGATTCTCAGCTATCCCAATATTTACCTCTTCAACACCTTTTTCAGTCGGCCTTAATGTTGGTTTGCGGGCTACATCATCTTGGTCAAAGAGTTCCTCCAAAGGAATCAATCCCTTAGGAATGATGTTATCTTTAAGTTGGAGTACTTCCATTTGATTTATTTGTATATCATCATTACCATCATCATGTTCTGTATCTATGGAGGTGTCTTTAAACTTACCCTTATTCTACAGAAAATCACTAATCTCCTCGTCATCCTGAAAGACTTGCCAACATCGCTGATTGTCTGGAACGGTGGGGCAGTGTTTCACATGAATCTCGAACTTGTTGCTGGAATTCATTGTGATTTTTAAATTGCTTGCTGCCTTAGCAAGTCCATCAGCAACACCATTTTGTATGCGAGGGACACATTTCAAGGTATGATCAGAAAATAACTTCAGAATATCTAAAACTGCATTACGGTAAGCCCTCATGCGAGGATGCTTGGCCTGAAACTCACCTTTAACCTGCTTTATCACCAACTCTGAATCACCATAGACTGCAATCCTTTTCGCTTTCAGCTTTCTAATAATCTTAAGGCCATCAATTAGAGCCTCATATTCCGCTTCATTATTAGAACAGTCAAATGCCAGCTTGTAGGAACACACTCTCACATTGCTTGGAACCTTATCCGGAGCAGAAAATGGACTATGAATCCAAACACCAATTCCAGCACCGTCACTACCCACTGCGCCATCAAAATCCATGGTCCAAAGACCATCTTCATCGTCCTCTAAATGCTGAAATTTCGCCAGCTCTGTTTTTCCTGTTTGCTGCCCATTGTCTTTAGCTGATTGCTCCACAGTAGCTTGTTTTTCTCTTCTTTCTTTTTGCAGAACTTCTCTAAAATTCTCAGTGATTTCTGGTATATCTTCCGCCTGAACTAATTGACTATCTATATCATTAAAACTATCAGCAAGCAACACAAATGACTCTAAGTCGATATGTACATAATTTACAGGATGATTGATTGGCTTCTCTTTGCTGGTTATCATGTATTTCATCTTCTGCTCTCGATAAAACTTTCTCATTTGACCGAAGACTGGAATTGTCGCATAAGAGAAATCTAACTGAAGTGTGCCTTTCAACTTTTCCCCCCAAGATCTTGAAAGGAGCATCCCAAATCGCGGAGGAATGTCCGCCACAACCACATCCATCAAGACATTCTTCGCTGGAATTTGATCTAAGCTTACAACCAAATCTTTGATGATTCCTATACACCTCACACGGCTGGAATCAAATGAATACAAATCATGATATTTTCTTGTAATGTCTAGTCCCAATTTTTCCATGATCGCCTTTGGCATCAAATTGTGCGAAGCACCCGAATCGAACATGGCATTGTGCAATACATATTGATGCAACCTCAAACTGATATAAAAGGGAGGAACATCACTGTCAGGGGACTCACCATCTAATGCAGGCCCGAAAATCAATTCTGGCTGATCATCTTCAACATTTACCGTGTCAAACATTGGATCAAAATTTAGAATTTTGGAGACTTGACCGCGGTACCTGCTGTTCTTCATGATTTCTATCAAAGGAATAGATATTTTTAATTTGGAAATTTCATTTTCCAAACTAAATGCTGAAATATTTCAACCTCTTTGACCGGAACCTCTTTCTTTTCAGCCTTATCCTTCATTATACTTGACTGATTTACCTTTTCTGCTGATGATACTTTACTAGTTGCGGGATCAATTGTCTCTTTTCCTTTCTTCTGTGGTATAGGTGAATCCGTCTTCGGTGCTGAAGCCTCTTTTCTTTTCTGAATTGGATTTATGGGCACATCTCTGTTTCTCAATGAGTATTGCTTCTGTTGAGCGGACAAAGCATTCAGATATCCTCTTTGGTATTCATCTGATTCTTCCTCCAGATCTGCATCGTTTGCTAAAATGAAATCCTCATCTTTCTGTGCAGCTGAACTTTCTCCATATTCTTCATCCTCAGTGATGTAAATGGGTAGATCGTCGGGAGTAAAGAAGTGGTTTTGCTCACCTACTACATCATCGTCATCGTCTGAATCTTGACTCACAAAATTCTGCAAAAGAGGTGTTTTAATCTACTGCTGGGCTGCCGGCTCTTGTGCTCTCTGTTCACGCTGCTTAATTCTGAACTGTGGCTGCTGCTGGCCACGGTAGTTGGGATTACGAATCTGCGTTTCTGGTTTATCAAGGTTCATTCTTTTGAACATTTTTTCCATCTCACGAAGCCAGGGCGGTTCTGATGCAGATGTGGAAGGCTCTTCCTTTATAGTCACTCTTTTCTCTGCTTTCAACCGTGCTCTCTTATCGTTCAGATTCGCCTCAACACTAACGGAAATCTTCTGCATATCTTCTAAGGTAGGCGGATCTCTGTCACGTAGCGAATAAGCCATCTCCGGATCAAAACCATCCGGGAATTTAAGAAGAGCTGACTTTTTAGACGGTCTTAAGTCATCTGGAATTGCATTATACACTATATTGAATCTGATAATATAATCTTGAACGGACTCACCAGGATTACGCTTGATGTTTGTATACTCTGAAGTGATCTGCAGCGGATCTTTTTTCATCTCCCATCGATCTAAAAATTGTGTCTGAAGCTCTTGCAATGTATTGATACTTCTGGCCTGTAGAGCTCTGAACCATTTACGAACCTCTCCTCCAAAAGTCTGGGCAAACAATCTCATTAAAACATTTTCTGCATCAACTTCATGCAGGTCCAAAAAGTCTGTCATTCAGACAATATGCTGCTGAGCTGATATACTCTATGGTGTGCCATCGAATATGGGAATATTTCTCTGGTAATCAGCAGGCATAGGATCTAAATTGGCCGGCAAAGAAAGAGGTGCAAATCTGGCAGCCATGACTCTCGGCGGATTGATAATCTGATGTCTTGGAGAAACAGGAGGACTGGGAGCAGTAGGTGAACGAGGTGTATGCGGTGGAGACAGAGGAGAAAATACTGCTGATTGTTGATCAGAAATCTCAGGCTGAACAGGAATGGTAGGGATAAAGGAAGGTTCAGTGGGAATCCGTGAACTAGATGCAACTTCAGATGGTCCAAGAGTTTGTGAAGCAGATTCAATGAATTCGGGAATGTTGGTAGCCACGATGGAATTTTGCAGATTCAGAATGTAATTGTCAATAGATTTATTTGCTTGCTCAACTTCTAAATACTTGATGAACTCAGGATTGATAACGGTAGAACCAGTGGCACTTTCGGATTTGGTTTCAAACAATGATAACTCAAACTGATCGTCAAACTCAATATCATCAATGTATTCAAAAACAGTGGGGTATGAGTGAGATTTGACCAATGGAATAATAGGAGCTTCTCGACGGAAAATTCTTGGGATTAGGTTGGGGTTTTCATATACTGGAGGTGGATTTGGATCAGGATTTGATCTGGTATGCCTTCTTGAAGCCAGTGTATTGATCTATTCGGGAAAAATTTCAAGGAACACAATCAATTATCTTCAGCCTATTGACTTCTAGACTCAATCATCCAAAGGTATAGAATGAACAAGTATACTGGGGTGATTTGCAAATCAAGTGCTGCATTCACAAGCTAACCAGAGATCGACTGAAGCAACATTTATCTACTTCCGCTTATGCATGGAAAAAGTGTTTCGAAAGCTACCTGGCGTGACTTCAGACTCCGTCTAAGACTCATGAAACAAACACATCAACAAGCAAACCATTGAGATTGATTCCCCAGTATGGTCGCCACTATGTTAGCGCTCAAATCTAACTTAGGCTGAAATAAGGTAAAACTCAAGGCTACATCAAACCACGCTCAGCCTCGTAGCTAGCCCTACGAGGACAGGAGAGGGCTCTCTCCAGGTCTATCTCGGCAAAAGGTTTTCAGAGGAGCTGAGATGACTTATAATGAACAATGAATACTGATTTTAGGCTAGTAAAGAGATAGGAAAGTTTGATTTTGATTTTTTGGGTTTTTTGTTGAAAATATGGGAAAGACAATTTTGGGTCTGGGGATAAGGCCAGATCTTTGCAGAATTCGAGTTGGGGCGAGGTAGGCAATAGTCTTGATGCTTTTGATCGAGTATATGGATGGATCAGAATGACAAGGAGCTGAAGAGGGCAAGGGAGAACATGGATCCTCTCCAAACAGGCGAAAACATGTAAAACTAAACAAATTCAAAGGCAGAGCACTAAAATCAATGGATTCAACCTCATTTACTCATTCATTTAGTTTCAGAAGCATAAGAAGGGAATGGCATACATTAAACATGAAAGAACTTACAATAAACTGAGAGAAAACACCATCAAGAACTGAAAGCCACAAGAATCCCAACAGGTGCTGCAAAACCTCTGATCTTTCCTTAGCCAAAATATGAAAAATATGTACAATAGTGTGCCAAAATCTTCCCAAGAGTCCAACCTATAGAATGTCTCAAAAATTACGTCATATAGACCTTCTAACCCCTTCCCACACCTCTAGGGGTCGAATTCCTCCTTCTAGGAGCAGTTCCAACTAATTCTAAACAAAGAACTAGAATATACTAGGCATCTAAACAACTTGCCTCTAAAAGGGAGGAAACTGATTCTTACATCTGATTTTTACTTTTTTAGGAGTGAATCATCTAGAATAGGTAAAAGTGAGTCAAAGTTACATGCCAACCATCAATTTACATCATGATAACTCAAAAATTTCATCCACAAGATAAACTGGTTCAACTGGCCGAAATTCTGAGCTGGAAGGTGAAAAATTGACCAGAAATCCATATGCGTAGCGCCCCTGAGCCATACGCGTAGCGCACCTTTCAACCTGATTTTAGGGCACTTCCCGGCATCCAAATTGAGCTCATGATAGCTTGTTGGAAATCCCTGGATGTTGGCTATCCAACCCAAGTGGAATTTCCCAATTGGGAGCTCACTTGCCCCTCCAAAACTTCATTCTCCCAGAAGTACTTCCTGCTGGTGCAAAAGGTGGCAGCAAGGTGGTTTTCATGGTGTTTTTGGGCCTTTTGATCATCCAGAACCTGATGAAATGCTTCGGAAATACTTGAGCATGCATAGCTTAACATGAAAAACCCAGAAATATAAATTTTTCCTTCAGCAAGTGTCCCAAATAAAAGCGAGCACGTCGACGCGCTACTCGTATAGCTGAAAAATCTGTTTTTGGACCAAAATAATTCAAAATGACAAAAATTTCTCCGAATTTTCTCAAATTTGGAGCGAAGACCCTCCATCATGTATCATGCCCAGCCAACGAAGCCTCGGCCAAAATTTGAAGTGGATCAGGCCTTTTCCACCGTTTTAGTGCTTCGCTCAACCTCCTCTTCAGAATCTTCATTTTTTCCTTGCAGACATGCATGCGAGCCCAATAATGACCTTTCATGTGACGAAGCATGTCTTTGTCTCTGTTGGCATTTTCCAACAACTTCTCCAGATGAATTTTAACATGTGTGAGGCAATAATCTCGATCGATTGGTGTCATGTCGCCAGGTCTCTTCCGGGCCAATTGTCGATCCTCACGGATTCGTCGCAGCTCATAAAGTGTGTGCTCATCCTCTAGCTATTTGTTACGCTGCTCTAGGTAGTTTATCACCCACTGAGCCCTCTGCAATTTTTCTTTCAGCGTGTCATTCTCGGCCCTTTGCTCCTGGATGATCTCTTTCAGTTTCGAGCTAGGAGAGCTCGCATCAACATCAATGATCGTGAAATCAGTGTCCCGGCCTCCTGATGGGCCCTCATCATGCATGGGCCTCTTGCCCCTGTCCTGAAACTGTACCTGTGCTGAAGAAGAAGGCGAGACCCCTTCCACATCATGTGGAGATAATACTCGCTTTGCTGATGGAGTCAACGAGACCCCTTCCACCCCGGGTGTAGATAATACTCGTCGTGAAGCTGCAAATAAAGCCATGTGGCCTCGCTGGTATGTCACATACAATGGAGCACTGATATGCTCGATGTCAGGAATGTCAGGCTGGTGTGAAGGCTCTCTTTCATCATGAACTACCTCAAGAGGCGGCTGCGGCGCTGTAAATAAGTCACGAGATATGAAATCCTCCCAAGTGATGCCCTGCTGTGTCAACTGATGTACCACTACGATCTTGATCAGCACGTAATGATATATACTTCTATGCTGCTGTGCTGGGGTCTTCTTCTGTACAAAAATCATCATCCTCTCTATGTTGCGATACATGAAGTACGGAATGTTCATCATACGTACCCTCGTGAAATGCATCAACAAACGGACATGGTACACATAGAGACGCGAGAATCTTCCCTCGCAACTGAAATACCGAATGATGAGTTTCATCAGTGGTACAAACTCATCCTTCAGGAATCTGAAAGGAAAAACCCTGCTCAGGTGCCTCATATACCCAGGTTTGATGTATGGCTCATAGTGGAATTTCTCTAACTGCTGACGTTTGTTCCATTCCTCTCCTATATTTGGTATGCCGGTGGCCTGAGCAATAGTCACTGGTGACAGAATGAAATATACTCCGGCGAGGTTTACACGGCCATCATGTAAATGTAGAACAAATAGACGAGCTAGTTCACGATGATGATGGGTTTGTGAGATCATCTCACAGTATTGGAAACATGACTGACGCTGAAAACAATCCATTGCAAGCGGGCAAGCCTGCAATTGAGCCAAAGAAGTAGGCTCTTCCCTGAGATGCTTACCACCTTTGCCACCTTTGTGAGACCTCGGCGCACGTACCCTGCGCGTAGATGTGTCCTTCTCCTAACTCATCGTCGAATCGGGTCTGCGACATGTCTTTGAAAACAAGATGTACGCAATATGGATGCGATATAGGTGTAGTGAAGTCAAAAGTTTCAATGTATGCTCAAAACCCAAATATGTTGCATATGTATCAAAACATCATACGAAAATAAGTCACAGTGGTAATAGCTACTGTTTTAGTGGATTGGCATAAAAACGGTCTGTTGTTTTGATCCATAGTGAATTTCGCGGAAATAAGTACCAAGTGCAAATGTGGTGTGCGACCTTTGTAATGCGGCTAGAATTTTTCAAGGGGAAAATGAGTATGTAAGGACGCATGTTTGTCAATGGGAAATGGGACACAATGTGACAATGACCACGGTGAAACAAATATCCATGACGGTGGAGCAAAAATGATGATGACGACGTTGGTTCCAGCATGCTAAAAGAGCGTGAGAGACGTTGACACTTTGACAATATATGCATAGGTATATATATCAACAATACAAGTTGGGAAAATCTTCACAAGGCCATCAACATGTATTCAAAACCCGAAGGAATAAATGTTGCTATGAACATGAATATGGGGTTTCACCTCTCCACATCAAATACATTAATTTCCCCACTTCAAAACACCACACTCCTGTTCAAAAATCACTAAGTAATGATGGAGAACCTATAGAACGCACCCAAGGCGTTTGGGCATGAACTCGAACGCAAAGGCAAAAAATTTCGGCCACGAGGCGCGTATGGGTGGCGCGCCTGCCCAACGCGTAGCGCGCGACAAGTGCATAGCGCACGTGTTCTTTTGCAAAGAGTGGGGATGCTATGTCGTAGCGCCACTTATGGGTAGCACGCCTACGCTGTGGGTAGCCGCACCTTCAATCCAGTCCACGGCTATGAAAAACACGATTTCGGCCCTCAACTTCACCACTTCGTTTTCTGCCTTGAGAATTCATGCAAATGAATTGTTTACCATGATTTATATGTGAAGAAAATATCTCATAAAATCAGATTTGATTTTAAATTTACTCCATGACCCACTTTTATAATGTTTGGCACTTTGACATTCGATCCTTTAATACAATGCTTTTCTTTGGCTTTTCCTTGCTTTTCTGAGTTTTGGACTGATAATACTTGGTTGTTTTTGCAGGGATCCGGCATTTGGCTTTGGAAAATATCAGTGGCTTGCTCTGGAACTTTCTTACAATGAAACAAATACAAAATTATTACAACAATGAAAATTGACAATTTCTAGTTCCAAAACAGAGTTTTGGACTAGAAATGTCTTCAAATGCTTTCTGAGAATAAAAATATGAAACGAGAATCTTTTGAAACCAACCTCATGGCCTGCGGGCTTTTATTACATGTATGCAAAGGACTAAAAACCCTAGACTCTAGGACTAAAGACTCTTTTTAACGAAACTAATCATTTATGACAATGAATGCAATGACCATGAACTTCAGTGATTTTTGAGGAATTTTAATTAGCCCTGCAGGTACAAGCATGAGGAAACACAAGACAACCAGACCCCCTCGTCAGTCAATGGCATGCCCCTAGCGAAATGCAACGAAGTGAAACGAACGAGACACCTAAAAATGATATGCAAAATGCGAAATGATCTCTGACGGAGGGCTGTAAGGACCGACTCTAACATTGGCTCCAATGGGGATGGTGGCTCCATGGAGATGCCAAGAACGGCAGATCTCTGGGAGAGTCAGACAGTGCCTTCATCCATTGGGCGATGGAGTCATTATTTCAACAGATAACACAAAACTTTTGATACATTTATTGACTGCAAACTTGACTGAAAAGCGACTGAAACTTGACAAAAACTGACTCGATTCTAAAACTGAAAAGACTGATAAAACTGACTTGACAAACTTCAAACGAACCAACCTCCATCTCCAGAATTATAGCCTTCGCTCCGGGCCCCAGACTGAAGATGAGAGATCAGTACACACTTGCAATAAAACAAAAGTAAAACAATATATACAATGATGATGAAATCAACAGAAAATACTCAGAAGTGGTATCGCTTCAGCAACCGACCATTGATCGGTCCTCCAGGATAATCATCTCCATTCATTTCCTTGAGAAGAAAGGCATTTTGACCACGATACGCTGCAATCTTAAAAGGACCCTTCCATAGGTTTTCAAATTTTCCGTGCTTTCCCTTATCTTCATTCCGAGCATCCCACTTCAAAACCACCTCATCCAGCTGAAACTTATCTGCTTTTGCCTTCCTGTCATAAATCTTCTTGATGCGCTCCTGCAACTTGAAAGTATTTTGAAATACCTCCTCCCGTGTCTGCTGTAAATGAATCATCTGATTAATCCTCCGCTGCATGGGATCTTCCTCACTACCAGCTTCTTGAAGCAATTTGACTACCGGGACAGCAAGCGAAGTAGGAAAAACCGTGTCTATCCCGTACACCAACTCGAAAGGAGACACCCCAATAGACTTTTTCTGACTTACCCTATCAGCCCACAGTGCATTCACTAAATTCTTGTGCCAGCCCTTTTTATTGATTTCCAGCAATTTCTTAATGATATTTACCAAGGAATTATTTGAAGATTCCGCCAAGCCATTTCCTTGCGAATGGTAGGCAGTCGAATGTCCCAAGCTGATATTGAAATTATAGCAAAATTCAACCATCCTCTTAGACTTGAAGGCCGTTGCATTGTCTGTGATTATCTTGCTAGGACACCCAAAACGTGACAGAATATTTTTTTCAAGAAAAGATATAATTACCGCATCCGTGGCCTGTCGAGTGGGAATCACCTAGATCCATTTCGTGAAGTAGTCCGTAGCTGTAAATATCCATCTATGCTGTACGGAAGATGCTGGGTGGATTTCCCCGATGAAATCCAATCCCCACTGCTAGAATGGTGCACTAACTTCAATTGGTTTGAGAGGCAAAGGCTGTAGTTTCTGCTTCCCTTCGAAAATTTGGCATTCGTGACAATTCTTAACAGCCTTGTATACATCTGAAAACAAAGAAGGCCAATAGTAACCTGCCCTTAGAATCTTATTCGCTGTGGTTTTCCAAAACAAATGGCCGCCACAGTCTCCTCTATGAAAGTCCTCTAAAACTTTTTTGGCTTCCTCCTCTACCAAACAATTCAATAACATTCCACCAGGGTCTTTCCAATACAATGCAGAATTCAGTATGCAAAATTTTGCAGCTCTCAACTTCAATGTTCTACTCTTATTTCTAGGCATCCCGGGAGGTGGAGATAAATTCTGAAGTACGTATAAGATGTCAGCATACCAAGGGGAAGAAACAAAAATATCAGATACCTGAACTGATGTACTCTCCTCATCTTCATCGGACATGGCAGCAATCAAATTTATATCTAGAGCATGCAGATTTGTTTCAGCCATGAGCTTGGCGAGTCCTTGTCCTTTGATCAGCTTGGTCGGTTTAATCTCCACATCGTATCCTAACAACGCAGCGATCCACTTACCCCGTCTTCCTTCTGGATCTTCCTGTACCAAAACATCTTTAACTGTTGCGTTAGGAACATATGCTATAATGTGGGAATGCAGTGTATACACACGGAAGTCTTTCAAGGCCTTTACAAGCGCAAGTGCTTGTTTCTCAATAATATTGTATTTCAATGCTCCGTCCCTTATAATCCGACTGAAAAAAGCAATGGGCTTCTCAACTCCATCCCTTTTCTGCATTAAAACAACTGCCAAAGTGTGCTCAGAAGCAAATGAAAACAAAATGAAGTCCTGTGTGTAGTCCGGGCTGATTAAAATAGGGGCTGAAGAAAGAGCTATCTTTACCAAATTGAATGATTTCACTGCCTCTTCTGTCCACCTTACCTGACTGTCCTTTTTCAGCATATTCGTGATTTCCCTAAGATGCTCAGCAAGATTTGGAATGAAACGACGCAGAAAATTGATTTTACCGTTAAAGGACTGTATTTCTTTCTTGTTCCGGGGCTGTTCAATCTGCTGGATGGATTCAACACGTGCAGGGTCAACATGGATGCCATCTTTCGATATGATGTGGCCAAGGAGCTTGCCTTCATCCATGGCAAAAAGACTCTTTTTCGGATTCAACGAAATGCCATATTTTCTGCACTTCTGGAAAAAAACTTTCAAATGATACAAATGTTCCTCATCAGAATTTGAAAACACAGTTAAATCATCAAGGTAAACAACCAAAAATACATCTATCTTGTTGGTGAGAGCCATGTCCATTGCATGCTGAAAGGTGGCACCTGCATTCTTCAGACCAAACGACATTTTTGCATAATGAAACATTCCCCATTGAGTGGTGAACGCAGCCTTGTCACGATCATCTTCATGCACTAAAATTTGATTGTATCCTGAATAACCGTCGAGTAGTGACATCCTTGATGCTCCAACTACTCGCTGCAATATATGGTCCATTTTTGGCAGCGGATAATTGTCTTTTAATGATACCTTATTCAAATTTCTGAAGTCAATACATAAACGGATCTCACCTGTCTTCTTTCTCACGGGCACCAAATTTGATATCCAATCTGAAAATCGAATAGGCACAATGATTCCTGACTTATACAACCTGTTTACCTCTTTTTCAATCGATGGTAGCAGCTTTGGATTGATTCTCCTCAACTTTTGACGAAAAGGCTTCTGATTCGGTTTAATGGGGATAGTATGCTGAATGATATTAGTGTCATATGTTTTTAAATCTGAGTAATCCCATGCAAAAGCATCAGAAAATGAAGACAACAATTTCACATACTCTGCCTTTACCTTTGGTGACAATGACTTCGATAACTTTACCATCTTGGGATTCTCAGCTATCCCAATATTTACCTCTTCAACACCTTTTTCAGTCGGCCTTAATGTTGGTTTGCGGGCTACATCATCTTGGTCAAAGAGTTCCTCCAAAGGAATCAATCCCTTAGGAATGATGTTATCTTTAAGTTGGAGTACTTCCATTTGATTTATTTGTATATCATCATTACCATCATCATGTTCTGTATCTATGGAGGTGTCTTTAAACTTACCCTTATTCTACAGAAAATCACTAATCTCCTCGTCATCCTGAAAGACTTGCCAACATCGCTGATTGTCTGGAACGGTGGGGCAGTGTTTCACATGAATCTCGAACTTGTTGCTGGAATTCATTGTGATTTTTAAATTGCTTGCTGCCTTAGCAAGTCCATCAGCAACACCATTTTGTATGCGAGGGACACATTTCAAGGTATGATCAGAAAATAACTTCAGAATATCTAAAACTGCATTACGGTAAGCCCTCATGCGAGGATGCTTGGCCTGAAACTCACCTTTAACCTGCTTTATCACCAACTCTGAATCACCATAGACTGCAATCCTTTTCGCTTTCAGCTTTCTAATAATCTTAAGGCCATCAATTAGAGCCTCATATTCCGCTTCATTATTAGAACAGTCAAATGCCAGCTTGTAGGAACACACTCTCACATTGCTTGGAACCTTATCCGGAGCAGAAAATGGACTATGAATCCAAACACCAATTCCAGCACCGTCACTACCCACTGCGCCATCAAAATCCATGGTCCAAAGACCATCTTCATCGTCCTCTAAATGCTGAAATTTCGCCAGCTCTGTTTTTCCTGTTTGCTGCCCATTGTCTTTAGCTGATTGCTCCACAGTAGCTTGTTTTTCTCTTCTTTCTTTTTGCAGAACTTCTCTAAAATTCTCAGTGATTTCTGGTATATCTTCCGCCTGAACTAATTGACTATCTATATCATTAAAACTATCAGTAACTAACTGTGTTCTAAGTGGTATATATTTATAGAGACTGATGGCTTTCTCACTGCCCAGGCTGGCTCATGTATTTTATCCCCCCGCACCGTGATCTCATTTCTCATTTTGTTCGAAAGTGAGATTGTAGCATAAGAGAAATCTAACTGAAGTGTACCTTTCAACTTTTCCCCCCAAGATCTTGAAAGGAGCATACCAAATCACGGAGGAATGTCCGCCACCACCACGTCCATTAAGACATTCTTTGCTGGAATTTGATCTAAGCTTACAACCAAATCTTTGATGAGTCCTATACACCTCACACGGCTAGAATCAAATGAATACAAATCATGATATTTTCTTGTAATGTCTAGTCCCAAATTCTCCATGATCGCCTTTGGCATCAAATTGTGCGAAGCACCTGAATCGAACATGGCATTGTGCAATACATATTCATGCAACCTCAAACTGATATAAAAGGGAGGAACATCACTGTCAGGGGACTCACCATCTAATGCAGGCCCGAAAATCAATTCTGGTTGATCATCTTCAACATTTACCGTGTCAAACATTGGATCAAAATTCAGAATTTTGGAGACTTGACCACGGTAGCTGCTGTTCTTCATGATTTCTGTCAAAGGAATAGATATTTTTAATTTGGAAATTTCATTTTCCAAACTAAATGCTGAAACTCTTTCGACTTCTTTGACCGGAACTTCCTTCTTTTCAGCCTTTTCCTTCATTATACTTGACTGATTTACCTTTTCTGCTGATGATACTTTACTAGCTGCGGGATCAATTGTCTCTTTTCCTTTCTTCTGTGGTATGGGTGAATCCGTCTTCGGTGCTGAAGCTTCTTTTCTTTTCTGAATTGGATTTATGGGCACATCTCGGTTTCTCAATGAGTATTGCTTCTGTTGAGTGGACAAAGCATTCAGATATTCTCTTTGGTAATCATCTTATTCTTCCTCTAAATCTGCATCATTTGCTAAAATGAAATCTTCATCCTTCTGAGCAGCCGAACTTTCTCCATATTCTTCATCCTCAGTAATGTAAATAGGCAGATCGTCGGGAGTAAAGAAGTGGTTTTGCTCACCTACTGCATCATCATCATCGTCTGAATCTTGACTCACAAAATTCTGCAAAAGAGGTGTTTTAATCTGCTACTGGGCTGCCGGCTCTTGTGCTCTCTGTTCACGCTGCTTAATTCTGAACTGTGGCTGTTGCTGGCCACGGTAGTTGGGATTACGAATCTGCGTTTCTGGTTTATCAAGGTTCATTCTTTTGAACATTTTTTCCATCTCACGAAGCCAAGGCGATTCTGATGCAGATGTGGAAGGCTCTTCCTTTATAGTCACTCTTTTCTCTGCTTTCAACCGTGCTCTCTTATCATTCAGATTCGCCTCAACACTAACGGAAATCTTCTGCATATCTTCTAAGGTAGGCAGATCTCTATCACGTAGCGAATAAGCCATCTCCGGATCAAAACCATCCGGGAATTTAAGAAGAGATGACTTTTTAAACGGTCTTAAGTCATCTGGAATTGCATTATACACTGTATTGAATCTGATAATATAATCCTGAACGGACTCACCAGGATTACGCTTGATGTTTGTATACTCTGAAGTGATCTGCAGCGGATCTTTTTTCATCTCCCATCGATCTAAAAATTGTGTCTGAAGTTTTTGTAATGTATTGATACTTCTGGCTTGTAGAGCTCTGAACCATTTACGAACCTCTCCTCCAAAATTCTGGGCAAACAATCTCATTGAAACATTTTCTGCATCAACTTCATGCAGGTCCAAAAAGTCTGTCATTCGGACAATATGCTGCTGAGCTGATATACTCTGTGGTGTGCCATCAAATATGGGAATCTTGCTCTGGTAATCAGCAGGCATAGGATCTAAATTGGCCGGCAAAGCAAGAGGTGCAAATCTGGCTGCCATGACTCTTGGCGGATTTATAATCTGCTGTCTCGGAGATACAGGAGGACTGGGAGCAGTAGGTGAACGAGGTGTATGCGGTGGAGACGGAGGAGAAACTACTGCTGATTGCTGATCAGAAATCTCAGGCTGAACGGGAATGGTAGGGATAAAGGAAGGTTTAGTGGGAATCCGTGAACTAGATGCAACTTCAGATGGTCCAAGAGTTTGTGACGCAGATTCAATGAATTCGGGAATGTTGGTAGCCACGATGGAATTTTTTAGATTCAGAATATAATTGTCGATAGATCTATTTGCTTGCTCAACTTCTAAATACTTGATGAACTCAGGATTGATAACGGTAGAACCAGTGGCACTTTCGGATTTGGTTTCAAACAATGATAACTCAAACTGATCGTCAAACTCTATATCATCAATGTATTCAAAAACAGTGGGGTATGAGTGAGATTTGACCAATGCAACAATAGGAGCTTCTAGACGAAAAATTATTGGGATTAGGTTGGGGTTTTCATATACTAGAGGCGTATTTGGATCAGGATTGGATCTGGTATGCCTTCTTGAAGCCAGTGTATTGATCTATTTGGGAAAAAGTTCAAGGAACAAAAACAATTATCTTCAGCCTATCGACTTCTAGAATCAATCATCTAAAGGTCTAGAATGAACAAGTATACTGGGGTGATTTGAAAATCAAGTGCTGCATTCACAAGCTTACCGGAGATCGACTGAAGCAACGTTTATCTACTTCCGCTTATGCATGGCAAAAGCGTTTCGAAAGCTACCTGGCGTGACTTCAGACTCCGTCTAAGACTCATGAAACAAACACATCAACAAGAAAACCATTGAGATTTTATTCCCCAGTATGGTCGCCACTATGTTAGCGCTCAAATCTACCTTAGGCTGAAATAAGGTAAAACTCAAGGCTACATCAAACCACGCTCAGCCTCGTAGCTAGCCCTACGAGGACAGGATAGGGCTCTCTTCGGGTCTATCTCGGCAAAAGATATTCAAAGGGGCTGAGATGACTTATAACGAATACTAATTTTAGGCTAGTAAAGAGATAGGAAAGTTTGATTTTGATTTTTTGGGTTTTTGTTGAAAAAATGGGAAAAACAATTTTGGGTCCGGGGATGAGGCCAGATCTTTGCAGAATTCGAGTTGGGGCGAGGTAGGCAATAGTCTTGATGCTTTTGATCGAGTATATGGATGGATCAGAACGACAAGGAGATGAAGAGGGCAAGGGAAAACATGGATCCTCTCCAAACAGGCGAAAACATGTAAAACTAAACAAATTCAAAGGCAGAGCACTGAAATTAATGGATTCAACCTCGTTTACTCATTCATTTAGTTTCAGAAGCATAAGAAGGGAATGGAATACATTAAACATGAAAGAACTTACAATAAACTGAGAGAAAACACCATCAAGAACTGAAAGCCACAAGAATCCCAACAGGTGCCGCAAAACCTCTGATCTTTCCTTAGCCAAAATATGAAAAATATGTACAATAATGTGCCAAAATCTTCCCAAGAGTCCAACCTGTAGAATGTCTAAAAAATTACATCATATAGACCTCCTAACCCCTTCCCACACCTATAGGGGTCGAATTCCTCCTTCTAGGAGCAGTTCCAACTAATTCTAAACAAAGAACTAGAATAAACTAGGCATCTAAACAACTTCCCTCTAAAAGGGAGGAAACTGATTCTTACATCTGATTTTTACATTTTTAGGAGTGAATCATCTAGAATAGGTAAAAGTGAGTCAAAGTTACATGCCAACCATCAATTTACATCATGATAACTCAAAAATTTCATCCACAAGCAAAACTGGTTCAACTGGCCAAAATTCTGAGCTGGAAGGTGAAAAATTGACCAAAAATCCATATGTGTAGCGCCCCTGAGCCATCCGCGTAGCGCGCCTTTCAACCTGATTTTGGGGCACTTTCCGGCATCAAAATTGAGCTCATGATAGCGCGTTGGAAAGCCGTGGATTTTGGCTATCCAACCCAAGTGGAATTTCCCAATTTGGAGCTCATTTGCCCCTCCAAAAATTCATTCTCCCAGAAGTATTTCCTGCTGGTGCAAAAGGTGGCAGCAAGGTGGTTTTCATGGTGTTTTTGGGCCTTTTGATCATCCAGAACCTGATGAAATGCTTCAGAAATACTTTAGCATGCATAACTTAACATGAAAAACCCAGAAATATAAATTTTTCCTTCAGCAAGTGTCCCAAATAATAGCGAGCACGTCGACGCGCTACTCGTATAGCTGAAAAATCTGTTTTTGGACCAAAATATTTCTAAATGACAAAAATTTCTCTGAATTTGCTCAAATTCGGAGCGTAGACCCTCCATCATGTATCATTCCCAGCCAACGAAGTCTCGGCCAAAATCCGAAGTGGGTCAGGCCTTTTCCGCCGTTTTAGTGCTTCGCTCAACCTCCTCTTCAAAATCTTCATTTTTGCCTTGCAGACATGCATGTGAGCCCAATAATGACCTTTCATGTGACGAAGCATGTCTTTGTCTCTGTTGGCCTTTTCCAACAACTTCTCCAGATGAATGTTAACATGTGTGAGGCAATAATCTCGATCGATTGGTGTCATGTTGCCAGGTCTCTTCCGGGCCAATTGTCGATCCTCACGGATTCGCCGCAGCTCATAAAGTGTGTGCTCATCCTCTAGCTGTTTGTTACGCTGCTCCAGGTATTTTATCACCCACTAAGCCCTCTGCAATTTCTCTTTCAGCGTGTCATTCTCGGCCCTTTTCTCCTGGATGATCTCTTTCAGTTTCGAGCTAGGAGAGCTCGCATCAACATCAATGATCGTGAAATCAGTGTCCCGGCCTCCTGATGGGCCCTCATCATGCATGGGCCTCTTTCCCCTGTCCTGAAACTGTACCTGTGCTGAAGAAGAAGGTGAGACCCCTTCCACATCATGTGGAGATAATACTCGCTCTGCTGATGGAGTCAACGAGACCCCTTCCACCCCGGGTGGAGATAATACTCGTCGTGAAGCTGCAAATAAAGCCCTGTGGCCTCGCTGGTATGTCACATACAATGGAGCACTGATATGCTCGATGTCAGGAATGTCAGGCTGGTGTGAAGGCTCTCTCTCATCATGAACTACCTCGAGAGGCGGCTGCGGCGCTGTAAATAAGTCACGAGAGATGAAATCCTCCCAAGTGATGCCCTGCTGTGTCAACTGATGTACCACTACGATCTTGATCAGCGCATAATGATATATACTTCTATGCTGCTGTGCTGGGTTCTTCTTCTGTACAAAAATCATCATCCTCTCTATGTTGCGATACATGAAGGACGGAATGTTCATCATACATACCCTCGTGAAATGCATCAACAAACGGACATGGTACGCATAGAGACGCGAGAATCTTCCCTTGCAACTGAAATACCGAATGATGAGTTTCATCAATGGTGCAAACTCATCCTTCAGGAATCTGAAAGGAAAAACCCTGCTCAAGTGCCTCATATACCCAGGTTTGATGTATGGCTCATAGTGGAATTTCTCTAACTGCTGACGTTTGTTTCATTCCTCTCCTATATTTGGTATGCCGGTGGCCTGAGCAATAGTCACTGGTGACAGAATGAAATCTACTCCGGCGAGGTTTACACGGCCATCATGTAAATGTAGAACAAATAGACGAGCTAGTTCACGATGATGCTGGGTTTGTGAGATCATCTCACAGTATTGGAAACATGACTGACGCTGAAAACAATCCAGTGCAAGCGGGCAAGCCTGCAATTGAACCAAAGAAGTAGGCTCTTCCCTGAGATGCTTACTGCCTTTGCCACCTTTGTGAGACCTCCGTGGCACATTACCCTCTGCTGTGGAATCACTGTCATACTCCTGCTCATAAACTGAATCCGTCTCTGACATGGCTTTGAAAACAAGATGTCTGCAATATGGATGCTGATATAGGTGTAGTGAAGTCAAAAGTTTCAATGAATTCTCAGAACCCAAATATGTTTCATATGTATCAAAACATCATAAGAAAATAAGTCACAGTGGTAATAGCTCTGTTTTAGTGGATTGGCATAAAAACAATCTCTGTTTTGATCACAAGTGAATTTGACAAATAAGTACCAAGTGCAAATGTAGTGTGCAGCCTTTGTAATGCTGGCTATAATTTGTCAAAGGGGAAAATGAGTATGAGACTGTGTTTGTCAATGGGAAATGGGACACAATGTGACAATGACCACAGTGAAACAAATAGCCATGACAGTGGTAATATAATGATGATTACAGCAGTGGTAAAATGATAAACTGAGAGCGTGAGGGCAGTGACACTTTGACAATATATGCATAGGTATATATATCAACAATACAATTTGGGAAAATCTTCACAAGGCCATCAACATGTATTCAAAACCCTAAGGAATAAATCTGCTATGAATATAGGGTTTCACCTCTCCACATCAAATACATTAATTTCCCCACTTCAAAACACCACACTCCTGTTCAAAAATCACTGAGCAATGATGGAGAACCTACTTGGAAGCCTTTTAAGGCGTTTGGGCATGAAATCGGACGCAAAGGCAAAAAAAATTTCGGCCCTAAGACTGTATGGGTAGCGCGCCTACCCAATGCGTAGCGCGCAGCAAGTGCATAGCGCCCGTGTTCTTTTGCAAAGTCTAGGGATGCTATATGTGTAGTGCCCCTTATATGGGTAGCGCGCCTACTGTGTGGGTAGCGCGCACCTCCAATGCCTGTCCACAACTCTGCAAAACACGTCTTCGGCCCTCCACTTCACAAATTCGACTTCTGCCTTGAGAATTGGTGGAAATGGATGATTTTCCATGGCTTATATGTGAAGAAAATATCTCATAAAATCAGATTTGATTTTAAATTTACTCCATGACGCACTTTTATAATGTTTGGCATTTTGACATTTGATCATTTAATACAATGCTTTTCTTTGGCATTTTCCTTGCTTTTCTGAGTTTTGGACTGATAATACTTGGTTGTTTTTTGCAGGGATTTGGCATTTGACTTTGGAAAAGATCAGAGGCTTGCTCTGAAAATTCTTATGGTGAAACAAATACAATTATTACAAACAATGAAAATTGACAATTTCTAGTTCCAAAACAGAGTTTTGGACTAGAAATGTCTTCAAATTCTTTCTGAGAATAAAAATATGAAACGAGAATCTTTTGAAACCAACCTCATGGCCTGCGGGCTTTTATTACATGTATGCAAAGGACTGAAAACCCTAGACTCTAGGACTAAAGACTCTTTTTAACGAAACTAATAATTTATGACAATGAATGCAATGACCATGAACTTCAGTGATTTTTGAGGAATTTTAATTAGCCCTGCAGGTACAAGCATGAGGAAACACAAAACAACCAGACCCCCTCGTCAGTCAATGGCATGCCCCTAGCGAAATGCAACGAAGTGGAACGAGCGAGACACCTAAGAATGATATGCAAAAAACGAACTGATCTCTGACGGAGGGCTGTAAGGACCGACTCTAACAGAGCCACTATTAGTCATCAGTAATTTTTACCATCCGTAGATGACTAAATATTGGTTCTAGATTTCTAAAGCAAATTTCCCTGAATATTGTGAGTTTTAGAAATCTCACTACCTTCATTGTCCTTATGGAAAATTTTTCACTATTATACTATTTTTCCATTTCATGGTCACCCTAGCACTCTTAAAAGACTCCTAATGGCCTTGTGCCCCTCATATCTATCCTATTTTCCCTCCTATAACCTCATTTCTCTGTTTTTTCCATTGCCCATAACACCACTTTATTTTATGGTTACCAATTAGCCTACTCATTCCCATGATCACCAGGTTCCTCAGGCATTGATGGTCTCAAAACCATTTGTCTAGGCTCTTCAGCTAAATAAAGTACATTGGATTTTGGATCTTCAATACATCAATTTTTCAAATACTCTGTTTTTACACTTGAAGACCCCAAACCAAGTTTCAGTCAAAGACTAGGTCAAAGGACCCTCCCACTAGGTAATTATGGTTTCATAGGTTTTACGGTCATCATTGGTGTTTTAATCACTTCTTTTCCTGTGCTAGAAGCTAGCTCAAATTTAAAAGCAGATCATCACATGCCTGTCCAAGAAAAATCAGAAAATCTCCAAGGAGGACTACTTTATCAATTTTAAGTTTTGAAAAAGGTAAAGGTAGCTTGGCACTTCTATAGGAGTGTTAAGAGCCCCATCAGTAGGAGAAACTGATAAAGTAAATGATAGATTCCCAAAATAAGACATATGGCAACAAGGAAGACAGGAAGCACTTGTGTTTGTAGAAAATCAAGGTGTTTTGAGCTTGATTGGGCCAACAAGTGCGAAATAGTGGATCAAATGCAGAAATGGACATGGAGGATGGCACACCAAGAAACCAAACATGAAGAGAAGATTGTTTAGAAATTATTAATGAAAAAGGGAAAAAGTTGAGGTGAACTAGACATAAATTAATGAACTTGAAAGGGCTATAGAGAACTTATAAGACAACACTGATAATTGTTCTTAAGCATTCCACACACCTAGGGTTTTGGGAAGATGATCAAAGAAGGTAAAGGGCATAGTTTGAATCCATAAATGCATTTCAAAGGACAATTTTTGAAGGTGTTAGTGTGTGAAATCCCCCAGAATATGTTCAAATGAGCTTATTATGCTCCAAAGAGCAACAAGGAGGTCAAATTATCATTTCAGCCACCTACATAGTAGCAGAGGTCAAAAGGATGAAAAACATGGTGTTGAGATCAAAGGTGCAAACCAAAAGTGATTATAAGGTTGCTGCTGTGAGTACAAATATGTCAAGTTTTCAAGGTCAAAGGACAGGCAAGTATCACCAGTCCAGCAACCTACAAGAAAAAAGCCAAATCAATGTTTTAAATACACCTACAGCAAAAGGTCAAAGGAATATTAGTGAGAGGGAAGAAAAGAGAAGTAATATTGAAAAACATTAGAAAAGTGGGTGTCATGATTAAATCAAGGTTAAAAGGCTATAAAAACACATCCAACACTTCACCTAACTCATTGTTCACTTGAAAAAAGTTGGAAAAGTCTAGGAGGAAAAAACTGTGAGTTTTCAAGTCGAAATTGGATAAGTTTTTTAGGCGTTGTACTTTCAAGGCAACGCTGTGCACCTGGAGTCGTTCATTGTGTGCTTGGGAGTTTCTCCAGTAAAAAATTACTCTTCGTTGTATGCCTAGAAGTACACGTTGCGCGCCTGGAATTATGCGTTGTGCACTTGGCAACGCGTTGCGCGTTTACTCGGCAGACCTAACGTGCCCAGCTGAAAGACTTTGGTGCTGCGACCCTGACACAAAGCACTACATTCAGCCTGACTCAACACCTCGTTCCCCTGTGTGTTGCGCGTTTGGCCAGGAGGGCCTCCACACCCTGCAGACACTCAACTCAGTTCAAATCTCTTCAAAGCTTCCACCAGGAGGTTTTCAAGCAAGGTTAAATGGTAGGTGGATGCCTTGCCTTCCTCAAAGCATCTTGATGGTTTGAAATATAAAAAAATTTGAAACCCTAAGTGAAGACCTAAGTTTCATGCTTAAAAAACACTAATTAAGCCTCCCTCATCTGCCAAAAAGGTAATATCAGTCAAAACAGGGGTAAATTAGGGTGGTTGCAGTGGTTTGAATCTTGTCATCCATCAAGACTTAAAGTCCTTGTCCCTTACACTTAAAACAGACTGACCTTACATTGACCTCTCCATTTCAAATTTCACATCAGTGCAAGTTTTTGTCAAGGAAAAATTATAACAAGCAGCTGATTTTTTCCTTTGGTTTTGCCTCTCCCTCACATTCATATACTTAAACCTTCACTCATCCCTCTCACTCACTTATAAAAGGTTTCCTTTTTACCACCATTTCCATTACCTTTTACATATCAGTTTCATAAGAAGAGCTAGGGTTTCAAGGGCAGAATTGTCAAAATGTCAAGGGAAGATGATAGTGATAGTGGTGAGGAAGGGAAAGTGCTAAGGAGGCATCAACATATATGTGGGAGGGTTAACAGGTTTGAACCAATAAACAACATGGAGCTTGATGCATCTCCCCTAACTGTCTCACGCTTCCAAAATGTAGGCTGCTATCAATTTTGTGAGAAAGTACAGTAGGTGCAAAATCACCTCGAGCTGACGAGGCTCTTCATCCTTAACCTACATGAGAAACAAGTCAATCTTGCAGGGGTAAACTTTGAGTTTTCATCAAATCCCATTGCTATTGCCACTAGGATACCTAGTGTTGGTGAAAAGTGGTTAAAACATGCCAATTTAGACATAAGCCATTATGAGCCATTCCTTAAACCCAGGTACAAATACTACAATAAATCCATATTTCCTTTCTCATATTTTCTTGAGAGGTATGCACCCATGATGATGGTCATCATGAAATATTTCACATGTGAAGGAAGATTCTCTAGGCTTTACTCCTATCACATCAGATTTCGCATGCACTTTACTAGAGTTAAGATGTTGCATTTCCCTATTACCCCTACAAGAGTATTGAAAAAATGTCTTATATTGTACAGAAGAGAGAATTCCCTCACCAGATGCAAAGCTTATTTCATCACTCTTTGATCAAAATCATGAAGAAGATAATTGCAAATTTTGGCAAGTTTTTGACATTTTTGGTTTTTGACTAATTTTGAGGTTCAAGGGGCGCTAGGCTTTTTCTTCGGGCATCCATTGAAGACAAATTTACATTTTTGGGTTCCTTAGGCCAAGGAAATCACACTCACCAAGTTTTATCTCATTTGCAGAAATACTGGTCCTCCAAAAGGGCCAAAAACATGCAAAATTCCACCTTTCTGCCATGTTTTCAAGGCTAGTGTTGCACCCTTAGCAGCCTTGGGAGATTTTATTTTTGTACAGGTTAATAAGGTCCAATCGGAAAATAAAGTGTAGTTTTGGAAAGTAGACTCAACAAGCTTTCAAAAGAGATATGATAGATCTCATTCCGACATCGGGAAGGCATTCAAAACTTAGAGATTTGAAATCTGAGGTCCTGGACACCTCCTGAAAAGGAGCTTCCCTCCCCAAGTGGAGCCACTGTTAGTCATCAGTAATTTTTACCATCCGTAGATGACTAAATATTGGTTCTAGATTTCTAAAGCAAATTTCCCTGAATATTGTGAGTTTTAGAAATCTCACTGCCTTCATTGTCCTTATGGAAAATGTTTTACTATTATACCATTTTTCCATTTCATGGTAACCCTACCACTCTTAAAATACTTCTAATGGGCTTGTGCCCCTCATCTCTATCCTATTTTCCCTCTTATAACCTCATTTCTCTGTTTTTTCCATTTCCCATAACACCACTTTATTCTAGGGTTACCAATCAACCTACGCATTCCCATGATCACCAGGTTCCTCAAGGATTGATGGTCTCAAAACTATATGTCTAGGCTCTTTAGCTAAATAAATTACATTGGATTTTGGATCTTCAATACATCAATTTTTCAAATACTCGGTTTTTATACTTGAAGACCCCAAACCAAGTTTCAGTCAAAATACTAGGTCAAAAGACCCTCAAACTAGGTAATTATGGTTTCATAGGTCTTAGGGTCATCATTGGTGTTTTAATCACTACTTTTCCTGTGCTAGAAGCTATATCAAATGTAAAAGGAGATCAACACATGCTTGTCCAAGAAAAATCAGAAAATATCCAAGGAGGACTACTTTATCAAGTTCAATTTTTGCAAGAGGTAAAGGTAGCTTGGCACTTCTGCAAGAGTGTTAAGAGCCCCATCAGTAGGAGAAACTGATAAATTAAATGATAGATTCCAAAAAGAATACATATGGCAGCAAGGAAGACATGAAGCACTTGTGTTTGTAGAAAATCAAGGTGTTTTGAGCTTGATTGGGCCAACAAGTGCCAAACAGTGGATCAAATGCAAAAATGACCATGGAGGATGGCAAACCAAGAAACCAAACATGAAGAGAAGTTTTCTTAGAAATTATTAATGAAAAAGGGAAAAAGGTGAGGTGAAATGGACATAAATGAATGAACTTGAAAGGGCTATAGAGAAATTAGAAGACAACACTGATAATTGTTCTTAAGCATTCCACACACCTAGGGTTTTGGGAATATGATCAAAGAAGTTAAAGGGCATAGTTTGAATACATAAGTGCATGTCAAAGGACAATTTTTGAAGGTGTTAGTGTGTGAAATCCCCCAGAATATGTTCAAATGAGCTTATTATGCTCCAAAGAGCAACAAGGAGGTCAAATTATCATTTCAGCCACCTACATAATAGTAGAGGTCAAAAGGATGAAAAGCATGGTGTTGAGATCAAAGGTGCAAACCAAAAGTGATTATAAGGTTTTTGTTGTGAGTACAAATATGACAAGTTTTCAAGGTCAAAGGACAGGCAAGTATCACCAGTCCAACAACCGACAAACAAAAAGCCAAATCAATGTTTTAAAGTCACCTACAACAAAAGGTCAAAGGAATATTAGTGAGAAGGAAGAAAAGAGAAGTAATCTTGAAAAACATTAGAAAGGTGGGTGTCATGATTAAATCAATGTTAAAAGGCTATAAAAACACATCCAACACTTCACCTAACTCATTGTCCACTTGCAAAAAGTTGGAAAAGTCCAGGAGGAAAAAACTATGATTTTTCGGGATGAAATTGGCTAAGTTTTTTAGGTGTTGTGCTTTCAGGGCGACGCTCCGCGCCTGGAGTCGTGCGCTGTGTACCTGGGCGTTTCTCCCATAAAAAAATACTCTGCGTTGTGCGCCTAGAAGTACGTGTTGCGTGCCTGGAAGTATGCACTGTGCACCTAACGCGCGCTGCACGTTTACTCGGCAGACCCGACAGGCCCAGCAGAGAGACTTTGGTGCTGCGACCCTGGCACGCAGCACTGCGTTCAACCTGACTCAACACCTCGTTCACCTGTGTGCTGCGCGTTTCGCCAGGAGGGCCTCCATACCCTGCGGACACTCAACTCAGCTCAAATCTCTCAAAAGCTGCCACCAAGAGGTTTTCAAGAAAGGTTAAATGGTAGGCGGATGCCTTGCCTTCCTCAAAGCATGTTGATGGTTTGAAATATAAAAAAATTGGAAACCCTAAGTGAAGACCTAGGTTTCATGCTTAAAAAACACTGATTAATCCTCCCTCATCTACAAAAAAGGAAATATCAGTCAACATAGGGTTAAATTAGGGTGGTTGCAGTGGTTTGAATCTGGTCATCCATCAAAACTTAAAGGATTTGTCCCTTACACTGAAAATAGAGTGACCTTACATTGACCTCTCCATTTCAAATTTGACATCTGTGCAAGTTTTTTTTAAGGTAGAATTATAACAAGCAACTGAGTTTTTCCTTGGGTTTTGCCTCTCCCTCACAGTCATATACTTACACCTTCACTCATCCCTATCACTCACTTGTAAAAGGTTTCCTTTTTACCACCATTTCCATTACCTTTTACATATCAATTTCATAAGCAGAGCTAGGGTTTCAAGGGCAGAATTGTCAAAATGTCAAGGGAAGGTGATAGTGATAGTGGTGAGGAAGGGAAAGTTCCAAGGAGGCATCAACACAGAGGTGGGAGGGTTAACAAGTTTGAACCAATAAACAACATGGAGCTTGATTCATCTCCCCTAACTTTCTCATGCTTCCAAAATGTAGGCTGCTATCAATTTTGTGAGAAAGTATAGCAGGTGAAGAATCACCCCGAGCTAACTAGGCTCTTCATCCTTGACCTACATGAGAAACAAGTCAATCTTGCAGGGGTAAATTTTAAGTTGTCATCAGATGCCATTACTATTGCCACTGGGATACCTAGTGTTGGTGAAAAGTGGTTCAAACATGCCAATTTAGACATAAGCCATTATGAGCCATTCCTTAAACCCAAGTACAAAGACTAAAATAAATCCATATTTCCTTTCTCATATTTTCTTGAGAGATATGCACCCATGATGATGGTCATCATAAAATATTTCAAATGTGAAGGAATATTCTCTAGGCTTTACTCCTATCACATCAGATTGCTCATGTGATTTACTAGAGTTAAGATGCTACATTTCCCTATTACCTCTACAGGAGTATTGAAAAAATGTCTTATATTTTACAGAAGAGAGAATTCCCTCACCAGATGCAAAACTTATTTCATCACTCTTTGATCAAAATCGTGAGGAAGATAATTGCAAATTTTGGCATGTTTTTGACATTTTTGGTTTTTTACTAATTTTGAGGTTCAAGGGGTGTTACGCTTTTTCTTCGGGCATCCATTGAAGAAAAATTTACATTTTTGGGTTCCTTAGGCCAAGGAAATCACACTCACCAAGTTTTATCTCATTTGTAGAAATATTGGTCCTCCAAAAGGGCCAAAAACATGCAAAATTTCACCTTTCTGCCATGTTTTCAGGGCTGGTGTTGCGCCCTTAGTAGCCTTTGGATTTTTTATTTTTGTATAGGTTAATAAGGTCCAATCAGAAAAGAAACTGCTTTTTTGGAAAGTATACTCAACAAGCTTTGAAACGAGCTATCACAGAGCTCATTTTGACATCGGGAAGGCATTCAAAACTCAGAGATTTGAAATCTGAGGTCCTGGACACCTCCTGAAATGGAGCTGCCCTCCCCAAGTGGAGCCACTATTAGTGATCAGTATTTTTTACCATCCGTATATGACTAAATATTGGTTCTAGATTTCTAAAGAAAATTTCCCTGAATATTGTGAGTTTTAGAAATCTCACTTCCTTCACTGTCCCTATGGAAAATTTTTAACTCTTATACCATTTTTCCATTTCATGGTCACCCTACCACTCTTAAAAGACTCGGCTTGTGCCCCTCATCTCTATCCTATTTTCCCTCCTATAACCTCATTTCTCTATTTTTTCCATTGCCCATAACACCACTTTATTCTAGGGTTACCAATCAGCCTACTCATTCCCATGATCACCAGGTTCCTCAGGCATTGATGGTCTCAAAACTATCTCTCTAGGCTCTTTAGTGTTAGGACCTAATAATGTATCATTTTGACTATACATTTTGTTATAATTTCACTCTTTTTCAGTCCATATTTAAAGCTTACACTATCACTTTCATCCATTTTTCCAAAGGTATATAATATTCTTTTGTTTACTATATGTTTAATTTGTTTTACATATAATTTTACATTACTTTTATATTTAATCATTGATCGAAGATATATAGTTTCTGAGACAGTTTGAAGATCGCAAATAATCTATTATGACTGTCTGAAGACCGCATTGCTGAAACAGTCAACATGGTACGCAAATCCTGTTGCTGAAACAACCCGTGATTTGCGATTTTGAAGCAGCATTTCAAGGATGACGGCAACAAGAAAAGAAAAGTAAAGGAAGCTATTACACAGGCCACTCTGAAGCTAGTACCATCATAACCATTGTAACAACATTTTTCTATGGAAGAATAGAAAGGCCCTATTTCAGAACAAAAGATCAGATTGGGTTAAAAATAGGATTTCTATAATGTAAATCAATTGTAATAGATGTCTCCTCTTTAAAAAGAGGAGACATTAGCAATAGAATATAGTTAGAGACTATTGGAGGTTCATTTCTGAACAGAGAAGGAGCGTGAATCTTTTGTAATATGTTTCTTTTGATAGATGAATAAAAGTTTGTTTTGAGCACTTCAATTTAATTCCTTCTTCTGGGGAATCTTGTGAGAAGGAAAGGGCCCGCCTTCTTCACAAGATTCACCCATTTGTTCCTGTAGTTTTTTAATTGTTCTTTTCATTCATGTCTTGGTTAAACCCTGTTTACTGAAGTTATTTATGCAGTATCGGAGTTATTTTGTTTACTGCTAAAGCTTTGTATTCATTTACTTGTTGCATTGATTTCATACAATTGATTCTTGAGAAGTTGTGGATTATTTTAATTAGTAATCTTGTTTATGGAATGAGTGTGTGAAAGCTTGGTAATCAGAAATAGGTGCTGAAGATTCCTACTTGGGGAATAGGGTCCTGTTCTCTATTATAGTATAATTGATCTTCCTTTCGGCAGATTGATTTCGTTTCCTAGATAATTGTCTTTCTAATGTAATCCAGGATTATTTTAATGAAAGTCGGCAATAGAAGGATTGTCTTTGCTGTAACTCAAGTAGACTTTAGTTTTGTTAAGCAAGGTGTGATTAGTGTGATTCTTACTACAACATTTCTTTTCTTTTGAGATTGAGCATATACAGTGTGTGATTTCCTTTGAAATAAACAGACTTCCCTAGGTTGACAATTTATGTAGCACTTGAATTGTTTAAATTAATAAACAATTAAAGTGACCAACATTTTGGCGCCAACATTTTGGCGCCGTTGCCGGGGAAGGCAATTATAGATTTCAAAAGCATTGATGTTTTTCTTCCAGATGTGCAGATTGCATGAGAGGACGTGGAACCCATAAGAAAAATAAGCCTACAGATGGCAAGGGCAAAGGAAGGGGAGGAAGAAAGACTTTTATTGACAAGATTGTATCAAAAGCTGGATCTTCTCAGAGATTAAGCTCTCGAAGGCCAAAGCCTCAATGCTCCCCTCAATCGAATTATGAAACAGAAGAAGTTGTGAGCCCTGAAAACGTTAAGGAACCAACAACAAGTATTGAAGAACTAGTAGAAATCATTGAACAACCAGCAGAGAACATTGAGGAATTAGCAGGAAATGTTGAAAAACTAGTGGAAAACATTGAAGAGCCAGTAGAAAACTTTGAGGATCGATCAAATGTAGTAGGAGATCAAAAAATGGAAGGAAATAATGAAGGATTCTTTGGTGGAGGACAAGTAGATCCTAAAGGAGAGGGAAAAGATGAGAATTCTCTCTCTACCTTGGGATTTCCTATTATTGATCTCCCTAGAGGAGCAACTCCCATGATGAATATCCCACTTTCAGCCTTACCCAACTTCCATGGTTTATATTTTGAATATCTTGACGAATTCCTTTTTGAATTTGATATATTATGTAGAAGTTATGATTATGTTACTAATGCTTAGAAATTGAAGCTATTTCCAGCAACACTAAAAGGAAATGCACTAAGGTGGTTCATGAGTCTTGGAGGCCATGTAATCACAACATGGGAATAGATGAAATAGAAATTTCTACTTAAATATCAAGACTACTTCCAGACAAGAGAAAAGAGAGAGGAACTATTTAAGATGGTACAAAAGGCGGACGAGAATTTGGATGACTTTGTGGAAAGACTACAATACAATCTACAAAGATCCAATCATCCTGATGTAAGTAAGGATATTCTTAAAACAATATTATTGAAAGGGGCGAGGGATGATTGTTTAGACATGCTAAATATTCTTGGTAAAGGGGATATATCTAAAGAATCATATGATGAAATTGTTGACCTCTGTAAAAGATGTTCAAGAGGATCTGCAAGGAATAGGTAAAACAGTAGAGATACCACATATTCAAGAGTTTAGAAATCAGCCAGTGGAGGAGCAACAAGAGCTGAAATAGGTAATTTACTCGAATAATTTAAAAATGAGATGTTAAGTTCTTTTGCTTCACATATTGACACATTGCAGGTTAAAAAGAAACAAGCCGAAGCAGAAGCAGCTTTGGCTATCTTTTGCCCCAAATGCAGAGATAAACACTTACTAAGGGAGTGCCCACTAGAGAAGATACCAATTTGAACCCTTTGTGAGAAATATCATGAAACACAACAATGCCCTTCTTTACCAGGAATAAAGGTAGCATTGCAACCAACCGAAGAAGAAGTTGAAGCAGTCTATCTGCTGACACAGAGAAGACAATGGAAACCATGAGGACAAGGTATGAACTCTAATATGCCATTTACATCTTCTAATCGTTGGAACGATTATCCTTCTTTTAATCAAACAAATTACCCTCCCTTCAACCCAATGAAATACCCACCCTTTAATCAAATGAATTACCCACCCATGCAACAAACAAACACTCCCTTTGTATATCCTACAATGTGGACTCCTTGGCCTCCACAACAACCATCTTATTTTAATCAATGGAATTCAAATTGGAGGGGCCAACAACTCCCATTTCCAAATCAATTTCCTCAATTTCAACAACCACTTCCTCTACCATTAGGTACTCCACCAAATAATGAAATGAGACCCCAGCTACTTGTACAACCAAATCCTAACCCCAATAATAAAGCTGTGCAAGTTATTGATATTCAGAACCAGCCTACATTTCCTGTTTTCCCTACACAATGTAATGACATTCATTTAAGATCTGGGAAAATAGTTGAACCCATCATTGATGATGTTACCTCTTCCGATTATGATAAAGAAGAAACTGAGAAACATGATTCACATAAAGAGGTACAACAACCCTCTAATAAGGGTGCTGAAACAACAGAACCACCGTTCCCTGAGAATTTTGTTTTAACTACAACGCCTGAGCCACCGACTTTTAATATTTTAGGCGAATTGAAGAATCTGTATGTTAAAATTCCACTTTTACAGGCACTAATAGATGTACCAATTTATGCCAGAACCATGAGACATATTTTTGTTAAGAAACCTGGTAGGAAATCTAAAGACCCCCTTACAGTTCATGTTATGGGTGATCTATCCGCATTAATGTCCGGTAAAACTCCTCCACTTAAATATGATGATCCTGACCATCCAACTGTGATAGTCCAAATTGGTAAAACAATAATCCCTCAAGTTCTGGTAGATTTAGGTGCTGCTATAAACATTGTGACTCTTGAAACTTCACAATTGTTACAGCTAAAGAACACAATAAGAGATACACCAACCATTCTAGAGTTAGTTGACCGTTCTACAATCAAACCAGAAGGAGTTGTTGAAGACTTAGTCATCTCAGTTGAGTCCTGGAATTACCCAGCTGACTTTGTGGTGTTACAAACTAAAACAAAGTTGGGGGGACATCCTCTAATTCTGGGAAGGCTTTGGCTAGCCATAGCCGATGCCTTTATTAGTTGCATATCTGGTTCAATAAAAATTTCCAATGGATATGAAACTAAACATCTTACTCTCTAATCTCATGCTACAGCCATGATTAATAATGAAAATTTTGTGTGTATGGATTATGATGATAATTATATTCAACCTATTTTGACTATTAGACAAGCTTTAAACCTTAAAGATACCACTGAGGATGAAGTAATTAATAATTTCATTTGTGAACCCTCCTCCGTGACTTCTGAAACACATAATCAACTAGTTGCACTTTTGGAATAAAATACCCAGGAAAAGCTTGAATCTGAAGATCTACCTCAAACATTAACCACCATCTCTTCTAAAAGCATAATAGTAGAAATCGAACCTGGCAAAACACTGAACATAAATCTTGATCTGAAAGTTGCTGAAACACAGTAGTTAATGAAGTTACTGCTTGAAAATAAGGAAGAATTCGCATGAGACTATACAAATATGAAGGGAATATCTCCTGAATTATGTACTCACTAGATTTATATTAAGGAGGGTTGTCGACCAGTCTGTCAACCCCAAAGATGAATGAACCCTAATTTAAGAGAAACTGTTAAAAAGGAACTTCAGAAATGTCTTAATGCAGGATTTATATACCCTATATCTGACAGTGAATGGGTTTTCCCATTGGTAATAGTTCCTAAGGAAAACGGGAAATGGAGAGTGTGTGTAGATTATCGAGCCTTAAATAAAGCCACTCAAAAGGATCACTTTCCTTTACCATTCATTGATTAGGTGTTCGATAATTTTTCAAGGAAGAAATTCTTCTCCTTCTTAGATGGATTTAGTGGGTATAATCAAATTATAATTTCACCCCAAGACCAAGATAAGACCACTTTTACTAGCCCTTGGGGAACTTTTGCATATAGAGTTCTTCCATTTGGACTATGTAATGCACTAGCAACTTTTCAAAGGGAAGTTATAGGAATATTTTCTGACATGCTGAATGGCTCCATGGAAATTTTTATGGATGACTTTACTCCTTATGGTGTGTCTTTTGAAGATGCATTACATAATCTTGAGAAGGTACTCAAACATTTTATACAAACTCACCTCTCCTTAAGCACTAAAAAATGTCATATGATGATTAGTGAAGGAGTAGTGCTTCGACATTTTATCTCATCTCAAGGAATTTAGGTAGATCCATCCAAAATACAAGTCATTCAGAATATTCCTATTCCTAAAACACAAACTGATGTGAGAAGTTTTATAGGACATGCTGGATATTACAGGAGATTCATTAAAAAAATTTCCAAAATAGCTTCTCCTTTATTTGTGTTACTTATGAAAAATGTTGAATTTAAGTGGACTAATATTTTCCAGGAGGCCTTTATAGAACTCAAGCATCAGTTATCCATAGCTCCTATTTTGAGAGGACCTGATTGGGCATTTCCCTTTCATATATCTTCTGATTCTTTAGATACTGCAATTGGATCTGTCTTGGGACAAGAGGAAAACCATCTTCCTTATGCTATCTAATTTATCAGTAAGAATATGACCCCTGCTGAGCTTAATTATACAGTTACCGAAAAGGAATTTTTAGCAGTAATTAATGCCATTAATAAATTTCGACATTACATTATTGGTTACTCTACTTTTTTCCATACTGATCACTCGGGTATTAATTATTTAATGAAAAAGTTTGTCACAAATTCTTGAGTTACTAGATGGTTACTGTTACTACAAGAGTTTGATATTACAATTGTAGATCGACCAGGTAAATAAAATTTTGTTGTTGATTTCCTTTCACAGTTAAAAACTGATAATAATATTCCAGTAGATGATTCCTTTCCTAATGAGTATTTATTTGCAGTATCTGCTCACTCACCATGGTATGCAGACATTGCCAATTATTTGGTTGCAGGAAATTTACCATCACACCTGTCACATCGAGAGAAGAGAAAAATCATTCAACAAAGTGCTCAGTATAGCTAGATAAGTGGGTGTTTTTTCTACATAGGACTTGATCATGAAATCTGGAGATGCATTAGAGAGGATGAGGTGTATGATATACTAAAAGCTTGTCATGATGGCCCTTGTGGAGGGCATTTTGTTGATAAAAGAACGATGCATAAAATTCTTAGGATGGGTTATTATTGGCCCTCACTGTTTAAGGATGCAAAGAAATATGTTTGGGCTTGTGATAGTTATCAGATAATGGGTCAACCTAATCATAGAGATGAAATGCCATTGAACCCCCAGGTAATACTTGAACCATTTGAAATATGGGCCTTAGATTTTATAGGACCCATTAATCCTCCATCCAACCAAAGAGTTTATATATTAGTCTGCACAGATTATATGACTAAATGGGTGGAGGCCAAAGCACTTCTTAGAGCTAATGAAGAAGTTGTCCTAGCTTTCCTATTTGAAGAAATATTTGTTAGATTTGGAATCCCTAGAGAGCTAGTTACAGATGGAGGACCTCCTTTCAATTCTCATGGTTTCAAAGCCACCCTTCAGAAATATCATATTCATCATAGAATGACTACACCATACCACCCCCAAGCTAATGGGCAGGTGGAAAGTACAAATAAAGTAATAAAATCCCTTCTAACCAAAACAGTGAAGGATAACTGGAAGGATTGGTCTCAAAAGCTCCCTGAAGCACTATGGGCTTATAGAACTACTTGGAGAAATACTATAGGATTTTCTCTTATGAATTGGTTTATGGTAAAAGTGTTTTTTTTCCTATGGAATTTGAAATTAAAACTTTAAGGACTGCTTTAGCTATTAACCTTGATTTGATTGATGTGCAGACAACTAGGTTGCAACAGCTTCTTGAAATGGATGAAAAAATATTAGATGCCATTCATCAGACAACTATGATCCAACAACAAAGAACAAAGTGGCATGATAAAATCATCAAGCACAAGCAGTTCCAGAAAGGTATTTGGGCTTTATTGTATGATTCTTGGTTTGAAAACTTTCAAGGGAAGCTACGTACAAGATGGCTGGGACCCTATGAAGTAGATGTTGTTTTTCCCAATGGAATAGTAAGGCTCTTAACAATTGATGACTCTAAAACACCACTACTAGTAAATGGTCATCGGCTTCGTTTGTACCAGCGCCCTATTTCTAAAGAAGATTTTAAGGCCACTTGCATGGCAGATGCACATTATCTTTTTCTAGGGGAGTCTTATGCTCCTCACTGCATTTAATTGTTTTCTACACTATATTTTTAGTATTAGATTAGATTTATTAAAAATAATAATCCATGTCAAGGGTTGGCATGTTACAATTGATTATTTTGCAGATTCTTGATTAAGGAAGGACTTACCAAGGAAGGAAAATTTCACCACAAGAAGATCCAAGCTTCATTTTGAGAAGCTTTTCTTCCCTCATTTAAATTCATTTCCCCATCTCCCAGTAACATTTCATCATTCATTCCCTTCATTCCTTTTTCCTTTTCATATCATTTTCCCTATTTTTCCCATTTTACCCATTGCTGAAACACCATTCTGCAGCAAATATTTTCCCTATTTTTCACCGCTGAAATACCATTTCTCAACAAATATTTTCCCCATTTTCCCACTTCTAAAAAATCACTTTTAGCAAAATTCTCCCTATTTTTCCATTGCTGAAACACCACTTTCAACAGGATGTCATTCATTTTTCCATTGTTGAAACACCATTTCTTTCTCCAAAAACATGATTATGCAACTCTTTCAGTCCTTCATTTTCACTTCTTTTACTCCTTGTGCAAATACTGTCCATTCACTACCTCTTTCTTATGATCAATCAGACTCTAATATGATCTCCCTTATGTTTCAAAGAGTTCTAAATTTCTTCCATGATTATTTAGCTATTATAAACAAGCACTATATTTTTCGAATTACAAAGCAAAGGTAAATATAAGGTATGTGAATTTTATGTAATACAATTAAACGATAGTTTAAAGAGAATATTTTGTTCATCATGACTACAATCTCTGCACACTCAAAAACATCATTTCACCATAGTTGGGGGGATTTCAAAATTATATGCCATCATTTCACAGCATGCCAATTACCGTCATTCTTCATACCCATTACTTCGCCCCTTCACCGATACTCCATGTTCTCATTCACAAAGTTTACTCTGTTCGAAGTCTAGTAACTCTGCTCTTTGCCTCTGCATTTTACCTAAGCTAGTAACTATGGGAGGACTGGCCATCAGACATGAGCCCAGCTCAATAGGTCTTCTTGAATTGTTTCCAGACGCGTATCAGATTTTCCAACAGGCAGGTTAGGTGGGATATTTTGAGAGACTTCAAGAGTTCGACCCACAACAGGTCCTGGAATTTGCACAAAATCTTCAAGAGGACCATTCTACTGTCCAGGGAGTCCGAATTTCGGTTTCAGAGGGCGATATAGCACAAGTTTTAGGTTTTCCGGTCACTGGTGCTTAGTGGTTTAGTCAGAAGCACATCATTCTAAATGCACAACAAGACTTTCTTCTCCCAGGGGAACATGTCGAGATTAAAGGCCGCAGTGTGGGACTTCACTCATTGCCTCCTCCTTGGTCGAAGGTGGCTGAATTCATCAAACATTATCTAACTTGTGAAGGTCACTATGAGGTATTCTATCAGCACGAATTTGTCTTAATGAGTCACTTATGACATGGTAGACTAGTAAATATTCCTTAATATTTGCATGGATGTATTAGAAATATGTTATATTATTTTAGACGGGTAAAATTTCCACTCCTTTCCCTCGCCCATCACCGCCTTTTTCAGCTACTGATTAAGAGGGGTTTTTCTCAACAAAACCTTCCTCTAAACAATTTACCTTTACCTCCTGAGCAAGCTGCCGAAATTCCTCAAGAAGCTGCAGAAAACCCCCAAGAAATTCCTAAAAGTTCCTACAAGAAGTAATCGGAGAATATCCCTGACCCTCCATCGATTCCATCCACAAAACCAGCTAATCTAGTTAACATGTCCTCAATTCCATCTCACTTAGCAGAGTCATATGACCCTACCATCCACATTCCCAGTGATGACTCTCAGGCCGAAACACCACCATCTTGCCCCATTCGCAAAAGAAAAAGGCGAATTACAAATACCTCTGTATCAAAAAGACAAACAAGGGATGTAACTAAAGCAGCCACCTCCTTTGATAGCCCTTCTCCTAGGGAAAAATCCTTTCATAAAAAGAAAAATCAAACTGCTACTTTTTCTGCTTTCCTACCTAAGAGACGAATGAAGATGTCTATTGGATCAGAAACCTTTCCTATTACCCTTGATCCCACAGCCATTTTGTTAAAACTCCATTCATCACCACCTTTCCAAACCCCAGAATTATTACCTGTCTCATCTTGTGGCACTGAAACACAAGAACCAGATGCCTAGGGTAATATGACATCATTTTCTACAGAACTAGTAGCTGCTCCACAAGAACCAGCTACTCAGTCAGTAGCTACTCCACAAGAACCAGCTACTCAGTCAGCAGCTAAAACACAAGAACTAGCTAATGATGTGCAAGAACTAGACATCCAAGATGCTACTTATCCAGTAGCTGCCACAAAGGAATCAGATCTAGCTGTCACACAAGAACCAGCTACAGCTGAAAAACAACAATCAACTTCAGAGAAAGCAACTGATACACAAGGTCCAGTCACCGTGGCCTCCCTTTTACAGGAAAATGAGTTTTTAAAGTCAGAATTAGAAGCTTACAAGAGATAATTGGTAATGGCAAGGGAAGCCTTTGACAAGGAGCTAAATTTTTATACCCTAGCCCATACAGCATCCATGGCAGATAAACATACATAGAAAGATCCATATAAAGAATATATGTGCCATCAATGTGGAAACATCTATCAGCAAGCAGGATATAAGATAGTTCAAGTTCCAATGCCTTGAGAATCTACATCGTCTACAATCAAAGAAGAATGCTCTACTATTACATAAGAACAGTAGGGCCTCCAAAAATTTCAGAAAAAGAAATCAAGGTAGAAGTATCCTACCCTACTGTAATTGATTCTGCTACTCAGACTATATCTCAGCCCACCACTTACAATGCCGGAACACAAACTGAACCATGGAAAGAGATGGAAATAATGAACAAGTAGAGGAACAGTATGCTATTTCCCAAGATAAAACTTTACAACAGAAAAAATTGGTTTGGCAGAATCATATATATTCTAATTGGGAGACTTGGGAGCAGACACTCCAGCAATTTAGAGTTTACAAGAAAGAGAATAAAGAACTAAAAGGAAAACTGCTCCTAATGTTTCAACTGGTACAAAAATTATTGGCCACTAGGAAACCATCTTTGAACTATTCTTTATTTCTTTCAGAACGTCTTGTTTATTTTCAGTTGAAAGCAATCAAAGATGGAATACCGCATGAGGTGCTTATAGCGGAACAGTTCATGAAAACATTTGTAGAAGCTTCCACCAGTGATCAGCACCTACTATGTGAGTTGTACCTTCACAATGAAGCTATGACTAAAAATAGACAGATCAATCTCAACCCTCTTGTTGGTGATATTCATATCAGGGCATTTGCCTCCTTTCTTGCTAATCAAATTACATGGAAGACCGCTTTTCTTGCAACTAGGCACAATGAAGACAACTGCCTTCTCTGGATAAGGCTAGAACCTCAGAACCCTGCCATTTTTTTGGCAGAATATCATCGGCTTTTGCAGAAGCCAGGGATGATTGAACACATACAGCAATTACAGGCTTCAGTACTCCATGATTTTCACCAATTCATCAGGGCCAAAGAAACTGCTGCTCTAAGAGCAAAAACTATATTGTGGCAAAAATCCTCTAAGGAGAGGCAAGAGTATAATCCTTTTAGCTCTACTAACCTTTAAACTACATTATCTAGAGTACCCAACTACATCAGATGTGTTCAGCAATGTGTTGAAAAATGGATAGGGTACCACTTTCACTTTCCTATTTTATGGATGCCAGTAGAACAATATCATGCTCATTATATGTTGGCTAACAAGGATGAAGCATCAACTTGGCAGAAATTGTAAAATGTGCAAGGATTCAGAGCTTTAACAGATAGCACCTTCCATAGCTATTGCCTAAGTAATTTACATGCTAAAATCCAGTATCCGGACTCTGACTCTGACTAAGGTTGCCTGAGGACATGCAACCCTTTCAGTTGGGGGGGGATGTTAGGACGTCATAATGTATCATTTTGAATATACATTTTGTTATCATTTTACTCCTTTTTAGTCCATATTTAAAGCTTACACTATCACTTTCATCCATTTTTCCAAAGGTATATAATATTCCTCTCTTTACTATATGTTTAATTTGTTTTACATATAATTTTACATTACTTTTATATTTAATCATTGATCGTAGATATATAGTTGCTGAGACAGTTTGAAGATCGCAGATAATCTATTATGACTGTCTGAAGACTGTGTTGCTGAAACAGTCAACATGGTATGCAAATCCCATTGCTGAAATAGCCCGTGATTTGTGATTTTGAAGCAGCATTTCAAGTATGACAGAAACAAGAAAAGACAAGTAAAGGAAGTTGTTACAAGGGCCACTCTGAAGCCAGTACCATCATAACCATTGTAACAACATTTTTCTATGGAAGAACAGAAAGGCCCTATTTCAGAACAGAAGATCAGATTGGGTTAAAATAGGATTTCTATAATGTAAATCAATTGTAATAGATGTCTCCTCTTTAAAAAGAGGAGACATCAGGATTAGAAGATAGTTAGAGACTACGGGAGGTTCATTTCTGAACAGAGAAGGAGCGTGAATCTTTTGTAATATGTTTCTTTCGACAGATGAATAAAAGTTTGTTTTGAGCACTTCAATTTAATTCCTTCTTCTGGGGAATCTTGTGAGAAGGAAAGGGCCCGCCTTCTTCACAAGATTCACCCATTTGTTCCTGTAGTTTGTTAATTGTTCTTTTCATTCATGCCTTGGTTAAACCCTGTTTACTGAAGTTATTTATGTAGTATCGGAGTTCTGTTGTTTACTGCTAAAGCTCTGTTTTCATTTACTTGTTGCATTGATTTCATACAATTCATTCTTGAGAAGTTGTGGATTATTTTAGTTAGTAATCTTGTTTATGGAATGAGTGTGTGAAAGCTTGGTAATCAGAAACAGGTGCTGAAGATTCCTACTTGGGGAATAGGGTCCTTTTCTCTGTTATAGTATAATTGATCTTCCTTTCTGCAGATTGATTTCCTTTCCTAGATCATTGTCTTTCTAATGTAATCCAGGATTCTTTTAATGAAAGTCTGCAATAGAAGGATTGTATTTGCTGTAACTCAAGTAGACTTAAATTTTGTTAAGCAAGGTGTGATTAGTGTGATTCTTACTACAACATTTCTTTGCTTTTGATATTGAGCATATACAGTGTGTGATTGCCTTTGAAATAAACAGACTTCCCTGGGTTGACAATTTATGTAGCACTTGAATTGTTTAAATTAATAAACAATTAAAGTGACCAACGTTTAGCTAAATAAATTACATTGGATTTTGGATCTTCAATACATCAATTTTTCAAATACTCTATTTTTAAACTTGAATACCCCAAACCAAGTTTCAGTCAAAGACTAGGTCAAAGGACCCTCCCACTAGGTCATTACGGTTTCATAGGTTTTAGGGTCATCATTGGTGTTTTAATCACTTCTTTTCCTATGATAGAAGCTAGCTCAAATGTAAAATCATATCAGCACATGCCTGTCCAAGAAAAATCAGAAAATCTCCAAGGAGGACTACTTTATCAAGTTCAAGTTTTGCAAAAGGTAAAGGTAGCTTGGCACTTCTGCAGGAGCGTTAAGAGCCCCATCAGTAGGAGAAACTGATAAAGTAAATGATATCTTCCCAAAAGAAGACATATGGAAGCAAGGAAGACAGGAAGAACTTGTGTTTGTAGAAAATCAAGGTGCTTTGAGCTTGATTGGGCCAACAAGTGCCAAACAGTGGATCAAATGCAAAAATGACCATGGAGGATGGCACACCAAGAAACCAAACATGAAGAGATTTTTTTTTTAGAAATTATTAATGAAAAGGGAAAAAGGTGAGGTGAACTGGACATAAATTAATGAACTTGAAAGGGCTATAGAGAACTTAGAAGACAACACTGATAATTGTTCTTAAGCATTCCACACATCTAGGGTTTTGGGAAGATGATCAAATAAGGTAAAGGGCATAGTTTGAATCCATAAGTTCATGTCAAAGGACATTTTTTGAAGTTGTTAGTGTGTGAAATCCCCCAGAAGATGTTCAAATGAGCTTATTATGCTCCAAAGAGAAACAAGGAGGTCAAATTATCATTTCAGCCACCTACATAGTAGCAGAGGTCAAAAGGATGAAAAACACGGTGTTGAGATCAAAGGTGCAAACCAAAAGTTATTATACGGTTGCTGTTGTGAGTAAAAATATGTCAAGTTTTCAAGGTCAAACGACAGGCAAGTATCACCAGTCCAACAACCTACAAACAAAAAGCCAAATCAATGTTTTAAAGTCACCTACAGCAAAAGGTCAAAGGAATATTAGTGAGAAGGAAGAAAAGAGAAGTAATTTTGAAAAAAATTAGAAAAGTGTGTTTCATGATTAATTCAAGGTTAAAAGGCTATAAAAACACATCCAACACTTCACCTAACTCATCTTTCACTTGCAAAAAGTTGGAAAAGTCCAGGAGGAAAAAACTATGAGTTTTCAGGTCAAAATTGGATAAGTTTTTTAGGCACCATGCTTTCAGGGAAACGATGTGCACCTGGAGTCTTGCGCTGTGTGCGTGGGCATTTCTCCCTTAAAAAATTAATTTGCGTTGTGTGCCTAGAATTACGTGCTGTGCGCCTAGAATTATGCACTGTGCACCTGGCAACGCGCTGCACGTTTACCCGGCAAACCCGACAGGCCCGGCAGAAAGACTTTGGCGCTGCGACTGTGGCACACAGAACTACGTTCAGCCTGACTCAACACCTCATTCACTTGTGTGCTGCGCATTTGGCCAGGAGAGCCTCCACATCCTGAAGACACTCAACTCAACTCAAATCTCTTCAAAGCTGCCACCAGGAGGTTTTCAAGCAAGGTTAAATGGTAGGTGGATGCCTTGCCTTCCTCAAAGCATCTTGATGGTTTGAAATATAAAAAAATTGGAAACCCTAAGTGAAGACCTAAGTTTCATGCTTAAAAAACACTGATTAAGCATCCCTCATCTGCAAAAAAGGAAATATCAGTCAAAACAGGGGTAAATTAGGGTGCTTGCAGTGGTTTGAATCTGGTCATCCATAAAAACTTAAAGGCTCTGTCCCTTACACTGAAAACAAAGTGACCTTACATTAACCTCTCCATTTCAAATTTCACATCAGTGCAAGTTGTCGTTAAGGCAGAGTTATAACAAGCAGCTGAGTTTTTCCTTGGGTTTTTCCTCTCCTTCATAGTCATATACTTACACCTTCACTCATCCCTCTCACTCACTTGTAAAAGTTTTCCTTTTTACCACCATTTCCATTACTTTTACATATCAGTTTCATAAGCAGAGCTAGGGTTTCAAGGGCAGAATTGTCAAAATTTCAAGGGAAGGTGAAAGTGATAGTGGTGAGGAAGGGAAAGTGCCAAGGAGGCATCAACATAGAGGTGGGAGGGTTAACAGGTTTGAACCAATAAACAACATGGAGCTTAATGCATCTCCCCTAACTGTCTCATGCTTCCAAAATGTAGGCTGCTATCAATTTTTTGGGAAATTACAGTAGGTGCAGAATCACCCCGAGCTGACTAGGCTCTTCATCCTTAACCTATTAGAAACAAGTCAATCTTGTAGAGGTAAACGTTGGGTTGTCAACAGATGCCATTGCTATTGCCACTGGGATACCTAGTGTTGGTGAAAAGTGGTTCAAACATGCCAATTTAGACATAAGCCACTATGAGACATTCCTTAAACCTAGGTACAAAGACTACAATAAATCCATATTTCCTTTCTCACATTTTCTTGAGAGGTATGCGCCCATGATTATGGTCATCATGAAATATTTCACATGTGAAGGAAGATTCTCTAGGCTTTACTCCTATCACATCAGATTGCTCATGCACTTTACTAGAGTTAAGATGCTACATTTCCCTATTACATCTACAGGAGTATTGAAAAAATGTCTTATATTGTACAGAAGAGAGAATTCCATCACCATATGCAAAGCTTATTTCATCACTCTTTGATCAAAATCATGAGGAAGATAATTGCAAATTTTGGCAAGTTTTTGACATTTTTGGTTTTTGACTAATTTTGAGGTTCAAGGGGCACTACACTTTTTATTCGAGCATCTATTGAAGACAAATTTACATTTTTGGGTTCCTTAGGCCAAGAAAATCACACTCACCAATTTTTATCTCATTTGTAGAAATATTGGTCCTCCAAAAGGGTAAAAAACATGCAAAATTTCACCTTTCTGCCATGTTTTGAGGGCTGGTGTTGCACCCTTAGCAGCCTTGGGAGTTTTTATTTTTGTATAGGTTAATAAGGTCCAATAAGAAAATAAAGTGCCATTTTGGAAAGTAGACTCAACAATCTTTCAAATGAGCTATCACAGAGTTCATTCCGACATCGGGAAGGCATTCAAAACTCAGCTGCAAGAAGACCCATTTTTCCTGTGCAGGCGCTACGCCCTTGGACCTCACTGCTGCGCCCTTGTGTGAAAAAGTCAACAAAAGACACAAATTTATGGCAAATAGATTTTATTTTTTTTGGTGCAAATTACTCCAAAGTTAGGTGTTAGAAGTTATTTTTCATTTATTTCATTAGATATTTTATGCCTTGGGTCTTGCATGGTCTCTTTGGACATAAATGGTATTTATGGGTATTTATGACATTTTGGAAACCCTAGTTAGGGTTTTTGTCCTCTTTTATTTTTAAATACAACATTAAGGCCTCATTTTACATGTTGGATATTTGATGAGCATAATATGAAATAGACTTGGAGTTTATTGGTGAAATTGGTTTTTGGTGACTTGTGATGGCTTTGGACTGAGCATCCATGGATTGAGAACACTCTTAGGATTCATAAAGCTTGGTTAGATGGTGATGTATTCCACTTTTGTCTTTGTTTCCTTCAGTGATTCATTATGTTTATGCTTTCCTTGATCAAAAGATAGAAATAGAGAATAGTACTTGCTTTCTTGGCACCCTAACTCCGCTTGCCTCTTTTGATTTCTATGTTTTCCTCCTTGAATTTTAGCTAAAGAATTCTTAAATTCTCTTTGGTTTTTACTAAAATTTTATGTTAAAGGTCTATTTGTTTGTAATTAATGTTCATATAATCCTTAACTTCTCTATAAATTTACTTATCTGTTGTTTGAGGTCTTATTAGTACTGTTTGATTGAAGAATCCTTTATTGCTCTTCATGTTTTGCTATACTATCATACTGAAATTTTTTTCCTTGTTCATATTATGTTAAAGGATCATCGATTTCCCCTTAACTTACTGTATTCACAACCCTATGTTCATTTCACCCATACAAAACCTACTTAGATCCATTCAGCCTTACTAATTTTCCCTATGGGACACCCTTGACTTATTTTTCACTCTTCAAAACCTTTGTAGACTCCATAGCTGAATGGATTGATTCTCTCTTACTCTACCTATTCTCCTTGACAACCTATCCAACCAACCAAACAAACAATAAAACCCTAATCCCTATAACTAGCCTTAAAATCAAAACCCTAAAAAATATCAAAGATTACATCTTTCATACAAGCATAGAGAGAGGCCTCTCTGAGTCTGGAAGGCTAGGTCCTGGGACTCCAAAGACTGGTTTGATGTTACCCATGTGCATTTGATCTTGCCAATCTAACAAATTACGGGGACTTAACAGAGGCCACCTCTATTGGAAATCCACTATTAGTAAAATCCTTAGGGTTGGTTTCTATTGGCCTACCCTCTTCCAATACATCCAAAAAATGGTAATTGCCTATCGTAAATGCCAAATATTTGAGGGAAAAAGAAAATTGTTACCTTTACCATTACAACCAATCTCTCTTGAAGCTCCTTTTCAATAGTGGGGTCTAGATTCATTGGAGAAATTCACCCTTCCTCATCTTCCCAGCATAAGTGGATCCTTACTGCAACTGACTATTTTACAAAATGGATAGAAGCCATCCCATCCAGGACTTCCACATAGTCAGTAATTATCAAATTCCTTGAAAAAAATATCCTATCTAGATTTGGCTATCCTAGGAAAATCATTATTGACAATGTTGCTGCTTTTAGATCCAATAAAATGGTGGAGTTTTTCCACAGATATCACATTACTTTAGGATATTCTATAGCTTATTACCCTAAAGGTAATGGGTTGGCTGGATCCTAAAATAAAATCTTGGTGAACATCATTAAAAACTTGCTGGAGGAAAACAAGAAATCATGGCACAACAAATTGGTTCATGCACTTGGGCAGACAGGCTGACAAATAAGAAGTCGATAGATATGTTACCCTCTCAGTTAGTCTATGGGACAGATGCAGTATTCCCAACATCCTTGGGAGTGCCAATAATGAAGCTCATTCAAGAGGTGCAGTCTGAATAAAATGACATATTAAGGAGAATAAACCAGACTATTTAGCTGCAGCAAACCAGAGAAGGAGTGTACAATAGAACATAGCTAGTACAAGAAAATATCAAAAATCTTTTTGACAAAAGTACCAACAAAAATGATTTCAACATTGGAGACAAGGTGCTGAAGTGGGATTCAAGAAGAGAGGACAAAGGAAAGCATGAAAATTTTGATAATATATGGAAAGGTCCATACATCATTCGTTCTGCAAGAGGTACTAATTCATTTTTCTTACAAGAAATGGATGGAACAGAGTTGTTTGGAGGTCCTGTCAATGGTAGGATGCTCAAGAATTATTTCAGTTAAGAATCTCAGTTTAATTTTTTTTCTTCATTGTATATAACATTGCTTAAACAAAATCTCATAGAATATGGTCCAAAAAGAGAAATAAGTATTTCTAAAAGTGTCCAAGTCAAAATTCCATTACCTTTTGAAGAAGTCTTGTTCAATCATACAGCCTAATCATGATTGAACAAATTTTGAATTTTTGTTGATAAGTTAGAAATGAAGATATTCCAAACTGTTTAAACTTGGCTTATCAGTAGGTAGATATAAAATGACATTGGTTCCAAAGCTTAAATCTGAAACCCATAAGAAAAATGAGGGATAAGTGATAAATGAAAGATTCAAGAACTAAACCCTCAGTTTAGTTTACTTTTTGCAAAATAAATATTGTGTGCAGCTTGTCCAAATGCCACAATTCATGGTGATAAAAATATCTAATCTTGGTCCATTCATGATTTAAATTTCATGTTGATAGTTAGGGAATAAAAATCTGTCAAATTGTTTTATCTTGACAGATAAGTAGTTAGGTAGAGAATAAAAGAGCTCATCAGTCTAGTCTAAGCCTTTGGAAGTTATAAGGGTAGAAATAGAGAGTTTGATTTTCAAAAGGAAAATGATGCCAAGGTTTGCAAGTCTAAATGAACCCAAAAATGAAGAAAAAAAGTTAGAATAAAATGATGGGTAGGCAGAATTAAGTTTCAGGAAGCATGGTTTTCAATTTTTGAAGGTCACAATAAAAAAAAGTTGCAGCAGATCAACAATTATAGGATGAAAATTAGCCAAATACAAACAAGGCTATTGATCTACGAAATCCAGAGATCTAAGATCCTTGACACCTTCTAAAGGAGCTTCCCTCCCCAACTGGAGCAACTGTTAGTCTCTTGTATTCTACAGTATCACTAGATGACTATGGATTTTCTACAGTCTGTTGAAAATAACATTCCTTGGCTATCATTTATTTTCAGAAATCTCACTGGCTTCATTATTTTCCATTTAACCTATTCACTATCTCTCATTTGAACTATTAAAATCACTCTCTTACTCTGGAATTCCATGTTTGACCCTAAAACCCTCATTCTTACCTCTTTCCCTACCTAAAACCCCACCCCCATTGCTAAAAAACACTCCCCTTCATTCATCTCCCCTTCTTCCATCAAAACAATGTAAAAAACCCTTTTTTTACATTGTTTTAAGATAAAATTAATTTCGTTTCGAGACCCACTCTTTTAAATAAAACTCTATTTTTTTTAAAAAAAATACCTGACCTCGCTATATTAACACGCGACCCCTCATGTTTTCAACCCCCCACTCTAAACCTTTACCTTCATGTCCATATGACCCTAGCCCCACCTTATATTTAAGCACCTCTACTTAAATAAACCCCAGGCCCCGCATTACAAAAGGCTCATGCTATTTTTAAACCCTCCCTGTATTTAAAACCCAGGCCCCGCATCTTTTTTTACACCCACGATCAGATCGCCCGATAGTCTTGGGATCTCCACCCTTTGATCTGACGGCCCTAACCTCATATCGTACACCCAAAAGCTCGCGGTTTAAAAACCTTTGGGGCTTTCAAAATGAGCGGTATTCACACCCCTCTTTCCCTCCACATGTCACTCCCTCCATATTATCGCACCCTCGTGAAAAATACCACCTCACCTGTCTTGCCCTATGCGAAAACCAAAACCCACCTAATATGAAACCATTGAACACTTTTCAAACATGTTTAGGCCTCGAACTCTGCGATAAGTGCTGAGCCTCCACGTAAGCCCCTGCAACGCTTCACAAAGACCTGGAGGGCCATAACCAAACGGATAAATAAAATAAAGCCTCCATTATCTGGACTCTGTCCACAGTTTTCCCTGCTGCCTGTGAGCCATCATTGCTGCCTGTGAGCTCGCATGTTTATTAATAGTTTTTTTTAACTTTGCAGGTGACCGATGTATAAGAAAATGCATAAATTTCATTTCTAATGTCCAAAAAGTATTCAAACTAAGTTCTCTGGGTGATGATCCGGAACCTTTGTTAATAAAAAAGGTTAGGAGTGCAAGATTAAATCGTAATCAACAATGGATCATGACCATTAATGATCGTGTGATTACTACAGAGGTAGAAAGTGTTCTTCAAAGAACAGGGTAAAGAAAATAAAAGATTTTTACAGTGGCCGCGCAGAGGTAAAGAAAAATGAAAACACAGTTACAGAATAGTGAAAGGTAAAAGGGATTAAATGATTAATCAAAGATTGAAGATGAAAGACATGGTTAGAAGACAGAATTAAAGACGAAGCACAGATAAGAGATAGTTAAGGGAGAGATTACAGTAACTCAAAGGAGTCAAAGAGATATCAGTGATAAAATATATTAAAGGAATCAAACAGAGAAATAAAGGATAAAGTAAAACAAATCAAGGTTAAATGAAAAATCAAAAGCGAATCAACGAAGAAGACAGATCTGAATGACAAGGCCAATCAGCCTTTACTTTTTCCAAAAACTCATTTGGCCACCTACAGCCTAAATTTTGCTAAAGGCACCTACCTCAGTTAATGTTTTAGTCAGAGATATTTTAAATAGCTCAGAAGCTATTGTAAAAGTTAAAATTAAAGGCAAAAAGTCAAAAATATCTTAAACTTAGCTCAGCAATTAAGTCAAAAGTTATTATTACAGTGATTCAGTCAGAGATACTTCACCTTGGGCCTTGATGGTCTCAAAGGTCAAGATTACATTTACTCTATAATAACAATAGCCTGAAACCCTAGATTAGGATCACCTCCTCAATTTCAGCTAAATACTCCATGCATTGTTCATTATTATTGTTGTTGGTTGGTTAGTTGATTGGCTGATATGCTGGATTTTGAGCAGACTCTGAGTTTCAAAGATCATTGCACTGGAGCATTGTAACTATTTTGGACATCAGTAATACAAGAACGTTCATATGATTCTTGAGCTATGTTAATGGTGATGTTATCCCTCTTTGTCATTGTTTCTCCTTGTTTACCATATTGTACATCATTTCTATGATAATAGAACACAAATTTTAGATTAAGAAACGTTGTTTGGGTAGTTTAACTCTGTTTGTTACTTTTATCTAAATTTTTTCTTCTGCGAAGTCTGATTAAATAATTCAAGGGTGTCCTGCCCTTTATTTCCACTTATCTTTTTGCGTTGAGGTTTACTTGGTAAAATTTAGTCAAAGAATTCAGGGGTGTCCTGCTCTTTTGTTTTTCTTAAACTGTTATCTTAAAGGCCTTCTTTCAAGTTTAGTTAAGGAATTCAGGGGTGTCCTGCTCTTTAATTTCATTGAACTGTTATCTTGAATGTTTTCTTTGTCTGAAAATAATAGCTATAGAATTCAAGGGTGTACTGCTCTTTAGGATTGTTAGATTGTTGTCTTAAGGTCTTCTCAGTAAAGTTTGGCTAAAGAATTCAGGGGTGTCCTCCTCTTTGGTTTCTCTTAAACAATTATCTTAAAGGCTTTTCTTGTTGAAGTATAGTTAAAGGATTCTTAATTTCCCTTTAGTTTATTGAATTCACACCTTGTTGTCATTTCATATGTCATCTAAACTAAAAATATCAACTTGATATAGTTATATTTCCCTATGAAAACCCTTGCACAGTTGATGTACAATTAAAACCTTTTATGACTCCATAGCCCAATGGATTAAGCTTCCCACAGTCTATCTGTGTAATATTCCCAAATGGGGAAGCAGCAATATATGAACACAAAACTGGAAATATCAGTGAATAAATCAACACACCATGATATGAGACAAATGTACAACCGTCTTATTAAACATATCATCAAATAATAGGCACAATATCTTGAGGATATAGTCACTCAACAATACAAGACAACCCTCATCTAAGAAAATATGTGAATACATGTAAAAATACTGCCATACAAGTGCCATGAGCTATGACAACGCAATTTTAGGACATAACTTCTACAGAAATGATATATCAATATGGGTCTTCCATTATATAGCTCAAACAATCCTGGGAACAGAGACCTAAACTCCCAAGCACATTTCCAAGATAACCCGGGAAGGGTTTCCTAAAATACACAAAAATGTAGAAATACAAATATGGCCCTAAGGATGAAGAATATTTGAAACAGGATAGATGATAGGAGGTTGCAGATTTGATCTAGAAATTTATGAAAACTCTTCCTATAGATTCTCCAAATGAGAGGTTGATCCCCTCACTAAAAATTTATCTCCCCCAACTAGGGCTCCAAACCCTTCACTACAACTGCACACTGAAATAACATAGTTTCTTTAGAAAAATGCGATGTAACTGATAGCAGTACCTTAGCCTTTTTAGGGTCCTATAATAATAGGGTTCATAAATTTTGAATTGACTTTGATAGTATTGTACATATGTACATATCTTGCTTTTTGCAAGTTGTTTTCCCATAATTTGAAAAAAATGAAAAATAATAAAAAATCAAAAAGGGGGTAAAAATTCCTAAAAGAGAAATCAAAGGACTTAGAAAAATATAAAACCCAAAAGAGATGAAAATAAGACCTGAAAGTGAGCAAGTCCAAATGCCACTACTTTTACTTTGAATGTAAGAATAATGATTATGAGCAGAATGTCAATAAATGCCATAATCCATGATTAGTTAAACAGTTTAACCTTAACTTTTCATGATTTTCATTTCGTGTTTTAGATAGAGAATAAAGATTTGTCAAACAATTTAAACTTGAAAAATCAGTAGATAGGTAGAGAATAATGAGGAGCTCAATAGTTTAATCTGAGCCCTTGGATGAAATAAGGTAGATCTAGATAGTTTTATGCTTTGAAAGAAAATGTTTTAAGGTTGCAAGTCTAAATGCACCTACAAAATCATGAAAAAATGATAGAAATAAAATTGGGTAGGTAGAAAGCAGTGGAGCAATCATGTAATAAAGCATCATCGGGAAAAATCACTAATTTTTCTTCCCTTACAATTATTTAGTATTCTAAACTATAAGTCAAAAAGGCTCAGAGCATTTCCCTGAATTTTTTTGGGACCGGACCCAAGGCTCGATGACTGGTCAGTTAAAAATATTGAATTCCTACCTTAAACCCTCATTCCTCAACATTTACCCTTAATTCATACATCAAAACCCCTTTTTCTAATTAAAGGCACATTCTTACTTGGTAAAATTGTAACCCTAAAATAATTAACTTCATCCCTTCAAAAGCATTCAACCCCAAAAAAACACACTTTGTCCTAAGTTAAAGTGTAAAATATTAAAAAAGAAAACACTTCTTTGCTTTGTCTATCATATACACTTTACTTAGTGATAACATGTGTTTTATTTTACATTTCACTACCTTTTAATATTAACTTTTAACATATTTTTATTAAAACCCTAACTTTACCTTCCCATAGTTATTAATTCCCTTATATTTAAAATACCCCCAAAACCCACTATTATAACGTTTACACCAAAGTCTATTATCCCAACGTGCATAAATAAAAACCCCAACTAAAAGCCCTTTGGTCTAAAAACTACCATTATTTAAATATCTCGCCCCTATGGTTTGACAATGGTGAAAGTTGAAAAAACTATATAATATGCTATCGCGCTCTCATATGAAATTTGGAAACATTTTTTCAAATGTTTTAAATAAAAACATTACCCCGCCTATATTCATGTAATCCAAAGATTTTGAAATAAACAAATGTTTTCAAAAACCATGGCCACCAATGCATAAAAACCCGCACCCATATACATTAATTAAAACATTATATATATGTTTTATACCTTTACCCCTCAACTATATCATAGAGGTTTAAACATATTTTAACCCATCCAATGCATATAAGGCTCAGTCCCACATCCCATTTCAATGCAACTCTCGAAACAATCCCACGATCTAACGGTCAGAAGCCGATATCGCATAGAATAGGTGCACCACTGTAATATTCCCAAATTTTCACATTACATTTGGAATATTAGAGTCCTTTATTTTCTTAATGAATAAAGTAAATAAAGGGGTGGAGGGACCCACAATCCTCAATAAGAATAAATATCCACTTTGTGTGTGTGAATGTGGATTAATCTAGACTAGATCTGCAAAAAGAGGTAGTTGAGCAACTATTAATGTGAATGAGATTGGAGATCATGTCTCATTTAATGAGAGATATCATGGAGGGTTGATTTAGTCAACTAAGATCTTGAAGATGTCAAACAAAGGGTCATTGATCATTAATGATCAAGTGGTGGAAGTTCATGTGCAAATGAAGCACACACGATGGAAGAGGTGTACATTGCACCTAGACTGTTTGGTTGATTTGGTCAAACAACACAGTCCCATTTGGACGATCTTGTCCACATGAGACAACGCAGTTGAGATTAGGGCCAAGGCTTGGGATGGCTCAATCATTATAAAGGAGATGAAGGCAAAGGTGAAAGGCATCTTGGATTATTTTGATGTATGATCTTTTAGATCTGGAATTGTCAAGTGACATTCCACTGCAATCTTGGGTTGTTTAGCAGAGATTGCAGGTGTTGTTTAGCACATGGTGTTCCTGGGCAGGAATCCCTCCTCTTTCTTTGAGTGATCTCTAAGGAAGAGGTTTCTACTTCATTATACATCAGGCTTTAAGTTCCATCTCAATTTCCTACTTTCTGCAGAACATTCATATTTAGAAAACTGCGTTTTTCTGAAGATTAGTTTGGAAGGTGGTAGCTGTCTTCGGTACTTCAGCTGGAGAACAAGGTGAGGTATTATTCCCATCAATTGGGCTTATATTTCAGCACTCCCAGAGCCACATTAAAGATCCGGCATCAGGCCAAAAGTTATTGACCTCCTAGCAGCAGTATTCTCTCCAAGGATAACCCTGTCCATATTGCATATCTGAAAGGAGGAAGGAAGTTGCTAGTATTTCAGTTGTCAATCCAGTGGAGGATCATTCCTTCACATTGCCATCAGTCTTACCATCAGCGTGGATCTTATGGCAGCATTTTTCAGCAGGAAAAATTCCTCTCTTTCCTTCATAGCACTGTTTTCAGAGGCAATTGTGTTGCAGCAGCTGCAATCATCTTTTAGAGGATTGAGAAGCTAGATCTAGAGCTCCTAGCTCATAGATATGAGGAAGGGATCAGCCCTTCAAGAATAGATCTGATCTGAGCACATGCTTCAGCCATCTATTCTTCAGATCTAGTTTCAGATCTGTATTTCCCAGCAGATCAAGGATCAAACCTTGGGTAGGTGATTTTTCCAAAGTTGCAGATCTGGAAAATCCTTTCTAGTTTATCTTGGGAATCCATCACAGTGGCCAGATCTTGAATTTTGGCATCATCAGAGCTCCAGTTTTGAGTAGATCTGAATTTCTCTTTTCAGCCTACAACTCCATGTTTATATTCTACTAAAGAGACAACGCAATATTTGCTACAGAGCCTCAAAAATTACGTTGTACCTGCTTCACACATGTTTTCTAGGTGATCTTAGCTCATCTTTTTTGCTAGATCTACCTATATCTTGTACTTGTGTAACTGATTTATCTCCAATATAATAAAATGGCTCAGCTCTTTCTGCATAGTCTGATTTGTACTTACATTTATTGTCCATCTTGCTGTGAGTTCTTATATTGTGTGAAGTATTGATGCATGTTCCCATTTTGGGATATTACAGTAGTATCAAAGCATGCTATTTGGCTCAGCTTGTGGAAACTTCATATTTTTACATTGAAAGAAGAACATATAGATGAGATCTATCATGGAGGATATGAGATCTATCACTCCTTTCTTTAGATCCATGAAATATCTCTAAAAGGAGGTCAATCAGATGAAGGACGAAAAACAGAGACAAGATCCAAGAAGCAAATCTGATGAGGAAATCACTTCCTATCAGCAACAAAGAAGACTGGAGAATCCTAGATCTCCTCATAGGTCCACTATGCCCACTTTCTTTGAAGAGGGTGAGAGGTATAGAAGTGAAGAAAGGCATGAACCTAAGACTCATGAGACTCTCAGTCTATATCTTGAAGAGTACAAGGCACAGTCTAGAGCTTTCAAGGAGAAACTAACTCTCCAAAAATTATTCCAGATTAGAGAAGAAAGAGGATCCTATAGCAGCAATAGAAGGAAGAGGCATAATATATTCTATTTGTCTACATTTGATGGATCTTCATCAAGCAATTTCAAGGCTTGGGGGAGGGATTTAGATTCATTTTTCAAGCTACATCGTGTGGCTGAAGAGGAGGCTATTCAAATTGTAGCATTTCATCTCTTAGATGAAGTAGAAGATTGGTGGTTTGGGCACATAGAGCATGAAAAAGTGACCAAGTATTCATATTTCTTTCACAAGTTGAGGAAGAAGTTTGATGTGGAGAATATCAACCTTGTCACTGTAGACAAGAGGTCACTAATTTCACTACCTGCTACAGAAGTACTTGTATCTGCAGAAGAGACACTTGCATCTTTGCAAGATAGTCTTGAGCTCTTGACATATGGAGTCCCATGCATGGATAATGAGGTGCATGAGGAAGAGGAGGAGGATACCAACGCTGGTACACTTGAAGAAAAGAGGCCATCACTCTTACTAGCAGTTGGAGATACTATTGTCCCGATTGGAGGAACTCTTGTGTTCTATCAAGAGGTTCTCACATATCAGTTGATCCACGGTATGCATAAAATTTCAGCACATATTGTTTCAAGATCAATGCATGACCAAGTATTAGAACAAGATGCTGATTTGAAGCAGAAACATATCACAACGCAGAGGACCCTTGATCTAATCAAGGAGGAGATTGAAAAATATCCCTGTTCATCATTATTGAGCTGCATTCAACCCCTTGGGTTGAGATGTAGAGTTTCAGGAAATGGGATTAGCATTATCCTATGTACAATGATTGACTATGAGATCATTGTTGTAACTTTCTTTGCAATAGTGCATGTATTACCCTGCATATCTACAACGCTGTCACTTAGTAGCAGTGACAAAGAAAGGGCTTAATCATTCTTGGAGCATTCTGGAGGTAGCTTCACTCATGAATCAATGGAAGAAAAGATGATAAATGGTAGACATCTTGAAATGAGAAACCTTTTCTCCATTCTAGATGACCCTTTCTTAATGAGCCTCTCACTGCTCAAAGAGAAACTTCTACTCGCATTAAATCCAAAAATTATTTGGTTTTGGAGGGCCTTTGATGGAGAGATAATCTCATTAAGAGATCTCATTAGAGATGCATTTCAACATTTCATGAAATGCAAGGTTCTTCAACAGTTTGGGAAGGATAGCATTCTACAAAGGGAGGATGCCATGATTATGCAGTACCTCATTCATCATCCTCATGGGAGTGAATGGGTAAGGATGATAAGCAAGGGGTTGCCAAGCCACTTGCATATTTGTCTGGGACAACATGCTTGGTTACGTTGGTTGCCATTGAGAGATTTCTATCACTCTCCAAAGGCACCTATTTTTCTAATCCACGCCTTGAAAAACATGTATGAAATGAAGAAGGAGGCATGGTTGTGCTGGCTGCTCTTGGGTGAGTATGGATACCACCTAATAGCCCATGATTTTCTGATTCATGCCTTGTGTATCAATGATAGTATGCAGCAAAAGAAGGCATGTTCATTTTGGTTTCACTTGAGAGATTTTGGCTGCCACATGACATCTCCCATGTCTATGTGTTTTGTATTATGTAAAACTTGGCATAATGATCTCATGATGTGCATTCATGATGTTTCTTTGTATGGGGCTGATGTGACATCTCACATGTCCATTAGTATGCTTTTGCTTCATTATGCACATGAGAAGGAGAGAAAGAAACAAGATATCTTGTTGCTTGGATTACTTTTGGGGGAGTTTGGCTTGTCCATCTTACATAGAGGAGATGGAGGAAGGCAACAAAGGGCCTTACTCCGGTGGTTATTTTTAGGAGAATATGGTTTGACATATTTGTCTACCCATATTACTTCTTCCCTTCTTCTTTTGCATAAATTTGAAATGATGGAGTTTGGGTCGAACAAGGCCAACATGGCTAAGTATGGGAGCATATCAATGCTCAATCTAGTTCATGAAACATGGGATGAAGGAGTGGATTGTATGATGGAGCTTTTCCTTTGTGGAAAGAGACCTTTATATTATGTCTCTCATGTATTGTTGATAATTTTGGACATCATATGGTTGTCACTTGGTGCTTCATGATGGGAGGAGGACATCTAACCAAACAGTTTGAGGTCTTTCTTTATGTTTTTGAAAGACAAATTTGGAACCAAACATACATAATTTATTACAGCAAATGGAGGAAGCCTTCCTTATGTGGATGCCATATGGAGGGGAATAGATGGCCTTGCATCTACTTTTTGAGTTTCTTGGGGACAAGCAACATTTTTCCGGGGGGGACTGTAATATTCCCAAATTTTCACATTACATTTGGAATATTAGAGTCCTTGATTTTCTTAATGAATTAAGTAAATAAAGGGGTGGAGGGAACCACAATCCTCAATAAGAATAAATATCCAGTTTGTGTGTGTGAATGTGGATTAATCTAGACTAGATTTGCAAAAAGAGGTAGTTGAGCAACTATTAATGTGAATGAGATTGGAGATCTGTCTCATTTAATGAGAGAGATCACGGAGGGTTGATTTAGTCAACTAAGATCTTGAAGATTTCAAACAAAGGTTCATTGAGAATTAATGATCAAGTTGTGGAAGTTCATGTGAAAATGAAGCACACATGATGGAAGAGGTGTACAATGCACCTAGACTGTTTGGTTGATTTGGTTAAACATCGCTATCCCACTTGGAGGATCTTGTCCACATGAGACAGCGCAGTTGAGATTAGGGCCAAGGCTTGGGATGGCTCAATCATTATAAATAAGATGAAGGAAAAGGTGAAAGGCATATTGGATTATTTTGATGTATGATCTTTTAGATCTGGAATTGTCAAGTGACATTCCACTGCAATCTTGGGTTGTTTAGCAGAGATTACAGGTGTTTTTTAGCACAGGTTGTTCCCAGGCGGGAATCCCTCCTCTTTCTTTAAGTGATTTCTAAGGAAGAGGTTTTTACTTGATTATACATCAGGATTTAAGTGCCATCTCCATTTCCTACTTTCTGTAGAACATTCAAATTCAGAAAACTGTGTTTTTTTGAAGATCAGTTTGGAAGGTGGTAGTTGTCTTCAGTACTTCATCTGGAGAACAAGGTGAGGGATTATTCCCATCACTTGGGCTTATATTGTAGCACTCCCAAAGCCACATTGCAGGTCTAGGATCAGGCCAAAAGTTATTGACCTCCTAGCAGCAGTATTCTCTCCAAGGATAATGTTGTCCATATTGTAGATCTAAAAGGAGGAAGGAAGTTGCTAGTACTTCAGCTAGTAATCCAGTGGAGGATCATTCCTTCACATTTCCATCAGTCTTACCATCAGCCTAGATATTATTGTAGCATTTTTCAGCGGGCAGAAGGCCTCTCTTTCCCTCATAGCATAGTTTTCAGAGGAAGTTGTGTTGCAGTAGCTACAATCATCTTTTGGAGGATTGAGAAGCTAGATCTAGAGCTCCTAGCTCATATATATGAGGAAGGGATCAACCCTTCAAGCATAGATCTGATCTGAGCACATGTTTCAGCCATCTATTCTTCAGATCTAGCTTCAGATCTGTATTTCCCAGTAGATCAAGGATCAAACCCTGGGGAGGTGATTTTTCCAAAGTTTCAGATCTGGAAAATCCTTTCTGTGTTATCTTGGGAATCCATCACAGTGGCCAGATCTTGAATGTTGGCATCATCAGAGCTCCAATTTTGAGTATATATGCATTTCTCTTTTCAGCCGGCAACTCCATGTTTATATTCTACTGAAGAGACAATGCAGTATTTGCTGCAAAGCCTCAACAGTTACATTGTACCTGCTTCACAAATGTTTTCTAGGTGATCTTCGCTCATGTTTTTGGCTAGATCTACCTATATATTGTACTTGTGTAACTGATTCATCTCCAATATAATAAAATGGCTCAACTCTTTCTGCATATTCTTATTTGTACTTAGATTTATTGTCTATCTTGTTGTGAGTTCTTATATTGTGTGAAGTATTGCTGCATGTTCCCATTTTGGGATATTACAGTGACCACCCAAACGCCAAAGCCATGCTAAATGGGTGGTTTTTCCCATTCCTCTCTCCTCCATGTGCCTTTCATCCATTGGATCATGTAGGTTGAGCTTAAAACCACTTACCATCCAAAACCTACGCGATAACCAGCCTGGTTTCCGTCCATTGAAAATTCAAAACCACTCTCCCGCCTGATGCGACCTGTATCAATGCTGATTAATGTAACTAACAAGTATGATAAACCTTTGAATTTCATTTATTTTATCCTATATTGCGTGTTTTAACCTACTTTTGTGCCTCCCCCACTGTAAAGAAACCCCGTTAAAGCCTTTTTCTGCCATGTTTATGCCCGAAACCTGCAAACCCTTTCCTTGAAGCCTCTGAAGACTATTGAGGAGCTGCGCATTGCTCCAAACAGGCTACTAAAGTCTTCAACTCAGCAAAGAAACTCAGAAACCCTTCCAAAGCCGATACCTGCACTATAATGGGTATTTTCCTAGAATTAAACCTGCAATCAAGTTGAAAAAACTTTTAAAGAGAGAAGCACATTTATAATCAAGAAAATCATTAATTAAGTTTCATAAAAGTCCCAAAAACAAGCCAAACTCTGGAAATTTTTTCCTAGAAACCCTGTTTGCCTGCTGCGTGCTATTTCAAGGAAATTTATCAATTTCCCATAGTTTAATAATCCATTTCAAACTCTAAAAGGCCAGAAAACATCTGCAGGTACCCTGAACCCTTTGTAACCCTTTTCAAAAGATTTTTAGCCTAAATTTCCATTAACAAGACTCAGAAAACCCCTGTTTTATATTTTAAACCAATTCTAAAGCCTCTAAAAATCTTTGATAGGCCTAATTGAACAGAAAACCCAAATAAAAGCCTATACTTTGCCAAATTTGCCCAATTAAGCCTATGCAAAAGTAAATTTCTTATGCAAATTGTTTAAACTTGCAGAAGTAGCCAAAATTCCAAAAAAGCAGAGTTCCAGCAATCCTGAAGGTTCTGAAGTGCCAAAATCAAATCCATTATTGTGACCACTTAAAGCCATTATCACCTCTCTGCAGCCAGGTTTTCATTAACAATTATTTTGTTTTGCAGGTCATTATCAAAATTAGAATTTACATAAAACAATCTAAATACTAGTTAAAGATATGTTTTACTCCAAGAAATTACAAGGAAATGAATTCAAAGGATTTTCCTTAAAAGATTCCAGGCATCAAAATTAAAGAACAATCATCCTGTGAAAGATAAAAGAGCATTTTAATGTAAATATTAAAACAGGGCATTCATAATAGTCAGGGTAAAAGGAAGAACTCACATAAAAGGTTAAAGTTCAAATTAAAGTAAGGATTCACAGTGACAGTGAAAATAGAACAATCAAAGAGCATCAAAGTTAAAGTGTATCAGATGAAAGTCAGAGTGAAGGTTAAAACAAAGTTACAGAGCAGTCAAGGTAAAACAGTAAAAGTAAATACAAAGGCAGTAAATGGTAAATAAATATGAAAACACTTTTAACAACAATGAATTCTATCAAAAGTGAAAGCAAAAATAGTTAAAAGAACAGTAAGGTTAAAAGATGAAAATGGAGCAAGAAGGCACATTTTTGCAGAAATTTCCTGCTTACAGTCATTGTTTTGCAGAAACTATTGTGACCAATAAAAGATGAATTTTTCAAAACTGAAGGAAGTTTTTGTTCCTAAGATCTCCAGCTACAAAAACCTCTCTCCTGTTTCTAACAACCTGTTAGCCATCAGTAATAATTTTTTTCATAGCAAATGATGGCTAAAACAAGTCTTGAGCCTTCAAGAGATTATTTTCATAGAAAATCATTTCATTCTTGAAGTCTGTTGTTCCATAACAGTGTTGTTCCCTAATAGTGATGTTCCTTAAACAATTTTGTTCCCTAACAGTGATGTTCCTTAAATAGTGTTGTTCCTTATTGTTGCTCCTTTCAAAAACCTGTTGTTCCCTTCGAAAATCCACCAAGTTAAGCCTGTTGTTCCCTTTGAAAACCGTTTTCTAAAACAAACCCCTTGTTCCCTTTCATTTACTCTCCATTCCCTTAAAAAATCCGTTTAAACCATGAAATCCATTTTAATGGTTTAAAACCCTTCTTTTTTCACTCTATCGTAACTTGGAAAAACCTTAAAAAACCCATGAAAACCCATTTTTTCCCTAGACGTGCCCTTTTAATAAAACAAACAGGCTTAAGCCCTCTATTGGCTTAGCCCCTAGCTCCTTTTCTTCATATGTCACTGCACCTATGACCGGGCACTAAGTGCTCATCGCATCGCAAATTTTATGTTGCATTGGCGCCGTTCCTTAACTTGCTTCCCCCTTCCCCACCGCCGATGCGATAAGCACCCTTACCCTAGCCCCTGGTCACTTATCCTCCCATGAGACCATGCCCCTATGCTTATCCCTAAAACCCCATCGCATCGGCCCTTGCTGATTTTCCTCTCCCATTTCCTTTGTTCCCCCACCGATGTGATAAGCCCCAGCCCTTTATTTTCACTCCTGGTCCCTTTTCCTTCATAGGACCACCTACCAGCGCCTTCCCTTAGTCCTTCCCTTACCTTTTATTTTAGCCCTGTTCCCTTTGTAAAGCGCCTCTTCCACTATTTTTCCCCGCCATCCTTACCATTATGTAGAGCAACCATAGCCATTGATCATGGGCCTCAAGCCTTGATCCAATGGCTATTATTCCTCCCCTTCTATCCTTCATATTCTTGAATCCTTCCATCCATCCATCCTATGATCAAATCTTCGCCATCGATATATATAATCCAACGAGTCTCGGTTAAACCTGACACCCAACCCCTCCGGGCCTACCATCCACTACGTAAACCGCTCCCCCAATCCTACGCTGACAACTGGCCTCCACTTAACTATCCACTGAGCACTTCTCTCCGTCGCGCTCCCCCGTAGCCGTTGGATCTTCCCCCCCAGATCCAACGGTTTATGATCAATATCGCATGATTTTTTCCTTCGAGATTTAACGTTCGAAAATCGTGTGAAATAGGTGGTATTGCAAAGGCCACGTGGCACATCTCAATTGGATCGCATTCATTTTATTTAAAACGACTTACTGCCCAAGGACCATGCGAAAACCATTCGTGTTTTTCGTGAAACCGCCAAGCTACATTTTCGCGCCAAATTCATTTTAAAGCCGGGTTTTCATGGATTTTCTCCACAGAGCCTTCTCCACTTGAATTTCATCTCCTTTTCATATGCTCCTCTACCTCCACCAGCCTCCGAAGCAGTTTCATCCACACATCGGAGGTTTTTATAACATATTGTGTTGTTTTTTGCAAGTTTTGTAATGATCCTTGAAGCGGAAACCCTCCACACAGTTCATAAGGGACAGGGCCAAATATGAGGACCCTCACGGTCTAGATACAAGCCAAAAATGCATAACCAATGGTCTAAGTCAATTTGAATGAGGCAAAGGACAATTTAAATTAAAAAAAAAAAAAAACAAAGCAGTTAAAGACTAAAAAAGTGGATCAAAGGGAAAAGCCCATCGAATAGTCAAAGTTAAAGAGATAAAAAGAAAATATTAAAGATTCAAAGGGTTTAAATCCCAATATTAAAGGGATAAAGCACGGTTTGAAGGAAAAAAGGGATATTTATCAGTTAAAAAATCAGCAAGAAAAGGTTAAAGGCCTGAAAATGATTATAAAGCCTTAAAAACACAGAATCAAAGTTATAACAGTGTTTAAAGCCACATAAATTGAAAAATCAACAAAGGAAGCCTCCAAATGCCACATAAGCGAGGAAATTAAAGCCAAAACTTCCACCCACAGGCTTATTTCCTCAAAATAATACACAATGAATACACAGTCAGAGATATTTTGTCAAAGATAGCTCAGAATTAATGGCCAGCCTACAAGAAGCTCCCAAAGTCAACAAAAGTGACTGAAGTTGATGAACTTCAATGTAACAATCAATTAGAAGAGTTAATACATGTCATTTCTTCTCCATTTGGCCCTTCAAAGGCCGAGAAGCTCTTACTCTGTATTAATTGAACAAATAGGCCTTGCTTTCACTCCACCTCCTCATTCTTCTATAAATACTTCTCTAGAAGATAGTATAGAGGTTGGTCTTTGGATACTTGTTGAATGTAAATAGTTGTTGAAGCATGCTGTAGCTATGTTAGGAATTGAAGATACATAAGCTGAGATGATAAGTTTAAAGATATAAAGACCCATTCGACTTGAAGATTGTAACTGGTTTGAACATCAAATACAATAGCTGATTTATGGGATCCTGGTCTATGTCAATGGTGATGTGTTTCTCACTGTAATTGTTATTTTTTTTTTATCTTTTCATTATGTCCACTTTTCTTTGATAAATAACAGCAAATATAGATTAGGATTTACTTCTGAAGTACTATAAATCTCACTGATAAATATTTATCTTCTATGTTTTCTTCTAAATGTGTTTTGAAGGTAATTCAATAGATTATAACCAGTGAAGTGTTAGTAAGCCCATGTTTCCTGAGTAAAACTTGAGATATTGTCTTTGGATGTTCTTGAAAAGTCTGCTAATTAAAGTTGAGCTAGAGAAGTTTATGGTTAGCCCTGTCCTCTAGTTTATCTCCAACAGTTGCTTTGAAAAGTTCCCTTAAGAGTATGTTGAAAGCAGGCTAGTTTAAAAGTACTTACCTGATCTTAGACTATTTTTATGTTTATCATGAATGTTTTCCTTTGAGAATATGCTGAAAGCAGGCTAAGTTAAAATTCTTTACTTGATCTTAAGCTATTCTTCTTTTTTTAATGTTTTCTCTTGAAAGTATATCAAAAGCAGGCTAGTTTAAAATTAATTACTTGATCTTAGGTTACTTTGTATCTTTCTATTAAGTGCATGTCAAAAGAAGGCTATTTTAAAAGTACTTACCTGATCTTAGGCTGTCCTTTGTTTTTCTCATGTGTTTTCCTTTTTCACCACTGTTAATGTTTCATTCCATAAAATTAGCTTAAAGAGATCCTTTGACATAGATGACTTGCCCCATAGACCACTCTTGAAACTTGTTGTAAAATTAAATCCTCTTATGACTCCATAGCCCAATGGATTGATGTTGTTACTTTCTTGTCTTATCAGCTGAACAATTATTTCACTTACTCACACCTTCACCCTTCATACAAACTTCCTTCATCTTCATGTTATCCTGCCCAACCAAAACAAAACGATAACCTTGTTCTTCATAAATAGCCTAAAATCATACTTAAGCTTAAAGAAATATACTTTGAAAGCACATACATAGAGAGATCCCTCTCTGAATCTAGGATGGCTAGATCCTCAGATTCCAAAGTGGTTTTGATGTAGGCTCTGCAGCGTTTGTATTTGCCAATCTTGCAAACTACATAGGCCTAACAGAGTGGCGACCATACTGGGGATATTATGAGTAAAATCCTTAAAAAAAACACTCAGTATTCATTCAAGTAAGAGTAGCCTTCTTCAAGCACTACCAACTTAATGGTGATCATGATAGGACTTGTCTGAATTAGTGACAATCTAAGTACTTCTTAGGATTCTAACAGACCCTTATCAAACCTTGGAGAAATCAGCTAGTAAGCCACAGAGTAAACTCTGTTTGTCTCATCACCATAGCTAAGTGTTGAAACAAATATAGGACACTCTCATAACCCACAGGACTGTTAAAAAAAATAAAAAAACTCAGAAAACCCAAAACATTCTAGATTGATATTCAAAATCAATTAGTGGTGGTGGACCATAAAACATTTTTCCTTCCAAAGCTAAAAATTTCCACCTGGTGACTCCAAAATTCTGAATTAACCTAAAGACTCCACTAAGAAACCCATTATATCATAGCATCATACAAACTCAATCAAGGAAACTTTGAGGATTAATTTTTCTTATTAAAAATCAGTTAGCCTATTAAATATTGTCATACTTGGTTGAATTTTTTTTATTAGTCGGTCTGAAAACACCACATAGTGGCTTCTAAAAGAATTCATACTAGAGCATATCCTAACCCAAATCCTCCTGAGATAGGTGATAATCTAGAAAGTATACTTAGGAATTATCCTAAGTCTAAAACTTCAACTGTTGTCAGACCAGTCCATAGAGATAATTTTGTTCCCGAAAATCTCTTAGCTCTGCAAAATACACAAGTTGACTTAAGAGGTAATTAGACCCTACAAAGATTTATGTTCCTTTGATTCAAGTAGGGTAAGATGCCTAGGCCTAATAAAGGATTTGTGTGTTAACTTAGCCCAAATACCAGCCAAGAGCTTAGTGATGGACATCGTAGTGGCTGATATACCCCCCAAATATGGCATGCTTCTTTCAAGATCATGGGGTGCTAAGTTACAAGGTACTATGCAGATGGATATGACTTATGCCACCATCCCTGTCTTCAGTCAACCTAGAAGACTCTATAGGGAAACACATATGAAATACATGGTGAGCAACCAAGAAAGACTAGAGAATTCTCCTCTCTATTCCATACACACTGACCTTGACTCATTCATTCTTTATAATGATGATATTCATAATGAGAAAGAGTTAGTCAATAAAACATCATCAAATGTAGTGGTCACTACACTTCCAAACATAGTGGCAGCAAATGATGAAGAGGAATTTAAGGAGGAAACTAAAAAGAAGTTTGCTAATTTAGAAATTTACAGCAAACAGATTAAGGGTCTTGAGGTCCAAAAAGTCATAAAAATAGTACCAATCAAGGAAATGAAAAGATGAATCTTCAACAAATTGAAAATCTTGAAGAAAAAATAAAAAAATAACATGGTATAGACCCTTGTATAGAACAGAATAATGAAAAAGACAGAGAGGACAGCAATGAAATAAATCACAAATTTGAAAACAATCCCCTTTGGAGCATGAATTTTGATGGGTCTTGCACTAAAAATGATGCAGGAGCAGGTATATGGATACACAACACTAAAAACAATCATGCTGAGGGGCATTCCTATAGGTTAAATTTTCAATGTACAAACAATATAGCAGAGTATGAAGCTCTCCTTTTAGGTCTATATTTATTGAAAAAAATAGGGGCCAAAAGAATAATAGTCCGTGGAGATTCAGAGTTGATAATTAGGAAAGTAAATGGGGAGTACAGTGCTAAACATCCCAGACTTAGAGCCTATAGAGATGATGCCATGGATTTATTAAAAAATTTTGATGAATTCCAACTTATCTTTGTCCCAAGGAACCAAAATTTCCTTGCCAATGGGTTAGCCTTTGCTGCTAGAACTTGTCTAACACCTTATGAAGCCAAGCAATGTACCACCTAAGTCAAATATAGACTAGCTATCCCAGATAATGAAAAATACTGGCAATTTTTTGATGGAGATAAACAAATAGAAGACTTCCTACAGTCCAAAAATGAATTTTAAACACCACACCCAATTCAAAGTATGATGAATATTGTCCTATTGAATTAAACCCACTTACTGAAGAAGTAAACTCTCCAGAGATTGCTGAAATAAATCTGTTAACTAATGAACCCACACATATGACAGAAATTAGCACAAATTTAGAAGATGAAGACTTAGAAGTACTGCAATCTAAAGACCAAATCTTACCAAAAGGACTGGTCCCTTTAGAAGAATTGTTTGACTTGAATGATGCGGCCAAGAAGACGAAACTGGAACCCATAGAAACTAAAGTGGAAGAATGCAACATAGGTAGTGAGGGAACGCCCAAAATGATCAAACTGTCAAAAACACTGCTAACTCATATCAAAATGAAATACATTGAGATGTTTAAAGAATTTTCTGATGTATTTGCATGGAGCTATGAAGATCTCAAATCATATGATACAAAAATAATTTAGCATAAGATAGCTCTCAAAGAAAACCAGAAACCTTTTAAGAAAAAATTGCGCAGAATCAACCCTGTTCAATTACCTCTGGTAGAGAAAGAAATAAAAAAAATGTATGATGCTGGGATTATTGTCCCTGTTAGATACTCAGAGTGTGTGTATAATCTTGTATCAGTTAGGAAAAAAATAGGAGAGATAAGGCTTTGCATTGATTTTAAAAACTTAAACAAATCCTCACTAAAGGAAAACTACCCTTTGCCCAAAATGGATCATATATTACAGAGGGTAGTTGGTTCTAGAAGAATTTATTTGCTAGATGGCTTCTCAGGTTACAATCAAATATTCGTACATCCTGATGATCAGCTCAAAACAACTTTTACTACACCTTGGGGTACTTTCATGCATTTGAAAATGGATTTTGGTTTAATGAATGCTAGTGCCACATTTCAGAGAGCCATGGATATTGCATTTTTAGAAGAAATAGATTAATTCATTGTGATTTACCTTGATGATATAACTGTTCATTCTAAAACAAATGAAGAACACCTAATACACTTGAGAAAAGTCTTTGAAAAATGCAGAAAATTTGGACTGTCCTTAAATCCAAAGAAGACATTGTTTGGTCTCCAAGAAGGTAAACTTCTTGGGCATATCATATCAGAAGAAGGAATAAGGATAGACCCAAAGAGGATTGATGGTATTTTCCAAATCAACCATCCCAAAAACATCAAGGAACTTCAGTTTTTCATTGGAAAGATTAATTTCTTGAGAAGGTTCATACCCAATCTAGCTGAACTCCTTAGAAACATAACAAATATGCTTAAAAAGGAAGAAGGAGTTAAATGGACCTTAGAAGCAAAGAAATCATTTGAACTGGTAAAACAAGCACTCACCAAAACACCAGTTCTTATCAGTCCTGATTTTTCAAAATATTTCTTCATTTTTTCATTTGCATCAGAACACAGAGTAGCTGCTATCCTATTACAAAAAAACTTGAATGGACAAGAGTAGCCCATAGCATTTTTTAGCAAGGCATTGAGAGATGCACCTCTGAAGTATAACATAATGGAAAAACAAGCCTTTTCCTTAGTCAAAGCCTTAAAATACTTCAGAGTTTACATTTTACATTCCCACATCATAGCATTTGTGCCTTATTCAGTTGTAAAAGACATATTGACCCAAGATCCAGATGGAAAAAAAGGAAAGTGGATTGTTGTAATTTTAGAATATGACTTAGAAATCAAGCCCACTAAGCTCATAAAAGGTCAAGGAATAGCAAAACTTATGGCTGAATCCAACTTTTAAGCTCTTGATATAAACATGTTTAATGCATTAGATGAACAGGAGGAGTTTTCAACTCCAATTATTGAAGATCATTTTCAAAATTCATCTTGGTATGCTGACATTTTGTATGTTTTGCTCAATATGAATGTCCCTCCTGGTTTTTCTAAAACAAAGGCAAGATTTTTAAAGTTAAAAGTTGTGAATTACTACATTTTGGATAAATTTTCATATTGGAAAAATGCTAGTGGCTTATTGCTTAAATGTTTGCCTAAGAATGATGCAGAAAAGATCAAGCATGAGTTTCATGAAGGAGAATGTGGAGGCCACCTCTGCTGGAAGTCAACAGCTAACAAAATCCTTAGAGCTGGTTACTACTGGCCCACTCTCTTTCAAGATGTCCACAAAATTATTATTGCCTATCACAAATTCCAAATTTTTGAAGGCAAAAAAAATTGCTTCCCTTACCTCTGCAACCAATCACTATTGAAGCTCCTTTTCAATAGTGGGGTATAAACTTCACTGGGGAAATCCATCCTGCCTCATATGCCCAACATAGATGGATCCTCACAGCAATAGATTATTTTACCAAGTGGATAGAAGCCATCTCCTCTAAGAATGCCACAGACTCAGTCATCATTTCATTCCTTGAAAACCATATCTTTTCCAGATTTGGCTGTCCTAGAAAGATCATCACTGATAATGTTGCTGCATTTGGGTCTAAGAAGATGGTAGAATTCTTCCATAAGTATCATATTATATTGGGCCATTCTATAGCTTATTACCCCCAAAGTAATGGGCTGGCAGAGTCCTCAAATAAAATTTTGGTGAACATAATAAAAAAGTTGCTGGAAGATAACAAGAAATCATGGCACAATAAGCTAGTACATGCTTTATGGGTAGACAGACTAACTACTAAAAAATCCATTGGAATGTCTCCCTACCAGCTAGTTTATGGAACTAATGCAATATTTCCAACTAGTTTAGGATTTCTAGTCATGAATTTGATCCAGGAAGTACGGTCTGAAGATGATGATGTGACAAAGAGAATAAACCAGACTATACACCTACAACAAACCAGAGAGTAAGTGTACATTAGAGCACAACAACTACAAGAAAACATCAAGAAGCTGTTTGACAAAAGAACCAAGGCAAGTGATTTCAAGATTGGTGATAAAGTTTTGAAATGGGATTTAAGAAGAGAAGATAAGAGAAAACATGGAAAATTCGATAAGTTATGGTAGGGCCCTTATCTCATCCAATCTGCTATTGGAAACAATGCATTTTTTCAGCAATAATTGGATGGAGCTGAATAATTTGGAGGTCCTGTCAACGACAGTGTTCTCAAACATTATTTCTTTTAACTGATATTTTTTTTTTCTAAGTAACTTTAAATCTATTAATGAAACATATAGTACAACTAGTTCATGGCCTTCAGAGGCGACATAAATTTACAAAGATAACAAAAATTGAGCCACCCACAAGGGGAAACTATCCCGACAACATTTATAAGCTGCCTCGATGGGGGAAACCAGCTATGGAATACCAAAACTTGTTACATCCCAAAACAGCAAAAATGATAGAAAAATTGAACATGGTTACGTGGGAAAATTTAATTGCACTAGAGACCATAATCCTCCGAGGGCAGTTCTTCTTCAATCCTGCACCAGTATCCATCATCGTCATCAGGAACAGGGCGTCTTTGAACTGTGGCCACACCTGCTTCGCTACCGCCAACCTGCATGCCAATGTCCTGAAGGATGCTCGAACTGCAGCCGCCAGCTTTGCGGGAAGCGCCTTTGTCCACGGGCTGAGGGGTCTGCACAAGGTTAGGGGGAGCCGGCAAGTTAACAGGGTGTGCGAGAGGGGGGGGGGGGGGTCAAGAATTTCGCCTGGAATTTCCTTAAACAAAATAGAGATAGTCGCTATGACCAGGGGACGATTAGAATTACACTGGAAGTGAAAAATGTCGGTGGACGGGCTGTGAAGGGAAGCAGAGACAGCGGGACGAGAGCGAGGAGGCAACAGTGAAGCTGAGGCACCATGCCTGGGGGAGGAGGGGATTCTATGCCCACGTCCCCTCCCACTCTGCGTAGAAGGATAGCGACCACAGAATCTCTCAGAAGATGACGACGAATGGCTGGAGGAAGGGGAGCGACACCGACTGGAGGTGCGAGCCCTGGAGCTGCCCCGTCGGCATCTCAGACGGTGCCTGAGCCTCAGCATGACAACACTGAGCTGAAAGGAGAATTCCGAATTGACAGGAGGTGATAGGGGGGGGAGGGAAAATTGAGACCAAGCGGAGAAGAAAATTGCAGAGAGTAGAAGGGGCTATGCGAGAAATGGAATCCAGGGAGAAAATTGACACAGCAGCCCAGATGACAACACCTGCCAAGGGAGGTGCGGGAGCTGGGCAAGTCAGCCTCCGGGGAGCAGCCAGACCCAACAGGAAAGAATTTCATTGGCATGGAGACCACCAGACCGAGCCGAGACAGAGCCAAGAACCCTAAAGCCGAATCGAAGAGCGGAGAAGAGGAACTAGAGGAAGTAATTTTGGGCGGCTTACCACCTTGACCTCCCCACCGGCATAAATTCCGCACAGGGTGATGGTCTAGAGTATTAATCGCTCCGAGGCCTATTAACTGCAACCTGTAGCTGGCCATGTGGCCATGCCACGCGCCGTCCCGCAGGAAAACCACCATCGCATCAGCTGTTGCCACTCGCATCTGGGGTTTTAACTTATATTCTTTAGTTTCAAAGATTTTTTTCATTGTATATAACACTGATTTTTGAATTTGAAAAAGAAAATTACAAAAAAACAATAAAAAGAGAAAAATAGGGCAGACATAAAAAAGAAAGGTACAACTCCATACAGAAAAAGAGAAGAAATCTGAAAGTGTGCAAGCTTAAATGCCACTACTTAAGAAAACACTGCTATTTTAGTCATATAGCCTAATCATGACTAAAATAGATTTCAATTTTATACTGATAGGTTAGTGAAGAAAGATTTGCCAAACTGTTCAATCTTGGCTTATCAGTAGAATAGATTAGGATAGAAAAATAGTGGTTCAAACAAACTAAAAAACTAAACCTGTAAGATTGATGAAGAATTGGTTCTAATATGCTCAAAATATGAACCAAGAGAAAAGAAAGGAACAACTCTAAAAAGACCAAAAACAGAGCTTAAAGAAAGAATGAAGGGTGTTTTTTATTTTTCAGATCTTAAGCCTTCACATTTTGTTTTTATTTTTTGCAAATAAAGTCTATGTGCAGCTTGTACATATAGCCATAGTCACCATGGCAAATCAAACTGTCTAATCCTGATTTGACTGTGTTTAAATTTCTGTTTTAGAAAATAGAGAATAAAAATCTGTCAGACAGTCTAATCCTGGTAGATAGTAGCTTAGGTAGAGAATTTATGAGTTCAATAGTTTAATCTGAACGCATGGGAGAAATAAGGGTAGATTTAGATTAGTTTTTCCTGCTTTCAAAAAAGAATAAAATGTTGATGTTTAAGGTCTGCAAGTCCAAGTGCACCTTCTGAAGAAAAAATATTAGGAAGTAGGTTGTGTAGGTAGAATGATTGGGAGAAATTTGTTTGCTGATACAAATAACTGATCATATTTTAAAGTAGCATGATAAAAGAAGAAAAGTGGTGATCAATGGATCAAGGCACAGGTCTGCATCCCAGAAATAAAATCTGAAGTTCTCGACACCTCCAAGGAGCTGCCATCCCCAAGTGGAGCCACTGTTAGCCATCAATAATAATTTTTGTCATAGAAAATGATGGCTAAAACAAGTCTTGAGCCTTCAAGAGATTATTTTCATAAAAAATCATTTGATTATTAAAGTCTTATGTTCCATAACAGTGTTGTTCCCTAACAGTGTTGTTCCTTAAACAGTGTTGTTCCCTAACAATGTTGTTCCTTATTGTTGTTCCCTTCAAAAACCTGTTGTTCCCTTCAGAAATCCACCAAGTTAAGCCTGTTGTTCCCTTTGAAAACTATTTTCTAAAAAAAACCCCTTGTTCCCTTTCATTTACTCTCCATTCCCTTAAAAATTCCTTTTAAACCATGAAATCCCTTTTAATGGTTTAAAACCCTTCTTTTTTGACTCTATCGGAACTTGGAAAAACCTTAAAAAACCGATGAAAACCCCTTTTTTGCCTAAACACGTCCTTTTAATAAAATAAACAGGCTTAAGCCCGCTATTGGCTTAGCCCCCAGCTCCTTTTCTTCACATGTCCCTGCACCTATGACCAAGCACTAAGCGCTCATCACATCGAAAATTTTATGTTGCATTGGCGTCGTTCCTTAACTCGCTTCCCCCTTCCCCACCACCAATGCGATAAGCACCCTTACCCTATCCCCTGGTCACTTATCCTCCCATGAGACCATGCCCCTATGCTTATCCCTAAAACCCCATCGCATCGGCCCTTGCTGCTTTTCCTCTCCCATTTCCTTTATTCCCCCGCCGATGTGATAAGCCCCAGCCCTTTCCTTTCGCTCTCGGTCCCTTTTCCTTCACAGGACCACCTACCAGCACCTTCCCTTAGTCATTTCCTTACCTTTTATTTTAGCCCTGTTCCCTTTGTAAAGCGCCTCTTCCACTATTTTTCCCCGTCATCCTTACCATTCCATAGAGCAACCATAGCCATTGATCATGGGCGTCAAGCCTTGATCCAATGGCTATCACACCTCCCCTTCTATCCTTCATATTCCCAAATCCTTCCATCCATCCATCCTATGATCAAATCTCTATCGTCAATATATATAATCCAATGGCTCTCAGTTAAACCCGACACCCAACCCCTCCGAGCCTACCATCCACTACATAAACTGATCCCCCAATCCTAAGCTTACACCTGGCTTTCACTTAACCAATCCACCGAGCACTTCTCTCCATCGCGCTCCCCCGTAGCTGTTGGATCTTCCCCCCCAGATCCAACGGTCTATGATCAATATCGCGTGATTTTTTCCTCTGAGATTTAACATTCCAAAATCACGTGAAATAGGCAGTATTGCAAAGGCCACACGGCACATCTCAATTGGATCACGTTCATATTATTGAAAACCACTTATTGCCCAAGGGCCACGCAAAAACCATTCGCGGTTTTCGCGAAACCGCCAAGCTACCTTTTCATGCCAAAGTCATTTTAAAGTCAGGTTTTCATGGATTTTCTCCACAGAGCCTTATCCACCTGCATTTCATCTCCTCTGCATACGCCCCTCCACCTCAGGCAGCCTCTGAAGCAGTTTCATCCACACATCGCAGGTTTTTGTAACATATTGTGTTGTTTTTTGCAGGTTTTGTAATGGCCCTTGAAGCGGAAACCCTCCCCACAGTTCATAAGGGACAGGGCCAAAGATGAGGACCCTCACAGTCTAGATACAGGCTGAAAGTACATAACCAATGGTCTAAATCAATTTGAATGGGGCAAAGGACAGTTTAAATAAATAAATAAAAAACAAAGCGGTTAAAGACTAAAACAGTGGATCAAAGGGAAAATCCCATCGAACAGTCAAATTTAAAGAGATCAAAAGCAAAGATTAAAGGTTCAAAGGGTTTAAATCCTGATAGTAAAGGGATAAAGCACATTTTGAAGGAAAAAAGGGATATTTATCAGTTAAAAAATCAGCAAGAAAAGGTTAAAGGCTTGAAAATGATTATAAAGCCTTAAAAACACTGAATCAAAGTTATAACAGTGTTTAAAGCCACATAAATTGACAAATCAACAAAGGAAGCCTCAAAATGCCACATCAGCGAGGCAATTAAAGCTAAAACTGCCACCCACAAACTTATTTCCTCAAAAAAATACACAGTGAATACACAGTCAGAGATATTTTGTCAAAGACAGCTCATAATTAATGGCCAGCCTACAAAAAGCCCCCAAAGTCAACAAAAGTGACTGAAGTTGATGAAATTTAATGTAATAATCAATTAGCAGAGTTAATACATGTCATTTATTCTCCATTTGGCCCTTCAAAGGCTGAGAAGCTCTTACTCTGCTTTAATTGAACAGATAGGCCTTTCTTTCACTCCACCTCCTCATTCTTCTATAAATACTTCTCTAGAAGACAATATAGAGGTTGGTCTTTGGATACTTGTTGAATGTAAATAGCTTTTGAAGCATGTTGTAGCTCTGTTAGGAATTGAAGATACATAAGCTGAGATGAGAAGTTTGAAGTTGTAAAGACCCACTGGACTTGAAGATTGTAATTGGTTTAAACATCAAATACAATAGTTGATTTATGGGATCTTGGTCTATGTCAATGGTGATGTGTTTCTCACTGTAATTGTTATTTTTTTTTTATGTTTTCATTTTGTCCACTTTTCTCTGATAATGAACAGCAAATATAGAATAGGATTTACTTCTGAAGTACCCTAAATCTCACTAATAAATCTTTATCTTCTATGTTTTCTTCTAAATGTGTTTTGAAGGTAATTCAATAGAGTATAACCAGTGAAGTGTTGGTAAGCCCATGTTTCCTGAGTACAACTTGAGATATTGTCTTTAGATGTTCTTGAAAAGTCTGCTAATTAAATTTGAGCTAGAGAAGTTTATGGTTAGCCCTGTCCTCTAGTTTATCTCCAACAGCTGCTTTGAAAAGTTCCCTTAAGAGTATGTTGAAAGCAGGCTAGTTTAAAAGTACTTACCTGATCTTAGACTATTTTTATGTTTATCATGAATGTTTTCCTTTGAGAATAGCTGAAAGAAGGCTAAGTTAAAAGTGTTTACTTGATCTTAAGCTATTCTTTGTTTTTTAATGTTTTCTCTTGAAAGTATATCAAAAGCAGGCTAGTTTAAAAGTACTTACCTGATCTTAGGTTACTTTGTGTCTTTCTATTAAGTGCATGTCAAAATCAAGCTAGTTTAAAAGTACTTACCTGATCTTAGACTGTCCTTTATTTTTCTGATGTGTTTGCATTTTTCACCAATGTTAATGTTTCATTCCTTAAAATCAACTTAAAGAGATCCTTTGACATAGAGGACTTGCCCCATGGACCACTCTTGAAACTTGTTGTACAATTAAATCCTCTTATGACTCCATAGCCCAATGGATTGATGTTGTTCCTTGCTTGTCTTATCATCTAAACAATTCTTTCACTTACTCACACCTTCACCCTTCATATAGAATTCCTTCATCTTCATGTTATCCTGCCCAACCAAAACAAAGCAAAAACCTTGTTCTTCATAACTAGCCTAAAATCATACTTAAGCTTAAAGAAATATCCTTTGAAAGCACATACATAGAGAGATCCCTCTCTGAATCTAGGATGGCTAGATCCTTAGATTCCAAAGTGGTTTTATGTAGGCTCTATATCCTTTTTATTTTCTAATCTTGCAAACTATGGAGGCCTAACACAACCATTATGGGTTTGGAAATATTAAACAATATGTGAAAGCACTTTTTACAGAAAATTCATGTTAATTCATCAATGTGAAGAGAATGTTGTGACCATCTGGAGCTACATTTTAGGGAACTGAGAGAGGTTTATCTCAAAAACATATTTATCTACAATAACCTATTTCAATTTTTACATATCTATTTTGGATTGAGAAATACAAATGTATCATTGGAACCCAAGTTTGCAGAATTGCTGGAGCAGAATGCACAAAGAAAGGAGACAATTAGTGACTTAGATGCCTCATCATAAACTAAGAGTGGAGATCAAATTCGAATTCTCCTCTTTTTCATCACCTATCCATAAAAAATATTTCCAAAGAGATGCATTATTTTTGAGTGTCCTTTACTTAAGTTCTATTTATGTAAAACAATTAGAGATATTTGTAAACCAATATTGATATTTTTTCAAGATATTCTAGTTTAGAATTTGTATAAATACTTCACTCTTTGAAGTATTTTGGTGGAATAAAATTTTTGGGATTGTTACAGTAATTTATTCTTGGAATTTAAATATTTTGTGTCTCAAAACTTCGAGTAACAGGCTGGATCAGAGCAAATTGGCACCATACTTCAGGATCACTGTGATGAGCTATTTGGAGTGAAGTATTTTCTTCACTTGTCATTGTTTCTTTTCTCTGTTACATGCATCCATTTATGTTTATGCTAAATCTAAATGTATAACTAGGAGTATTAATACAGGATATGTTAATCGCACCCTATTGTTAACTAGTTATCATATATATGTTTTCTTCTGATTTCTAGTGTAGGGAATTCTTAATTGCTCCCTCATTCGTTTGACCTCTCCTACTACTTCTCTTTTCTGGATTTAAGGATTCTTAAGTGGCCTTTATCCTGATCATACCACCTCACAAAAACAACTTTCCAAGATCTCCAAGGGTTTTCTATCTTTCCCTAAAGAAATTTGACCTTTTTGCCCTTGATCCTAGTCCTGTTAGCTTAATTTTGACTCCATAGCCCAATGGACAAATAGATTTCCCACTATCCATCCTTTCAAGTGATTTTTTCCCACCAAATCAAACAAAACCAAACCAAATCTGCACTTTCATAGCTAGCCTAATATTCACAAACCAAAAGAAAGTTAAACTTTAAAGAGAGAGCTCTCTCTGAACCCTAGGAAGGCTAGATCATAGAGTTTTAAGTAGGTTTGTGGTTACCTCTAGAATTCTTTGACTAAAAACCAAAATTACACAACTTAAGAATTACTAAAGTGAAAAAAAGCCTAATGTTGGATGATGAAATAAAGCTCAGGGGTTCTCTTTTGATGGTCTCCCAATGGAAGGAAACTTTCCTCCAACTGAAATCAAGAAAGGAAATGACCCAAATCAACTCTCCACTGCTGCACCCTGCAACACAACATAATACTCTACAGAAATTGTGTTGTACAAAAAATATGTAGCTTGGGCTAATGCTGGATAGTGGACAAGGTAGTGCAATACTCTCCCAAGAGGCCTCTCAAGGAAATAGGTGGGATTCCTGCTCGGGAACAGCCTGTGCTAAATAGCACTGTAATATTAGATAAATAGTTGAAGAGAGCAACAAGTATAAACATACATATCAAAATAATAATAAAAAACATCAACCCATATGGCTACCATCCTCTTCCTTATATACGTTATAAGCTTCCTCACCCTTGGCCCCATTAAATTAGGTCACTACCTCCATGCAATCAATCTCCCTCCAAAACTTCATTGTCCCACCATGAATGCCACCCCTCCATAAAATCGTTGTTTGAGTTGGTCAAAGTTGACCCAATCTTCATGCTCTAGCCCCTTTTCACACCTAAGGGTCTTTAATCCAGCTTTTAGATGAACTCCATTAACACTGGGTGTGTCTTTTATTCTTACTAGGGAGATTTATGGGTATCCATACCCTCTTATTCCTCTATCTAAGAGAAAAATCAAAATTTAATATTCCAATTAGCTGTGTGCTAATTTAGGAATATTACAGTCCTCCCCTCCCAAATGTTTCTTGTCCTCAAGCAAATACAAGGATAGAATTGAAGGGCCTCTCCTATTCCTCTTGTAGCATCCTCATATGATAAGTTTCCCCAATTAACAAGATCTTGTCTCATCAATAAGTCTCCAATTTGCTCCTCCCAAGTGTATAAGTATGCCTCTGGTGAAAAATCCAAATGGATCTCATCATGAACAAGTGGAATATCCATGGAAGAAACTATATGTAGTCTAGAGGCCTTCTTGAGGCATGGAATCTGAAATATATTGGGAACTATCATTCCCATGTGAGACCTCCATCCCCAAGCTATCATCCACAAAAAGTGAGTCACCCTCGAACATAGAAACTCATGAAAAATCTCCTCCACCTTTGGCTCCTGCAATGTAGGTGGGCTGCATAACTGAACATGGTAGACCCAATGGCCTACCCCATGTTGTCTCTCTCTAAACTTATGGAAAGTGTAGAGCTATTGCTGATATTCGGTTGCAATAATGTTGCCCTCAAGATACAAAAGGAAAGCTGGATCTCCAAAGACCCCTCCTCTAGTTTCATGAGCCCAAACCATTCCATACAAAGTGAATGGTACATCATCACCATGGGGTATCCAAATCAGGAAAATTTTTGAAGGTTATGTGCAAGTTTGGATGGTACCAATGGTTTCTATAGTGGATATAGCGCAGTTTTACCAACTGCTATTGTAGAGCATCATGTGGCAAGTTGTCTCCCAACAAGTTGCTAGTTGTGCATGTTTGCTCATCTACTATGAGGTAGTAAATGGCATTATAAATCAGATGAGAATAACAAGAATAACACCACATTTTCCCAAAGTCATGTAAAGAAGGGCTATCCCCATCACAAATGCTGCTCTTAGAATGACCATGAAACCCAAAGGTAATCTTTCCCTCTTGTGGATCAATGCACTGTACATAGATGGTGAGAAGATGGAAATACTTTATGAAATGATCAATAAGTAAAGAAATGCATTTCTTACCATGAATTGTGAGTAGGATGAAATTGAGGTCCATATGTGAGCCATCCCATGAGAATATCCTCATAAAGGTCTGCAAAATGAAGGAATGTAGACTCCCCTTGGACCACTCCATCAATATAAACATACTCCCAAGTGACAGTGTTGTTGGCCTTAATGATAAGGCTCTTACCACTCCATGACTCCATTCTTTTACATGCCATATGTCAAAGTCATCCACCATCATGGTGCTATGTGTGGGAGTCTTCTTCCTATGTGGAAGTACCTCTTGATCCTTCAATGATGAAGGGTAGCCTTCTTTCACATGGATTGTGCCATTCCTTTCTTCTGAAACATCCTACAAAGTAGGAGAGAAATTCATCCCATACTATCCCAAGAGTAGCCAAAGCAACAAGAGCTCTTTCTGCCTCCTCACACCTCCATCATACAAATCGTGAGGTGAAAACATGATGATTGACATAAAGGATGTCATATCAACACAATGCACCCAAACTACTTGTTGCCATACGATGCAAATGCCATGCCAAGTCCCATCCACCAACATACTCTTTGAAATAGAATGTATCATATGGTGACCGAACACTTTCAAAAGTAACCAACGTAGCCTTGCCTCCTGCTACCCTGTGTCATAGATCTGCAAGTGGATTTCTAGCCTCTTTCTCATCAACATCACCCATCCAACCAATGGTGAGTGTGTATCATCATGCTAAAAATAGGTATCCCTCCAATGGAGAATACCATCCTCCCAAATCAAATTTCTATCATTGCATTTCATGGGATGTTGAAATGCAATCTCCTGGAGATATCCAAATGAAGACCACTCATCAATGACCATGTTGACCCCATAAGGATCCCAATATAGTGAAGGCAAAATATTCTCATTAAGTAGTGAAGTGCTCATCAAGAAAGATCCATCACAACAATGGAAGATAAGATATCTCTCATCAATCATCTGCCTATCCCCTACTACACATGTAGAATGGTCATTGGAATGCCCCAATAATGGTTGCTCCCCCAACTCATCACTGCTGCTCAATGAAAACATTTTTGATCTCCATGATGGTGCATATGATGTCTCAATATTATGCTCAATTCTTAACACATTGTTCTGCATTTCTTTTGTCAGGACAATGTTCATCCCATCCTCCAAAATTCTACACTCCAACCCCAAGATTTGTGTTCAAATCAACAATGATATAATAGGATGACTATATATCTCTTCCTTGAACAAATCAAGGGTCCTCAGTGTAGTGATATTTTTCTGCTCCAAATCAGCAATGTACTTTGACCCTAGGTCATGCAAAGGTATATTTCCACAATCCTCCATATGATGTGTTGAAATGAAAGATAGTGGAAACATGTGCATACCTTGGTAAAGCTTGGGAACATATTGTACTACTACAAGGGTTCCTTCCTCCATTATGATGACTTCCCCAACTACTGATGATGATGGCTGCTCCTCTCTAGCTGCATCAGCGTTGGTACAAGTATCCTCCTCCTCATGCATCTCTAGAATAGTGCATGGGACTCTAAATGTCAAGAGATCAAGTCCACTTTGCACAAGTGCAAGTGTCCTTTCTCCTGATGCAAGTGCTCTTGAAGCAAGTGGTGGTGAAGGCCTCTTCTCCTTTGATTTCTTCTTGTCAAACTTCTTGATCAACATTTGAGTGAAATTTTCATATGCAGTCACTCTTGCATGACTCTAATAGATGAACCACAAAATGTTTTTTTCACCCTCAAGGTGCAGCACTAAAATCTCAATAGATTCTCTCTCCACTACTTGATGTAGCAGGAAAAATGCATCCAACTTCATTCCCTAAGCTCTTGTTGTACATGTGGATGACCCATAAAATGTAGGCAATATAAATCTATTGCTGCAAGGTCTTCTTTCTTCTTTGAGCTGAATTAACTGTGGGAGAGTTATATTCTCCTTGAAATCTCTAGGTTGAGACTTATATTCTACAAGCTATTCACTTAGAATCTCATGATCCAAGTTCCCTCCATCTCTATGCCTTTTTTATTTTTCCTTAAAAGAAAAGGGCATAGTATAATGCTTTGGAGCTCTATGTAACACTGGTTCTTTCTTCTGCTGGTAGGAAGTACACAGACCTTCCTCTTCTTGAAACCCTTTAGAGGTCTCATTTCATCTCTCCTCTTTCATTTGCTTGACCTCCTTGGAGAGGTTCTTCATGGATCTGAAAAGTGATGAGAAAAAGCTCATTCCTTCCATCATTTTAGATCTCTTCTTCTTCTCTTCTTCTTCTTATAGCATAATGGTTGAGAGCCACAGGCTAAGCCAAAATTATGCTCTGATACCACAATAATATTCCCAAATGGGGAAGCAACAATATATGAACAAAAAACTGGAAATAGCAGTGAATAAATCAACACACCATGATATGAGACAAATGTACAACCATCTTATTAAACATATCAGCAAATAATAGGCACAAGATCTTGAGGATCTAGTCACTCAGCAATACAAGACAAGCCTCCTCTAAGAAAATATGTCAATACATGTAAAAATACTTCCATACAAGCGCCATGAGCCATGAAAGCACAGTTCTAGGGCATAACTGCTACAGAAATGATACATCAATATGGATATGTTGTTATATAGCTCAAACAATGTCAGGAATAGAGATCTAAGCTCCCAAGCACATTTCGAAGATAACTCGGGAAGGTTTTTCTGAAATACAAAAAAATGCAGAAATAAAAATATGGCCCTAGGGATGAATAATATCTAAAAATAGATAGACGATAAGAGGTTGCAGATCTGATCTAGAAATTTATGAAAAATCCTCCTGTAGATTCTCCAAATGAAAGGCTGATCCCCTCACTCAAAATCTATTTCCACCAACTAGGGCTCCAAACCCTTCACTGCAAATTCACACTGAAATAATGCAGTTTGTTCAGAAAAGTGTGCTGTAACTAATAGCAGTACCTTATCATAATGCAGGATGATGAAATAAATTTTAGGGCTTCTCTTTTTTTGGTCTCCCAATGGAAGGAAACTTTCTTCCAACTGAAATCAAGCAAGGAAGTGACCCAAATCAACTCTCCACTACTGCACCCTACAACACAACATAATACTCTACAGAAATTATGCTATACAATAAAGATGTAGCTTGGCCTAATGCTGGATAGTGGAAAAGGTAGTGCAATACTCTCCCAAGAGGCCTCTCAAGGAAAGAGGTGGGATTCCCACTCGGGAACACCCTGTGCTAAACAACTTTTCAATCTTAGCTAAACAGATGAAGAGATCAACAAGTCTAAATAGACATATCAAAATAATAATAATAAAAATCACCCCATATGGCCTCCATCCTCTTCCTTATATAAGTTATAAGCTTCCTCACCCTTGGCCCCACTCAATTAGGACACTACCTCCATGCAATCAATCTCCCTCCAAAACTGCGTTGTCCCACCATGAATGCCACTCCTCCATAACAACACTGTTTGATTTGGTCAAAGTTGACCTAGACTTCATGCTTGAGCCCCTTTTCACACCTAAGGGTCTTCAATCCAACTTGTATATGACCTCCATTCACACTAGGAGTGTCTTTCATTCCTATTAGGGAGATTTATGGGTCTTCATACCCTCTTATTCCTCTATCTAAGAGAAAAATCAAAATTTAATATTCTAATTAGCTATGTGCTAATTTAGGAATATTACAATATGTTCAACCTACAATTAATCAATCAATAAATTAATAAAACAAACAAAACAAACAGTTCCAGGACCTCATAACTAGCCTAAAAATCAAAAGAATATAAGCATAAAGATAAATAAAATAATCATAAACATAGAGAGAGCCCTCTCTGAGTCCAGGAAGGCTAGGTCCTTGGACTCCAAAGTGGTTTGATGTGGTTCCCTGCTACTTGTTCTTGCAAATATTGCAAATTATGGGGAGCCAACAATTGCTACACATGTAGAATGGTCATCGGAATTCTCCAATAATAGTTGGCCCCCCAACTCATCACTGCCGCTCAGTGACAGCATTGCTGATCTCCATGATGGTGCATATGATGTCTTATGATCATGCTTAATACTGAACATACATTTCTGCATTGGATTGACTAGGATTATGATCATCATATCCTCGAAAACTATACACTCCAACCCAAAGTGTTTTGTGCAACTCATCAATGAGATGCCAGGATGAATATCTATCTCCTCCTTGAACTTGTCAAGGGTCCTCTGCACAGTCATAGTCTTCTACTCCAAATCAGTAGTGTGCTTTGACCCTAGGTAATGCAATTTCCATGATGGCATATTCCCACAACTCTCCATATGATGTGTTGAAATAATAGGAAGTGGAAATTTTTGCATACCTTGGTTAAGCTAATCTTTGGGCACATCTTGTACTGCTACAAGGGTTCCTCCTACTAGTGTCATGACTCCTTCAACTACTAGTGATGATGATGGCTGCTCCTCTACTACTACACCAACACTAGTATAAGTCTCCTCCTCCACATGCATCTCCTGAATAATGCATGGGACTCTAAGTGTTAAGATATCAAGACCACTTTGCAAGGGTGCAAGTGTTTCTTCTCCTGATGCAAGTACTTTTGTAGCAAGTGGTGGTGGAAGTTTCTTTACCTCCGGTTTCTTCTTATCAAACTTCTTGATCAACCTTTGAGTAAAATATGCATAAGAAGTCACTCTTGCATGCCTCAAATGGCTGAACCACCAAATGTTTGCTTCACCCTCAAGGTGCAACACTACAATCTCAACAACTTCTCTTTCTACTACTAGATGTAGTAGGAAGAATGCATCTAACTTTCTTCTCGAAGCCCTTGCTGTGCATTTGGATGACCCATAAAACGTAGACAATAGAAATATATTGTGTTTTCTTCTTCTATTTCTGTAAGGTATCCTCTCTTGTTTGAGCTAAATGAGCTGTGGGAGAGTTAGATTCTCCTTGAAAGCCCTTGATTGAGATTTATACTCTACAAGATAATCATTTAGAATCTCATGATCTAAGTTTCCTCCATATCCATGTCTTTCACCTTCCTCTTCAAATAAAGTGGACATAGTGTATCTCTTTGGAGATCTATGAAATATCGCTTTCTTTAGTTGATGATAGGAAGTGCATGGACCTTCCTCATCTTGAAACCCTCTTGAGGTCTCATTTCATCTCTCTGTTCTCATTTTCTTGACCTCCTTGGAGAGGTTCTTCATAGATCTAAAAAGAGATGAGACATAATTGATTCCTTCCATTATTGTATATCTCTTCTTATTCTTATTATTCTTATTCTTCCGATAGCATATTGGTTTAAACTCACACGCTGAGCCAAGATAATGCTCTGATACCACTGTAATATTCCAAAATTGGAAAGACAGGAATATAGAACAAATAATGGAAATAACAACAGGGAATATAAATACACCAATGCATGAGCCAAATGTACAACCATATTATTAAAAATATTAGCCATAATTAGAATAATATCTTGAGGATCAAGTTTCTCAAGCAATACAACACAAGCATCCACTAAGAAAATATGCCAATACATGAATTATAGTAGCTATACAAATTCCATGAGCCAAGTTAGTGTTGTTTTTGTGAGTAAAATACTAATATATGTGTACAATGATATGGATCTGATGTTATATAGCTCAAATGGTGCTAGGGATAGAGATCTATGCTCCCAAGCACTTTTCCAAGACAACCCAGAAAGGGTTTTCGGAAATACCCAAAACGCAAAAATGATGGAATGCGGCCCTAGGGATGAATTGCAGCTGCAACTGAATAACTGGAAAGGTGGTGACTAAAATTGATGTAGAATGAATATAACTCCTCAAAAATATCCTTCAGATGAAATGATGATCCCCTCACTAGAGATCTCACCCTCCAAATCACACATTGAAACCTCCACTGCAAATACTCAATAAAATAACACAATTTGAGAGTGAAACTCCCTGTAAGGGGTAGAAATAGGTTGGATTGGTGCCAAAATATGGAAATATGCTCCAGGGCCTTTCTTTCTAGCCTCCCAATGGAAAGGATGCCTCTCCACTGAAAAAAAACACTGAAATTGGCCCTAACAATCCTCCACTACAACACCTTGCAACACAAAAAAAATCTGAACAGAAACTGTGTTGTAGCTGAAGACTGAAGGTTGGCTAGATGCCAAAATGTGGACTATACAGTTCAATAATATCTCCTAAATAGACACTCAAAGTCCCCCAAGGATGAGTGTGGGATTCCCGCTTGGGAACACCCTTTTACTAAACAGTACAACAGGCCCTTCTAAAAAGCAAAAGCATGCATAGAAATGTCACCTGAAAAATCTAGGCCTAAAAATATAAATATCAATAGTCATCTAACATGTCTTCTATGGTTTCCTTTCCCTTCCTTATATGTATTGTGAGCCTTCTCACCTTGGGTTCCCACTCATTAAAGTCACTACTCTCTTGGAGAATCTCTCCCATTAACACTACATTGTCTCTCATTAACTATCCACTCTCTCCATAGTAGCTCTATTGATTTGGTCAACATTGACCTTGTCCACATGCTTTAGCCCCTGTTCACACATGGAGGTGCTTTATCCAACTATAAATATGATCCCTTTTCACACTAAGAGGGATTTTATTCCTACTAAAGAGATTTATGGGTCTCCCTACCCACTTATTCATCTATCTAAATGAAAAAATCATCTCTTCTGTAGATCTTCTCCTTTCTATGAGAAGCCTCTTTAGATGACATAATGGCTGAAGTACACAGGCTGAGCCAAGATTATGCTCTGATACCATTGTAATATCCCAAAATTGGAGAGCAGAAATACAAGGCATAAAACTGGAATTATGAAGAAACGTCAATAAATCAATACATGAGACAACCATAGATCCATTCCATTATGATTATAACCAAAAAAATAGGTACATGACTTGAGGAAAATATCACTCAAGTTGGGAAAACAAACCTCCCATGAAAGGATACACCTAGATCTGAAATGTTGTTAATACATGAAATACACGAATGCTAAAATTGTGATGTATATTAGAGAATAACAACTGAAAGATAGACAAATATATTACTATTGATACAATGTTCCAAAAGTGCTAAGACTAGATATCCATGCTCCAAAGCATATTTCCAAGACAACTCAAAAAAGGTTTCCGGAAATACACACTATACAAAATATAGCAAATATGGCCCCTAGGGTTGAATAACCACTGCAACTAAATCGCTAATAGGAGGTGGCTGATCTAACATATGAAATGGCCGATCCTCCTCCAAAATATCCCCTAAATGAAGGGTTGATCCCCTCAAAGTAAACATAACTCCTCCAACTAGGGCAATAAACCCACTGTTGCAACTGCTCTCTAAAATAACGCAGTCCTTGAGGGAAACTACGCTATAGTTGATGGTAACTACTTAGCCTCATGCCAAATATGGAAATGATGCACCAAGACTTCCTCGCAAGCCTCCCAGATCAAAGGATGATCCCTCCAATGGAAAACTAGCTCAGAAATGGGGTTTTACAAGCCTCCACTACTACAACCCTGCAACACAACACAAATCTAAACATAAACTGCGTTGTATATGAGATTGAAGCTTTGCCAAATGATAGATAGTGGTAATGCAGCTCAAGATAACCTCTCCTGATTAGGCACTCTAAGTCCCCAAAGGATGAGGGTGGGATTTCCGCTCAGAAACACCATTGTACTAAACAATACAATAGACCTTGCTAAAGAGAAAAAGCATGCATAGATATGTCACATGACAAATTCAGATCTAAAAAGATCATAAACAATAATACAAATCCATGTCTTCTAATGTTGTCATCCTCTTCCTTTTATGATTGGTGAGATTCCTCACCCTGGGTCCCACTCATTAAAGGAGATACTCTCATTCATACACTCCTCCTAAATGACTGTGTTGTCCTCCATTAATCCTCCATCATCTCCACAATAGCATTGTTGATTTGGTCAACATTGACCTAGTCCACATGCTCTATCCCATGTTCACACCTTAGGGTGCTTTATTAAGCTAAAATTACGATCCAATTTCACATGAGAATTGGTTTTATTCTTCATAAAGAGATCTATGGGTCTCCATACCCACTTATTCACATATCTAAGTGACATAAAAAAACTTTAATATTCCAATTAGCTGCAAGCTAATTTAGGATATTACAATTTTTCTCATTTTTTATTAGGTCAAGTTTGGTGAGGTGTACCAATTAGGGTATGCCACACGGACCAACTAGAGGGTACGACATGGCACCCCTAGTTGGCCAAAATTATGGTATGGGTCGGACAACCTGGGCAGGATTCAAATATTAGACCTATTGTTTGGCAAACTAGTACCTTTCCCCTATGTCATAGGGTTGGTTCTTATCCCATAAGGGCTTCAAACCTATTTAAACTTTCATTGGCGCATGTATGGGAGGAGGGGTCGACCAGTCAGCCCCAACCCCCAGACAACTTCTCACAATACATCCACAACACAAAGGTTAGGGGGGATCGGGACCTTAGCTCGACCCCTGGTCACAATAGTTCAAAGCGACCACAATAGAACCACAGAGCACCAACATGTGTAAGGGGTTAGGATTAGCCAATCCCCTGGTCATGGGATTCCCATAGCACTGTAGGCAAAGTCAAGACTGAGCACTCAGTGGGAAGGGGCTAAGGATTAGCCCTAGGCTCCAGTCACCTAGTGCCCACGGAACCTTGGTAGATTTCCAAATGGTGGGTGTGGAAATTAAAGCCCTATGCTCTGGGCATATGAGCTTTCACATGACTATGGCGAGTTGCTACGACAGGGAGCAACAGTCCGGCCCTGGGCACAAGGCATATGGGCGCCCATATGACCCTGACACAGTGTGGATAGAGCTTGGAAATAAGGGTAGGGTGTTGGCCTGTCCCTAGGACCCATGGTTGCCAAAAAACCCTTAGGTCAGGAAGTTTAGGGTCTAGGCCAGTGGGGGCGGGAAATTAACCCCTGCCCACGTTCGCATGGAACATGTGGCCACAATTTCTGTACTTAAGTGTTACTGATAGAATTAAATGTCTAAGAATACGCATCTTCGATGGGTGAATTTTTGTCCTCCGTGGTGGAAAGAAGGGTGAAATTGTAGTGGTGTTAGACTATTTATCCATTTTGTAGGACAAATAATAGAAGAACTTGGGGCAAATCTTGTTAGAGCCCTAACTTGGTGAGTTTTTGGCCTTTTGGAGCTAAAGAATAGTCCAAATAGGGGTTTTTGGACATTCTGGATCCAATGCTGACCTCTATTTTCTTATTGGAGCACATTTTAAGAGAATGTTTGTAGGTTCAATCCCATGGGTGTATTGATCAAGCAATGTTTTGGAGCAGTTCTTTAAGGTGGTTGAGCATACAGAAGGCCTTGTGGGGGTTTTATTACCTTCATATGTTTACTACAATAGTTGTTACTTGTAGGGTTTATCTCATGTTTTCTTTTCTCACTATATCTTATTGAGGAAAGCTTTATTTTGTATTTCAAGGAGGAATTGAAGTACTTGTATGCTCATTTTTAGATGGAGTACGGGGTCTTTGTAGGAGATACATTTTCATGTTGATGGTTTCATGAATGACTATAGATTTTCATGTTGTTTTGAGTGAGAGTTATCTACAGGAGAATTATTACTTTACGGGGAATCTAGCCAGTTTTTTTTTTCAACAAACTTTATGTACTACATTTCACTGAATATATGGAGTGGTTTAGTTTTGTTAGCAGACCCAAAGATGTAGCCGAGGAGGGGTCAAATATGTCACCAAATTCTTTATTGTTTCTCTTCATGAATGCTTGTATGATTTAAATGATGGGATGTTTCTTATGGTTAAAGTTTACATGAAAAAACTAACTTATAACATGAAGAGACGTTTGAAAACCTTTTTTTTCATATGACCCATTTTTCCTTCCAAAGCGTCAGAGAACGATCAATTTTTAGGAAGGGGTAATTTCCTCCATTTTCATATCATATGGTATCAGAGCAAGGTTTGAACAAGTTGCAAGAATGCGCAAGAAGAGTCTCCAAGTGCTAGAGGAGATGAATTTGTCTCTTCGAATGGAAACATTGAATTGAGAAGAATGATTGAAATTGTTGAAGAGGAGAAGAGGCATATGTGCCTTCAGTTGCATCATGTGCTTGACGAATAATTTTGAGATAGTTCCACTCCAGTAACAAAAAATAATACCTCCAAAGTGAAGCCAATATGTGGGAATGGTTCAAACAAAGGTTATGGACCTTATGAGGAAAATGATGCATGTGAATTTTGTAAGCATCTCCAAGATTCTCATCATATTCCTATTGGTAAAAGTTGGTGGCTTCAGTCATCTGAAAATATGTCATCATCATCTATAGCACAAAATATGGATGGAAAGTACAAGGAGGTGATAAGCATCTCAAGTTCAAATCCTTTTGTTTAGGTTCATACACCTCTTTTGTAGCAATTGAAAAACATACCAAAGGAATTGGTATGAAGCTTCTATCACAAATGGGTTATGAATGAGGTGACCTTGCAATAAATGGCCAAGGTATCACTAATCCAATAATCATTGAAGATATGCCAAGGCATCAAGGATTGGGATATGGTCAAATAGATTTTTGAGAATGCTCTAAATGGTTTGAGGCACAATAATCATCATAGGATGATATGTCACACCAAGATGGTGGTGACAATGTTCATATATCTCCAAGGAAAGATGAATGCTCCAAAGGACCTTACATGTCATCATATGGTCCACATCATCAAAGTTACAGCCCAAGGGACAGATATAAATCTCATGGGTGTTTTCTAAATGTTGTTAATTTTGACTATTTGTGGGACATGTATCCTTGCACTTTATGTGATGCAGATGACCATTGTGTTTTTTTTTTATGAGAAATGCATGGTAATGGTCAAAATAATGGACCATATTCTTTTCATCAAGCATGATGAATCTCCTTCACACTTTAGGACTCCCTTATTAGTAGGCAAGAGAAAGTAATTTTGTACCCATTGCAAGATGCACAGGCATGGGAATGAACGATGTTGGAAATTACATCAAGAGCTCCATCCCAAGAAGGATAAAGGGATTGTGAAAAATAAGGAAAGGGAAGCAAGAGGTGGCAAAGAGTACTTGAAATTTTCCTAAAGCAACCTTCAAGTAAAATTTGATGCCAAAATAGAACACATAAGCCTAGGAGAGGCAACCATTGGGCAGATTGTTTGTATAGTTTGTTGTTTCTTTGTAAATTGTAAATACTTGTTGCTTTTTACCTATTTTGGGTACTATTATAAAGTGAAAAAGAATCATCACTGTGTGTAATAAGTATGTTTGTCATGGAAATTTTATGTTATTGTCTTGAATATAATTTCAAATGTCCAAGGACTTTTGGAATGTACAATGTTTGCCATCCAAGTTTTTCTACATTTTTTCATGTACTCACCGATGCAAGTGTTCAAGATGAAACTTGTTGTAAATATAATATTTGATTAAGATTGTACAAAATGACTGTGTTTTGGTAAGAAAATCCAATTATTTCATTGAAGTTTTGCAGCAATGTACTTTTCTGTACAATTTCAGTTTGAGGACAATAATGCAAGTTTGTATTGGTGCACGAAAAAAATTGTATTGCTTTTGATTTCCAAGATGGAAATTCAAGTTTTTATTCAACAATGGAACTTCAATATGAATTTTTTTGAGCTATGAAAGATGGGTTTAAAGATAATGTTCATATTCCACTCAACAATATTTTTGTTCATACATCAACGATAAGAATTTTTGCTTGATTCTTGACAGGATAGTAGGTCTTCACGAAGAAGATAGGTGGAGTACCTTGATTTGAGATTGAAGGGCACCAGTTGAAAAAAAAAATTATGGATTGAGTTTTCTGATTTTTTTGAGTTTCAGCCTCATTTTATTTACTAGGAGTACAAATTTTGAGTCCAAAAGTTCCTAGTTGGGAGGTATGATTCGGTGATCAAATTTTACCTCAGAAATGAAAGTGCCCATAATCTTTCGAAACTGGTGTCAATTCAAATGGTTTTTCATTATGAATCCAATGACACTTATTTCACCTCAATCCGATGGCATATGAAAAAGGTATGATGTTATAAATTTTTCTAGGAAAAAACTAAAATTATTAGGTTTGTTGAATGGGCAGCTGATTGGGTTTTCGTACTACTAACATCGTCGGGCCCATTAGGCAGGTATAGACCAATGAGAGCATGGTCAGTGGCAGCCTAGTATTAGTCTAGTTTTCTCATTTTTCATTTGGTTAATTTTGTTTTGGTGGACCAATTAGGGTATGCCATATGGCCCATTTAGAGGCTGTCATGTGGCACCCCATCGTTGGCCAAAATTATGGTATGGGTCGAATATACTGGGTAGGATTCCAACATCTAACCTCTCGTCCAATAGAATATCACATTTCCACTGTGCCACATGGGTAGTTCTTACCCCATAAGGGCTTTAGCCTTATTTAAAATTTCATTGGTGCATATATGGGAGGAGGGGTCGAGCGATCAGGCTCGGACCCAGGTCACCTTCTCACGATACCTCCACAGTGCAAAGGTTAGAGGGGGCTTGAGACTTTATCCCAACCCCTGGTCACAACACTTCAATGGGACCGTAGGTGAACTAAAGAGCACCAACATCAAAAATCGCTTAAGATTATCCTGGCCCCTCATCACGAGATTCCCATAGGACTGCAGGTAGAGTCAGGACCGGGCACTCTGTGGGAAGGGGCTAAGGATGAGCCCTAGTCTCTGGTTACCTGACACCCATAGAACCTTCACATATTTTGAGCCAGTGGGTGTGGAATTAAATTCTTAGGCTCTGGGCATATGAGCATTCATGGGATTGTGACGAGGCATTACGACAAGGAGTGACAATTAAGCCTTGGGAACATGGCGTATGGGTGCCCATATGACCCCGACACATTGTGGAGGGGGATCGGTGGTAAGAGAAGGTTTTATGCACAATTCTTAGCCCCATAGGTGTCAACAGAACCTAAGACCCATATGTTTAGGGGCTAGGTCGGCGGGGCAGACGGTTACCCCTGACCCCCGACTTCATGGCTCATGTGGCCACAATTTCTGCACTTAAGGGCTATTGGATGAATTAAATGTCCAAAAAATTTCACATTCGGTGGGAGAAGTTTTCACCTTCGTAGTGGGAAATAGGGTGAAATTTTAGCATTGTTAGATTGTTTATCCATTTTCTAGGACGGATAACAGAAGAACTTCAGACAGTTCTTGTTAGAGCCATAACTTGGTGAGTTTTTTTCCTTTTGGAGCTCAATAAGAGTCCACATAGGCATTTTTGGACATTCTGGATCCAACAGTGACCTTTATTTTTTGATTGGAGCACATTTGAAGATGTTAGAATTTATGATAGAAATAATAAACAATTTACCGAGAGGAATAAACATAAAGAGCCAGCAACAAATCATAAACATAAACACAAATGTTTATCTGGGAGAACCCCAAATCCAGGGCAAAACCCAACCAATTAAATTTCATTAAGCATTGGCAAAAAACTTTGCCAATCTAGTCAAGTAAGCCTTCACCGCTCACCTCGAGGCCTACACTACAATGAAGTCTTCCCAGCCTTTTATAGGTCCCATAACATGAAATACCATGGGATGAAAACCATGGTTGCACAATACTATGTGCCCCAAAACCACTACTATTTATCCTAGTCAACATTGACTCTATCCTGAGTCAAGTTTACTTAATGATTCACCCTTAAACTTGACTTGGGGTTTCTTGACTAAATCCAACCAAAACTGCTATGTCAGACAACCCCACTCACTCTAGTTCTTCCCCCTCAAATTTTTACCCAGGGTATTTGTTAACTTGACATCCCCCCTATCACCTAAGTCTAACCCAGACTTTACTAGTGATTACTCAGGGGTACGCATGCCATACCAGGTCTTACAGCATGCCATACCAGGTCTTATAGCAGTATGCCCATTTACATGTAAAAATAAACTCCATTATAATAATTTTTTTTTTTTTTTGTTTCATTATTGTTGTGTTTGTACATATGACATCAATGTCCATATAAAAATAACCCATCTACCGGATTACATGGGTCACCAACCTATGTAACCGCCAGTCTTCTAGAAGTTCTCTTCAGATACATGGTTCATCAATTAATTAATCCACATGAACATATCCTCTCTCATTTTGACAAAATTTGTTGTCCTAGCGCAACGAAATTCGATGGATTCCCTTATCAAAATGTGGTGACTTCATCTCTGTCATGATTACCATTGGCATCTGTTTGTTGGGATTCAACTGTAAAACAATGTAAGACTCCTTCTAGAACATCATCATCATTGTCATTGACGATGATGTCCAACCATTTTTTTTCCACAACAATTAGATCTCTCCTTCGCCAACACCCCTACATCATAGCGATCTTCCTACTCACGATGCTTCATGGCTTTTGCCATAACATGTCAGCTTCCACCCCCAAAGAACAATAGACATCTACACATGGACATCCATTATCTCTCCACTGCTTGAGCAGGCCTAGCAGGCCTATTCTGCATGATTGATCTCATCTTGACACAGAAACCACAAATCAGTGAACAAATACTCTTGTTGCTATCGTTCATGGCAAGGAATCCTCAAATACATTTCACTCTTCACCTGATCCAGAATCTTTTTCTTCATGCAGACTTCAATCCATTTTGGTGGCCATAAGGACCACGGTGGCTTGCGCATATCCTTCCTCTAGCACATCATGTGACTCCTAGATGCCAGATCTTGGTATATAATACCACTTCCACTGCTCATTTGAATCACTGCTATAAGAGCTTTCTGTCATGACCCCCAACTCTCGCATTTAAACATAATCATCATGCTTCACAACAGCCTTTTCTTCTTGCCATTTTTTGAACACAAAATCTGATTATTTGTTTGTTCCACAGTTGTTGCATAATATGCCTCCATGTCGAGCAATAGATCTACTGTCTTTTCTACAGTCTACACAACCTTTGTCTCACACAGATTGCGACTTACTGCATATTCACTTAATCTGAAACAACACTACCATCCTCATGTATTCACACTGTAGCCTCCATGAATATGTTCTGTTCTGAATTTTCTAACAATTTTGCTAGACCTCGTTGGGATTTTTCTCACCTACCTAGTATTTTATCACCAAAGCTTGATCTACATCATGGTATCTAAACTTAGCAACCTGTTTGCATTGCATCCCATATACTTAGGGACTTCTCCGCCACTTTTAGTTGCAGGAGGAAGATTTTCTCCATGTAGAATGCGGCCAACACCTCAGCCACTTTGAGCTCCATCACTTTAAACATCATCCTTACCTCCTCTATTACGACTGTCGTTCTCCCCGGTGATCTCCTTGATAGAGTCTTCAACATTCAGCGAGCCGCTATCACATCCATCAACTAGGCATGTCACTGCCTTATTTGAAAACAAAACCGCCTCCAGAGAATGCCTCATCGATTTCATATGGCCATGACTGTGAAACCCTTTCTAGGATCTCATATTAGTTTCCAAGCTCTGCGCTAATCTCTCTTTCCATCAGGCCAATACAAACCCTTTTTTTTAGAAGCATCCCTCTAAATCCATATATGGCTCCGATACCAGTTGTTAGAATTTACGACAGAAATAATAAACAATTTACTGAGAAGAATAAACATAAAGAGCCAACAAAAAATCATAAACATAAAAACAAATGTTTATTTGGGAAAACCCCAAATTCGGGGCAAAACCAAACCAATGAAATTTCATTAAGCATTGGACAAAACCCTGGCCAATCTGGTCAAGTGAGCCTTCACTGCTCACCTCCAGGCCTACATTAAAATTAAGTCTTCCTAGCCTTTTATAGGCTCCATTACATGCAATACCATGGGATGAAAACCATGGGTGTATAATACCATGTGCCCCAAAACCACTACTATTTACCCTAGTCAACCTTGACTCTATCCCAAGTCAAGTTTACCTAACAGAAGATACATTTTGGAGGTTCAATTCCATGGGTGTATGGATCAATCAGTGTTTTGAAGAATTTCTTGAAGGTGTTTGAGAATAGAGAAGGCCTTGTATGGGTTTTATTACCTTCAGATGTTTACTACAAAACTTGTTACTTGTACGGTTCAACTCATGCTTTCTTTTCTCACTATGTCTTGTTGAGGAAAACTTTATTTTTTTATTTCCATGTGGAATTCAAGTAATTTTCAGATGGAGTACAAGGTTTTTGTAGGAGATTTCTTTTCTTGTTGATGGTTTCATGACTAACTGTAGGTTTTCATGCTTTTTTGAGTGAGAGTTCTCTATAGGAGAATGATTCCTTGAAGAAGAATCTAGCCACTTATTTTGTCAGAAAAATTTATGTAGTATTTTTCCTTGAATATATGGAGTGGTCTAGCTGTGTTAGCAGGCCCGGACATGTAGCTAGGGAGGGGTGAACTCCGTCACCAATTTTTTTTTGTCTCTCTTCATGAATGGATTTATGATTTAAATTATGAGATGTTTCTTATGTTTTAAGTTTACTTGAAAAAACTAACTCATAACTTGAAGAGACCTTTGGAAAAAAAAATGTACAACTCTTTTTTCCTTGAAAAGCATCATAGAATGATCATTTTTTAGGAAGGAAACGTTCTCTTCAATTTTCAGATCATTGATAATGGATTACACGAGGTCTCTATAATTCCAAGTTTCATTATCAATGTCCTAGAAGTGTTTTAATATGTCAAAGTGGTCAAACCATTAGTTTATTACAAATGTAAGCAAGAAAGGAGCGTTGGTTTTGGGTTATTAAAAGAGTATTTGTTTTGCTAAAGCAGAGAATCCAACAAGCGTATAAACTAGATAGAATGTGAGTATGAGATGAGGAAAATCTATTGAAATTATAGGAGATGATAATATTTGACTGATCTAAAGTTTAATGCAACTTGATGCATGCCTATATTAATGAAATCAAACTCTGTGTGTTTTCCTCTGGTTGCAAAACTAGTTACAAAATGAAATAGTGAATAGTAAAATGTATGAAAAAAAGATAAATAAAGTGAATGGAGACCTATAATCTCATCAATAAGTCTTCTACTGCTAACAACAACATAAATAACCTATAATAAATAATTGTTCATTAAATCATCTACTTAATCATGCAAAAGAGCCATGAAAAGATAGTTTTTAGAAATGTTAGAAATTGAATAAGAGCATAACACTACAAAAATTAAAAGATGTATTTTAAGCTCCCGGGGTGGTCCCAAACCAAGGATTCTTAGAGTCCTTAAAGGAAAAGCAAGCTAAGAGCTAAAATAAAATTCTACTTTAATTAACTAAGAAACTTTCTTCACATTACAAGACTATAAATCTTGCTTGAGAATACCAAACTAATATTTCTATATATGCTTCCCTCTCTTCTCTATATCCTTATTGGGCCATTTAAGCCTCTCATTTATACATAGATTGGGGAGAAACCTCCTTGAGAGGAGGGTCGTATTTCATTCCAAAAATTCCAATAAAATGGGATCTTGATCCTATTCCACCTTGTACCAAAAAGAAGGGGCATTAAATGTTGTGAGCCAACAGAGTGTAAGCCATCATGCTATACATAACAAGTCCTAAAAATATATCCAGTGCTATATCTCATGGAATCTTCTCAATATCTCTTCAAATCCCGCATAATATACATATTAAGGCACATAACATATTAAAATCACGTTGAACCCTTTTAACAACCCATTAACCTAGGAAAATGTAACTTTAAGTGAAAAAGGTGGATTCAACATATTTTTATGTGCTTAGGAGTGTATTAATGGGAATTATAATTTACCTATTTTGTAGGCCCATCATCCATGCCCCCCCTGCCTAGATCATTGAGATTATAGTAATGTAATTTTTCCATCAGTTTCTCTTATGACTGTTAGTCCCCTAATTTTCTCTCTTTCTACCATTTTCCCCTTCCTAAATCATAATCATTTACCTCTATTTCACCCTTTTATGCACCCTCATCTTGCACCAGTCCAAGTACGATGACATATTTCGTATATGTTAGATGATCCAAAAATAATTTTTATCATAGGTTATAGTATTTGAATTAAATAATTATTAATTTAAGATATTAAATTAATAATTATTATTCTAGAATATTTAATATATTTGTGAGATATTTAGAATTAGAAATTTGTTATTAAAAATTAGGACTCTAGAAAAGAGTTGTTTCCTAGGCTCTAAGTTAGGAGTGAAGTTAGTAGAGTGGTTAGAATCTCATTTATTGTAAATGGACACTTGTTTATTTTCCAAGTGATCCATAACTAGATTAAATTAGAGCATAGAGCTTATAAATAGGTTAGTTTCCTATTTTCATTGTAATGTGTAATGAGAGAATGAGAGAGTGAGTTTACGTGTGTAAACTCCTGTAATTTTCTATGTAATCTTTTTGCTTGATCAATAAAGTTGTGTGTCTAAGGACACTTCTTCATTTTCATGTGGTATCGGAGCCACGGTAATGCTGTGAGGAGGAGATTCTAGCTCTATCAGGTCATGGAAAACTCAACTCCGTTGAAGTGATCAGGAAAAGATTGGTATGAAATTTGCAAACTTTTTTATTGATTTTAGATCTGCAAATTCTAAAATCATTTTTTAAAGGAGCCACTGCAAATCTGTGTGATTTTTTTTAATTGTTTGAGTGAACCAAAAAAAAAGGAGAGCGCTCTTGCCATTTCCTCACAGGGTTTATTTTTTTCAGATTGAATTAGTTTATAAGAAGTTTGTATACAGTGCTATATATTTTAATTTTTTAAAGTCCTTACATAAAAACATCGATTCTGGAAATCGATTTAGAGGAAAGCGCTGTATATTTTAATTTTTTAAAAGTCCTTTCATGTGGGGTCATCTGTAATAGAATCAAACAATGTTTTAAAATATTTTTAAGCGTTCAACCAGCATTCAAACAACACTTCAAACATTCAAACCAGAGTTCAAACAGCGCTTCAAACATTTTATGTTCAGTCAGCATTTCAACTCCAGCAATAACCAGCGTTGATTTCTGCATTGATTAATAACCAGTGTTCAGCCCATTTTCTGCAATTGACATCGTTTGAAACAACATTTTTATGAATAGAACCAGCTTTCCACAATTTTAGCGTTTAATTGGCATTTTCAACAACGTTTAATTGGCTTGTGATTCAGCGTTTTGTGGTCTGGCATCGATTCAGTGTTTGATTCAATGTTAATTTGTGGAGAAAGACCAACATTAATTTGTGGTCTAGCATCGATTCAGTGATTTGTGACATTGCTTTCTGTGTTGAATCAGCATTTTAACCAGCGTCCTTAGCGTTTGGCATGGAAATAACCAGCATCCTCCAGCAATAAGAACCAGCGTTCAGAACCAGCGTCCTCAGCGTTAATTTGGTTCATTTGATTCTAAACAACGCTCTTTCATGCTCTTTCAGCATTTAATTGGCATCAACAACATTGACTTCTGCGTTTAATGTGATTTTAATTGCAAAGGAGTTATTAAAGTATTTTCTTTTGTAATTGGAGTGTTTTTTTTTTTAATTTGAAATTGTGATTTGCAATGAAAATCATATTTTATTTGGAGGAATAAGTTGAATAAGTAGAAATATTTTTTGGAGCATTGTAATTGGAGTAATAAGGGTGTTGTAATTTTTTTTTGGAGTAATAAGGATATTTGTGCTTTGTAATTTGTTTATGGAGTGAAAGTGTGACTCAAAGTATTTTTACTTTGAGGGGGGGTAACTTTTTTTTACCAGATTGTGCAAAAGCACCATTGTAAAAATCAAATTTTGAAAGTTGCCTTGTAAACATTTGAGAACTTGACTAGAGACAAGTGCAAAGCTCAGTCAATTTTCTCCTGTTTCAACGACTATTCGAGGGTCAAGGCCAAGCCCCGATAGTTCGTTTTTCTTGCGTCGTGTGTTTTTGTTGTGTTGCGCATCTTGATTTTTTGGAGATTGATTCGTGGTGTGAAGTCTTAACACTACAATGTCTAAGTTGATTAATTTCTTTTCTGATTCCGACAAACTTGAAGGCTCAAAATCTTACAAAACATGGCAATGCCTCATCGAAAGCACTCTTGTTTATAATGAACTATGGCATGATATTTGTGATGGAGATGTAAAGCCAAATAAACCTATAGATGTAGCTGCGCTAGCAAAATGGGAAGTTAAAAACGCCAAAGCATTAGCTCTCATTAAATCCTCTGTCAATGATGAAATGTATGTCCATATCGAAAATGCTAAAGATGCATGGTCTTCTTTGAGAAATTTTAAATATTTGTTTGATACTCAGCCTCAATCAAAAGGAGTTGATCTACAATTAAAATTGTTGCATCAAAAATTGACTGAAGAAGGAGATATTCTTGAATACATCTCCAGACTTAAGAATATTAAGAAGGAAATTGTTAATGTTGGTTTTCAAGAAGTTGATGATAGTTTTATGGTCACAATTTTAATTGCTGGGCTTCCTTCTTCCTACACACATTTTTTAGAAACTCTACAGCTCACTGAAAAGTTAGAAAAGCTAAAATTTGATGAGCTCTGTGAAATGTTGACTCAACATGATAAAACTTTTGGGAAGAAAAATAAAGTTGGTGAAGATGTTTTTCTCACAGAAGCCAGTACTAGAAACTCCCCAGCTGAAAATTCCAAAAACAAAGGCAAAGGTAATTTTAATCAAAATAAAACAGCGCAAGGTCGTGGTTGCAGTCAACATAGAGGAAAAAACTCCAACAGAGGCTCAAATTCAGGCAGAAACAATTCTCAAGGCAGAGGCAAAAATCAAAACAGAGGATCTCAGCAAGGCACAGGACAGAATCCAGGAAGAGGACAATCTCAAAATAGAGGACAAAGCAGAGGTCGAGGTCAGTCTCAAGGCAGAGGACAGTCTCAAGGAAGAGGCACTGATTTGAGTCAAATTGTTTGCAGGCGATGTAACAGAGTTGGTCACTATGATTCAGATTTTCGCACATCTATCAATAAAATTTCTAAGTTTCAATAGTCTTCAGCACGGTTTGCAAATGATCAAGATCAAGATGATAATGACTCATAATATGTCTTCACTTCTTCACCAGCAATCCAACTTTCCTCTTATGTTAAGAGTGTTTATGAAGATGCTTGGATTTTGGATTCAGGAGCAACTCAGCACATGACCTGTAGACGAGATTTATTTTGGAATTTTCAAGAGTGTCATCTTAACTCCATATTTCTAGCAGATGATACAAAACATATGGCTTATGGAAAAGGTGCAGTCAAAGTTTTTCTCCCTGACATTGGAGAAAAATTGATTTCCAATGTGTGGTATGTTCCCACCTTTAAGAAAAATTTGTTTTCTTTGGTCATGATTCGACAAGCTGGACATCAAATAATTATGGAAGATGGCTTAGTTAAGATTAATTCATCAAATAGAACTTCCAAACAATGATGACAGGGTATGAAGACGGAAAACTGTTAAGGATGAAAGGGACAGTTATTCCAAGGCATTCTGATTTTGCAGGGGCAGTTACTACAGGAATTTCACCTATAATATTATGGCATGTAATATATGGACATTTGAATTTTGACAATATTTCTCAATTGAAAAAACAAGGAATGGTCAAAGGACTTCTGACTTTCAACAAAGAAAATGCTAAATGTGAAGCCTGCATTTATGGCAAACAGAGTCGAGAAAGTTTTCCAACAAGTACATGGCGTGCAAACAGGTTGTTGCAACTAGTTCACAGTGATGTGTGTGGTCCACTACAAAGTTCATTAGGTGGTTGCAAATATTTCTTGCTATTTATTGATGATTTCAGTAGAATGAATTGGGTTTAATTTTTGAAAAACAAGTCAGAAGCATTTGAGAAATTTAAAATTTTTCGACAACTTGTTGAAAATGAAGCCAAAGAAAAGATAGGTACTCTCAGGACAGATAATGGGGGAGAATTCAATTCAAATTAATTCAAAACTTATTGCAGTGAAAATGGCATCAGAAGGCATCTTACAAATGTTTACACTCCACAGCAAAATGGAGTCGTAGAAAGGATGAATCGCACATTGTTAGGCATGGCGAGATCCATGTTAACTTTCAAAGGGTTAAGTCTAACATATTGGGAAGAAGCAATCCATACAGCTGTCTATCTAAGAAACAGATCTCCAACTACTTCGTTAGAAGGAATCACCCCTTATGAAGCTTGGTTTGGTTTCAAACCTAAAGTTAAACATCTTCGAGTTTTTGGATCCATCTGTTATGCCTTAGTTCCCAAAGAAAAGAGAACTAAGCTTGATTCAAGAAGTTTGAAATGCACCATGATTGGCTATTCAGATGAAAATAAAGGGTATCGTCTTTTGACCAATGGAAAATTTATTGTGAGAAGGGATGTCATTTTTGATGAAACAGAGAGTAAGAGTGCTGAAGAAATCGAAAGTCTTCTTTACAAGTTAGAAACTAAGGGCAGTAAAAGGAAAGGAAATATGCAAAGTCAACCAACTTCACCAAATTGGTATGAACTTGATTTTCCTTTCTCTGAAGATGAGTCATCCAGTCCAACTACTCCAACAAATTCATCTGGGTCTTCTAGCAGTTCAACGACGTCTCTAAGCAGCAGCAGTTCTTCTAACAGTGATTCTCCAGATTCACCACCTGAACGACGAACATCAATTTACATTAATCCCCTTTACAATGATGGGGACTTTTCAGAACCTCAAACAAGTGAGCAACAACTTCCAAAATGGGCATTTCAACTCTTGAAAGATGTAAGGCCTAATGAACAAAACAAAACAAGAACAAGGGCATCAAAACGAAATGAAGGCAATTTTGCTTTGATTGCAAATGATTTTACTGAACCTTCTTCTTTTCAATAGGCAGTAAAACATAAAGCATGGAAACAAGCAATGGTTGATGAGTATCAGGCAGTTCAAGACAACAACACTTGGCAACTTGTTGATTGCCCTCAGCATGTTAAACCTATTGGATGCAAATGGGTTTATCGAATTAAGTACAAGCAAAATGGTGATATTGACAAGTATAAATCATGCCTTGTTGCCAAAGGTTTTTCACAGCAGGAAGGGATCGATTATGAGGAGACCTTTGCTCCCATGGCCAAATGGAACACCATCCGCCTCACACTTGCCTTAGCCGCTCAGAAAGGGTTGAAAGTTCATCAAATAGATGTCAAAAGCACTTTTCTAAATGGGGACTTACAGGAAGATGTATACATGACACAACCACCAGGGTTTGAAGTTAAAGGGAAAGAACATAAAGTATGCAAATTAATCAAGGATTTATATGGATTAAAACAAGCTCCCCGCACTTGGTATGCCAAAATGGATGAATACCTTCGCAAAGTTGGTTTTCATCGCAGTGAGTCTGATGATACTTTGTATGTGCACCAACAGGGAAAATATCTGGTCATTCTCAATATCTATGTTGATGATTTGATCATTACAGGCAACAATGATGATCACATTGAACAGGTGAAAAAGGAGTTGCATGCAGGTTTTAAGATGATAGATTTGGGACTACTTCACTACTATCTTGGAGTTGAAGTAATCTACGTCCACATCAGATTTTCATTTCCCAAAATAAATATGCAGCAGAAATTATTCAGCGATTTGGAATTCAGGATTGTAAGCCCGTCCTTACCCCTATGGAACAAAACTTAAAACTTTCAAAATTTGAAGGGGGGGAAAGAGTGGACAGCACGACTTACAGACATTTGATTGGAAGCTTTATTTATTTGACAACCACTCGTCCTGATGTATCTTATGCAGTCAGTATTATTTCAAGTTTTATGCAGGAACCATTAGACAGCCACTGGAATGCAGCCAAAAGAGTTCTTCGATATATCCAAGGAACAAAATATTTTGGTCTTCTTTACAAAAAGACCAAAAATTTTGTACTTGGTGGATTTTCAGATGCTGACTTTGCTGTAAGTATTGATGACAGGGCATCAACCTTAGGTTACTTAATGAACATGGGGATAGATGCAGTTTCCTGGAGTTGCAAGAAGCAAAGTACAGTGGCCACTTCTTCAGCAGAAGCAGAGTACGTTTCAGCATGGGAAGCAGCATGTGAGATTGTTTGGTTACGTTGAGTTTTACAGGACTTGGGGATTCCTCCAGCAGAAGCTACTTCATTATTCATCGACAATCAATCAGCAATAAATCTTGCCAAGAATCTAGTTTTACATTCAAAGACAAAGCATGTGGACACCAAGTATCATCATATTAGATCTCTCATTGCAAAGTACGTCATCAAGCCAGTGTTTTGCCCTTTAGAAGATCAGACCTCTGACATTTTCAAAAAACCTCTTGGTAGAATAAATTTTACTAAGTTCAGGGATGAACTTGGTATCTGTTGTAATGTATCTTTGGATCATAGGGGGGAATGTTAGATGATCCAAAAATAATTTTTATCATAGGTTATAGTATTTGGATAAAATAATTATTAATTTAAGATATTAAATTAATAATTATTATTCTAGAATATTTAATATATTTGTGAGATATTTAGAAGTAGAAATTTGTTATTAAAAATTAGGACTCTAGAAAAGAGTCGTTTCCTAGGCTCTAAGTTAGGAGTGAAGTTAGTAGAGTGGTTAGAATCTCGTTTATTGTAAATGGACACTTGTTTATTTTCCAAGTGATCCATAACTAGATTAAGTTAGAGCATAGATCTTATAAATAGGTTAGTTTCCTATTTTCATTGTAATGTGTAATGAGAGAATGTGAGAGTGAGTTTACGTGTGTAAACTCCTGTAATTTGCTATGTAATCTTTTTTCTTGATCAATAAAGTTGTGTGTCTGAAGACACTTCTTCACTTTCAGTATAAACCTTTATTCTTCATGTTTTAATTCAATTTAGCATTAATTAAATATTTATTACATGATCTCTTACTTTTAAATCACTTTTGTAAATTATCGATATCTCCAATGGTTATTTGATACTTAGAGTGCTTACCGTGACCGTTGATCTTAGTGCAGGATCAAATCTTGCACCATTGCCAGCACAATAGATCTTTGCGGCAGATCCGAACCTCCTCGATCACCGCCTAGGCTTGAGCCACTTCAGGCATGACAACGAATGATTCAAAGGCAGTCGAGACCAATCTGTGAAGGGTGAAAGCTGTTTAGCCACGGCCAGTTTTGCAAAACCGTCTTATCTTGAAGGTTGAAACTAAATTCTGCATTTTGTTATGAATCAGTTGAACGATCTGTTTTGGCCTTTGGCCAACAGATCTATATAATGTAAAGTGTAAATAGGACCTAAAGAGGAGAATTTTGGAGCAGAGTTTTTAGAGCGAAGTTGATATGCCGTAACCGATTGTTTTTTTATAGCCTGAATCTAGGTTAGACGTTGTATTAATGCATGTATTCGCCTCAATGAATTAATAAAAGGGTTTTCCACCTCATGTTTCAGAAATTGTGTTTATGTTTTTAAGCTGATGAATTGACTAGTTTACTGAGCAGCGTTTTAACTTAAAATGGGAACATGCTGGTTGGCTAGGGCCAAGCCAACCCAGCACGTTTACTGTATTTTGTATTTCTTGTAATTTGTGTTTATATTATTAAAGTGTGATTTAACTTTTAGCACATGTAATTTTGTCTGAGTGAAAACGGATCCGTCGCATGAAGTAGATACTTTTTCTTTCCCTGCAATATACTTTCCTGCACTTGATTTCAGATTGGCTTTCATCCGCCTGGTACAAGCAGGAGAAACAAACCTGCACCGGTGCACGTTGGTGTTATATTTCCTTTTCTTGTAATTCTGTTTAATTGGTTTTTCTGCCTGGTCCAAGCAGGAGAAATGAAACTGCACTAGTGCACGTTGGTGTGATGCAGCAAGTTTTCTTAATCTACTTTCCACAATTTTCTTTCTTTCTTTAAATTTTTATGACAGGATAAATGATTGTTTATTTATTTCTAGATTTTGCTAAGGTCAGAAAAATTCACTTTTATGTGTGCAATTTGGTTCGATAGAAAACTAGCACTTGCAATAATTGAACACTTGTTTTAAGGATTAAAAGCTAAGTGCAGGAAGCTCTGATCCAGTGCAAGAACCAATTTCTTGCCACAAGATCTGAGTTCTCTGAACCTTGAAAAGTTTGAGCCCATGCATAAAGTAAAAATCCTTCATTAAAGACACTATTTATACCTTGTACATAAATCTTTGATCCTACACTAGTGCAAGCACTAGTGCATGATAGATTAATGCAAGAAGGAAATCTCTAAGAAGCAGGTTTAAGGGCCCATCTAATGAGACTGCTAAAGTGTCTCTGCTAAGGGAAAACACACACTTAGTAGATTAAACAACCATTATTTGGAGTGATATCCTTTTATCTTTAATTCTCTCTTGCAAATGCATACTTCTTCATTCCAGTCTTAGATTATTTTTTATGGTTCAAGTTGCCTTCTTCTCTTTTGATTTGATTTTGCAATCTTTCCTTTAAAGAAAGTAGGGATTTACATTAGAAAGATTCATACCATCTCTAGCATTTACTGTGCTTTGTATCTAAGTTTACGAATCCCTTGGGTTGACAAATTAATTGTTGAGGAGTTTGCTTAAGTGTAATTCCTACACCCAACAATGACGTCCTACATTAGAGGGAACCTTTTATAGCTACAAATTTTATCCTGTTGGAATCATTAAGGAATATATATCATATTGAATATTGGAGTATAGAAATTGGTTCATGGAAACTTCATAAAAACTAATGTTTTACACCTTCAGTGCTCTTGAAACACTAGCAAGACAATGTTGTGAGGCATAAAAAAACTCATGATAACTTGACATGGATAGTTGAAAGGCTCAACAACTCTCCAATTACTTAGCAAAGAGAGTTGAATTGGTAGTGCTATTGGATAAGAGAAACCATGATCAAAGGTATAAGTGTAGATTTTCACAAGTGTTCATGTCGTGGATAATTTTAGGAAGAAAACGTATAAAGGTTTTTTAATCCATCCAACATTTTAGGTTGACACTCTACCCATTATTATGAACAAAAAAACATAATTTTATAAAACAAGTGCTAAAGAACATTTAATAGAGAAGAATACCAACTACATATTAAGGAATTATTAATAAATTAATCAAGGTAGTTGTTAAAGGAATAAAATAAGTCTGATATTGATCACTTTTCAGGGATAAGGATGAAAGGACCATATCAAACATGGTAAACAAAGTGTTTAGATGTAATGCGATCACTCCTCAAAGTATTCTGTAAAGAAAATTCCTTCCATTGAACAAAGAGAGTAAACTATACTATAATGAAGGCCTTCTAGATTAGAGGCACGTCTACTTCCTTGCAATATGCCACAAACATTGTGTACCTTGATAGTGAACTATAGTGAAAGGAGGAACATGGATTGTAATACTGTCATAGGATTGAAATATTATAATTCACTATAATACACACATATCTATGATTAGTGTTGCCTTCAATATAAATAATGGATATATCATAACCCTCTATGATCAGTAGTAGGAAAACCCAAATCTTACGAGAACATATACCCCAATATTATTATAACATATATCAAAGTATCAAAGTTATATTCTATATATGATATTTACGTGTAAAATATCCATTGTAGAAACTATGTTTTTATCACTACCTCATAGGAGGTATTTGAGTTGCAATAAAGTGTAGTCAACAACTTACAAATTCAATATAATTCTCCTTGGATTTATTTACAATGGATTTACTCCATACTTGTTCAAAATAGGAGGCCACTATAATTGTATCCATGTAATAATAAATTGTCAACAACCATGAATAGTGCAATTGTGAATGGATTTACAATATTGAAAACTACGTTTATACATGGAGTAATGATATAATAGATGCAAATCATGACCTAGAAATCGATAAGAGGCTCACAATATGAAAAATATGTGAAAGATAAAGAAATAACTTAACATATAGGACACGACAAGAGTAAGTTCCATAGACCTTGGAAAAGATGGGGAGATGTTATTGATAAATGGTCACAATGAAAAAATGTAAGTTAGCTCATGCGTGTAGAAGTGCACAATTTCATGTCATTCCATAGGTAAACACTTGTTGAAAAAGAAACCTTTCCAACCCACTACAAAAAATCAATGAGGCTCAAACTAACATGACATAATATTAGATATATAGTTGTCCTCTATATATATTTCCACCGCACAAAAAAAACACTATTAGATATCATCATCAAAGATGTGATAGTAAAAATAATAATAAAATAATAATAATAATAACCATTTAATATTAAGTTTGTGACCAAGACCAAATTTGTGTATGAAATCCCCATGTTTGTAGGACAAGGGACCCAACTCCACACAACAATTTGATTACTAAAGTATACAAAGTTGTAGGCACTTTTCCCTCTTCTAGATTGAATTTGTGAACTCTTAGAAGGAAAAGAATGTTCTTAACCATTAGGTCCATATAAGTATTATTGAATATTGTTTGTATATTTAATCAAATACATTCACTCATGACGATAAATTAATGGACTTCATTTTCATAGACATATTTCTCACTAAATTAAATGGAAAGAGAAAAATAAAAGTACTATAGATTGAGGAATGTTTTATATTTCAAACAATAGAGTAAATCTAGGGTCTATAATGGCCTTCATAGGAAAATTCTAAATTAATAATTTGGAATTCAAAAACCAATAGAGTTTCAAGTAATTGGATCAAAAATACATTTTGAATTGGATAAGTCAAATATTATTATGTCATAATTTTATTTGGTAATATTTAATTACATATTAACCTCATTTTAACTATATCCTAGTAATTGAAAAATATGTTGACCCAAAATACCATATCCTATGTGCCTCCTCCTCGAAAATTCCTCAAATTGAATTATGATGGGGCTGCCAAAGTTAATCTTGGATTTGTAGGTGCTGGTGGAATCTATAGAGATGATAATTATCGGCCTCTCAGAGTTTATACTATGTCATGTGTTTTTGGGAGTAATAATTGGAAGAATTTATGTCTTTGGTCAAATGACTTCAAGTTGTTGCACTAGAGATATTTAAGCTACTTCATCTAGATGATGATTATCGTATTTCCATTCATTATATTAAAAAAATCATCAATGGACCACCACCTTTAAAGGCTATTTCGAGTTGGATATTATAATGGCTTGTTGATCATATTTTGGAGTTGTTTGGATCCTTTAACTATGTTTTTGTTCAAAATACATGTCGATTCTACGTAATAAGGTGGTGTATTATCTAACTAATATGGGTTTTCGATATCAAAACTTAAATTTGGATCAAATTTGGCCTCTGTCCTTGAACCTAGTTGATAGGAAAGATATTCATGCTCTCATTTCTAGAGATATTCCAGTCCTCGATGGGGGTGAACATGTGGGAGATTCATTGTTGGGTCTATGTGAGTGTACCACCTGGTTAATGGATCTCATGTGGTGGTTGTGGGTATTCAATGCATTTTTTTTGGGGTGTGTGCCATCTAAGGTATAATGTCTTAGTTCAGCTTTAGGAATGTTAGAGGGAGGCTCCCAAGGGTTGATGGTATGTTCTCCACCTCATCCTCGGGTTATGTCACTTGTTCTTACCTGATCTGTTGGATGGTATTTAGTACAATTTTTCTCCTGGCTTGTGGTGCATTAGAATTTGTGTGGGTTCGTTGCCTGGGTGATCTCTTAGTTATTTGGTTTTGAAAAGTACTTATTTTATAGTTTGTGGTGGTTTATAGTTTTATTCTTGGAATTCCCTCTCTTTTTTAATGGTATTTTAGAATCTATTATATATTATTTAGGGTTAGGATTGTTTATTTGTTCTTCTGGAAAATATTTATGGTAGTTTTGATTTCACTATATGTGTTTTCAATATGAAAGGGTATGTAATTGAAACCATTATTCTCAATTGTGTTGGGTGTTCGTGTGTTTGGTGTTCTCACTCCAGTCTCTTTTTTTGGTTCAATGGCGATTTTTGTCCTCATTTTATATGTGTTCAAAATTTCTTAGTCACTTGGGCCTAGGTCCTATTGGGTGGTATTTTGGGGACAATATTATAGTTTTCAAATCTGGGTTGTAGTGTTTCCCTCCCTATCCTTTTGTTTCACTTCTTGGTTATTTATCTTCCTTTGGGTGTTCCTATTTTCTATCCTCTCAAGTCTTCATGGAACATCGCCAACATATGCCTAGTCAACATGGTGGATTTTCTTCTACTACATGGTGTAGGTCTCACCCTACTAGTCCCTTCTCCTATCACTTTGTGGCTTCAACTTTTGACATCATTCCATTGGAGGTGCGTTATGAAATTCTATTCCTGGAAGACCTAGAAACATATGCCTCGGATTCTGAACTTCCAAGTGTTTGGGTTAAATGGTTTCCTAATTTGAGCCAATTTTAGAGGTAATGGTTGGATTTCCTTATTTCTCTTTCTCTAAATCAAAAAAATTCAACCTTCTTATGATTTTTGTTTAGGTAAAATAAGATTGAGACTTATAATGTATTATCCTCTCTAGAGGATATTTAACATATGGTTCATAAAATTAGCTTCTGCCTCAACAATGTTAACTCTCGCTTCGAAAGGGTGGAGGTTATGATTTCAAACTCGAGCTGATAATACCTCATGAATCCTCATGCTCATAGTGGGTACACTCTTATTATGTTCTCTTATGGCCATGGATATTCAAATGGAAATACTTGAGGTTCAATGGCTATTTGCTTAGTTTCAGCACACATGTGATATAGGTTAAACAGACATTGTGATTACCATAATTTTTTATTCATGGCTCTATGTGTGTTTATTTGGTGGTGGTGTTTTGGTATCTTAGTAACGATTTTGCGCATGTATGTTTAGCGTTGGAGTTTTGGTCTTGTTTACTGGGTGTTGAATCGATAGACCTTGGACTTTATGCTCGAGTGTTAGGTCCCTATATTACTAGTATAGTCCCTTATTGTTGTTAGTGTAACCCCATTATTGTTATTATTTTACCCTTGTAACCCCCATTTTATTATTATTGTGCCCTTAAATTATTAATTTTAGGTCAGCTAGGATTACATTGTGGCCCACTAGGATTGCATTATGGCCCCATGGACTCCTATATATAGAAAGGAGGTTTTGTAAATTGGATCATCGAAGAATTGTTCATTTTGTAATTTATTGGAGGTTTCCCCCTCGAAGTGGCTTATTTATAAGGCGTTGATATCTCTTTTCTTCTATTTTTGGAGCTGGTTACACAACATTTGGTATCAGAGCTTTGGATTCTAGGGTTTCGCTGCTCCAAATAGGTCATCGTGGCATTTTAAACAACAACTTTCTCTGAATTTTCGGGAAACTGAAATTTTTAGGGTGTAAAGAAAATAAGGGAATATTGTCACAAATTTTAGGAAGCTTGGTTCCCCCATATTTTGGAGATATGATCTGTGGAAGTTAGGTCTTTTTTCAGGCTCCTAAACAGGTCATCGTGGCATTTGCGCTATAATTTTTTTTCTACGAAGCTTCAGAATCTGAAATTAGTATGGTACGAAGAAGAAATCCTAAGGAAATTCTTCAAAAAATTTCATAGCTTGGTTCGCAATAGGTTTGGAGATATGATCTGTGGAAGGTAGTGATTTTTCAGGTTCCTGAATTTCATCTCAAATAGGTGATTGTGGGAAAAGTTCAATAACTCTCTCTCTAGGCATTGGATTGGAGTGCCGTAAAAAGTGTTCGCAAGTACATGAACTATAGTTTCTTTGCTATCAATTTCAGAGACAAAGGATGAAACAGTGACACGTGTCAAGTCGTACAAGTTCGCTCTACTGAACCAGTCCATAATTAGGTCATTGTGGGAGATTGGACACAACTTTGTCTTGGAGAATCCAAATCAGGTCAAAACTGTGGCATTCGAAAGATAATTTAGAGGGCTACGTTGGTACTGAAATTCAGATATTGAAGTGCTACAATCTGAGAGACAATCAATTTCAATATGTGGCTCTATAAAGAAAGAAAAAGGTGTCTATTTTTCCGAATTGCATAAGTCTTGTTTGAAGAATCAATTTGAATTGATTCCAAGGGAATATTGTAGAATATATATCGGTATTGGGTTCTAAAATATGCCCCGTAAAAGTAATTCATCACCCATTAAGCCTTCAAAAGGCTCTACTATGACTCATGAAGATGAAGAATTACAACATCATCTATTAAAATTACAAGGGCAAGTGCACCAAATTTTTCTCTCGCGAAGAGCAACAAAAAATGAAATGGAAGTTTTGAATAAAGGCATGGAATAGAATATGGATGGTTTGAAGAAAGGCGTGGAAGCTAAGATGGATGGCATGGAAGCTAGCATGGAAGCTAAGATGGATGACATGAAGGACAACATGGAAAACAACATGAAAAACATGAAGAATGATCTAAAAGAAGACATCAAAGGTTTGACCAAGTTGATACAAGAAATGTTTCTAATGGTGAAAAGATAGTAGAAGAACCTCATGATGAGAACAAAATAAATGTTAATCGCGATTTCATAAACTCTAATGTTGGCGAGAAGAACCACCATATTCCAAAAATGGATATGAGGAAGTTTGATGGGAAGGATCTTGTAACATGGATACTACAGATGGAGCAATATTTTGATCTCAATAATGTGCAAAAAACACAAAAGGTACACATTGCAACTTTAAATTTAGAACAAAATACATTTTTATGGTATCGATGGCTTTGCTCCCATAAAGAAATTGTCACTTGGTCAATTTTTACGGAGGAAATGATAGCACATTACGAGGATACAAAAAACAACACCTTCTTTAGCCAATTGATAAATCTCAAACAAAAGGGTTTAGTGGGGCAGCACATTGAGGACTTCCAAAAATTGAATATAAGGGTAACTAATATTCCAGAGGAACACAGGATTGATCTCTTCATAGGCACTTTAAAGGATAGCATCCAACATGAAGTTTGCATTCTGGAACCTGATTCATTTGAGAAGGAATTCGAGTTGGCAAGAAAATTTGAATGTAAAATTATGGTGACAAGGAAGCCTACCACTCAATTCTATAAAGAAGGAAGTGTTGCTACTCCTAGATTTCCACAACCTACAAGGTTGACACCACAACAATTGGAAGAAAAAAGAGCAAAATGGCTTTGCTACAATTGTGATAGAAAATACACTAAAGGTCATAAGTGTGCTGAGAAAAAATTATTTTACATAGATTGTGAAGAGGAAGAAGAAAATGAAAAAGAAGAGGATATACACCGGGAACCAACCCTAGAAGAGGAGGAAATGAGTCCGACCATATCGCGTAATGCATTGGCAGGAATTACCACTCCTCAAACTCTTAAGATAGAAGGACATATCAAGAATAAAAATGTAATAGTGTTGATTGATTCAGGTAATACCCATAATTTTGTTCATTGTAAGGTAGCCAAGGAATTGAATTGTTTCCTATACCCAGCACCAGAATTTCAAGTGATGGTTGCAAATGGAGGAACTATAAATTGCTCTAGAAAATGCCATAATATCAAGCTAATATTGAGGCAGCAGTTGACTAGTCCAATGCTTTCCATTCCTATGGGAAGTGCGATGTTGTACTAGGAGTACAATGGTTACAATCTTTAGGGATGGTAGCTTTTATTTTTCAGAAAATTTTCTTGAAATTTTTGAAGGAAAAGTCAAATTACAGGTATTGAAGGGAAGGCCGGGAAGGATAATAAGCTCTGTCTTAAGTAGCTACAAGAAGAACAACAGGCGTAATTGCCAAAATTATGATCATTAGCAGTTCCGACATCAAAAATCATCTATTTCTGAGATCTCCCAGCAAGTCTTGGAAAAGTCATTCCCAAGGTGTTTAAAAAAAACTCCCGAAAACCAACCGATTCATGATCATGATCATGCTATTCATATGATTCCAAGAAGTGTTCCTCCAATCATCAGGCGTTACAGATATCCTTATGTCCAAAAGAGCGAAATGGAACGTATGATTTCAGAAATGTTAGAGGCTCTTATAATTCAACCTAGTCAAAGTTCTTTCTCTGCTACTGTAGTATTGGTACCAAGAAGGATGGATCATGGCGAATGTGTCTGGATTATAGGGAGCTCAATAAGCTCACCATTAAAGATAAATTTCCCATTCCTGTGATTGATGAATTATTGGATGAATTACATGGAGCAATTTATTTTACTAAGTTTGATCTTCGTTCAGGATATCATCAAATTAGAATGAAGACTGAAGATATTCTGAAAACAACATTTCGAACTCATGAGGGTCATTATGAATTTTTGGTCATGCCTTTTGGCCTTACCAATGCACCTTCTAAATTTCAAGGGTTGATGAATTCCATTTTCAAACCCTTAGAAAATTTGTGCTAGTATTTTTTGATGATATACTAATCTACAACAGGTCTTGGAAGGATCATGTTCAACATGTTGACAGGGTGCTCAAACTATTGTAGAAGAAACAATTATATGAAAAAGCATCCAAATGTTTCTTTGGAGTACAAGAGGTGGAATATCTGGGTCATATTGTATCTCACAAGGGTGTTAAGGTAGACCCTAACAAAATTAAACCCATTAAGGAATGGAAATTCCCCACAACCATAGCGATGACTTTGAGAGGATTTCTGCAGTGACGGAGTATTATCACAAGTTTGTTAAGAATTATGGGAGAATAGTAGCACCTCTAATAACATTATTGAAGAAAGATGAATTTTCATGGACTCCTGAAGCAACTAAGGCCTTTGAACATCTTAAAGAGGCAATGTGCCTAGCACCAGTCTTAGCTACGCCAGACTTCACAAAAACCTTTATTGTGGAATGTGATGCCTCGGAAAATGGAATTGGTGTTGTTTTAATGCAAGAAGGAAGACCTATTTCTTTTGAAAGTCGACCAATGAGGAAAGAAGTATTCTGAAACCTATTTATGAAGAAATGTACTTATCACACATGCACTAAATAAACTAAAGCAATGGCGAACACCTAATGGGAAGACACTTCAGGTAAGAGTCCCAGTCATGATAGTCTTAAAAACTTTTTGGAACAAGACTATCGTCAGAGAGCGACAAAAATGGGTCTAAGATGTTGGGTTATGACTTTGAAATCTTCTACAAAAAATGGAAGCTAAATGTTGTTGCAGATGCACTCTCACGAAAGGATGAAGAGGTGGAAGCATTTCTTTGTACCATTTCTATTACTCAACCAGATTGGATAATCGAATCAAGGGATGAATGGAAGAAGGACGAGGAAGTGTGGACACTCATTCAAAGTTGCAGCAAGATCCTAGTACATCTGATACATTTAGTTGGAAAAATGATTCCTTGTGGTACAAATATTGCTTATATATTTGCAAGAATTCCCAACTAAAAAAAATATTCTTTTGGAATTGCACACTTCTCCTTTAGGAGGACACTCAGGATTTTTAAAAACCTACCACAGGGTGAAGAAATAATTTTTTTAGGATGGCATTAAATACGATATTCAAAGTTTGTAGGCGAATGTTTAGTTTTCAGAAAGCAGAATAAAGTGGAAATAATTAAAACAGAGACTTCTACAGCTTTATCCATTTCAAGTCAACGTAGGGAGGAGATTTCAATGGATTTTATCACGAGGTTTACCTAAGTCAGAGAAGAGTGTCATCACATGGTGGTAGTTTGATATACTTACCAAGTATGCGCACTTTTGTGCATTATTCCATCCATTTAAAGCAAGTACAGTTGATACAGAATTTATGGAAACAATTGAAAATCTACATGGAAACCCAAGGATTACTGTAAGTGATAGAGATCCCATTTTTACTGGAAATTTTTGGATGGAATTAATTTCTTGTTTGGGTACTCAAATAGCTCATAGCTCATCTTATCATCCACAATCCAATGGTCAAACTGAGATAGTGAACAAATGTTTGGAAGGATATCTTTGTTGTTTTGTATCTGATAAACAAACAAAATGGGTCAAGTGGTTACCTCTGGCTGAATGGTGATATAACACTTCCTTCCATACTGCAACAAAAATGGCCCCATTTATGGCACTTTATGGATATCATCCACCATCCATTACATCATCTTTAAGATAAAATTCTAAAGTTCAAGTAGTGGAATATCACTTCGAGCATCAACAACAAGTTTTTCAACTCTTAAAGGATAACCTAAATTTAGAACAAAATCAAATGAAACAGGCCGAGATCAACATCACGGCGAAAGTTCTGATGTAGATGTGGGTATTTTTTATGGCTATTATACAAACAAATGTCCCTCAAACAAGAAAAAAGTATAATAAATTATCGCCAAAGTGTTATGGTCCTTACAAGGTGTTGCAAAAGATTGGTACTATGGCATACAAATTAGAGCTTCCTGCTCCTTCACGAGTGCATCCAGTTTTCCATGTTTCATGCTTAAAGAAGGTTATAGGTGAAAATATTCCAGTTCAAACAATATTGCCAGAACTTGATGAGGAAGGAAAAATCATATTGGAACCTGAAGCGGTCACGGAACCAAGAACTTGACAGCTACGGAATCGATCAATTTCAGTGTATCTCATCAAGTGGAAGAAATTACCCACTGAAGATTCTACATGGGAGGATGAGAATTTTATACAGAAGCACCCAAAGCTACTCAGAGGTATTTTGAAGTTCTTATGGTGAAGAGGGCGAGGTATATTGGGTCTATTTCTTATGATCTTATTGTTGTTAGTGTAACCCACTTATTGTTATTATTGTACCCTTGTAACCCCCATTTTATTATTTTTGTGCCCTTAAATTATTAATGTTAGGTCGGCTAGGATTACATTGTGGCCCACTAGGATTACATTATGGCCCCATGGAATCCTATATATATAAAGGAGGTTTTATAAATTGGATCATCCAATAATTGTTCATTTATGTAATGTATTGGAGGTTGCCCCCTCGAAGTGGCTTATTTCTAAGGCGTTGATATCTCTTTTCTTCTATTTTTGGAGCTGGTTACACAACATCGAGTGTGTATTTAAGTTCCTATATATTATTGTGTTTGTTCCTTTCTAGTGTTTCTATTCTTATGAAATTTTTGAGGTTAATGGAAGTTTTGTGGTGGGAAGTCATCTCCTTATTTGGGTACGTAATTTCTTAGATTTTCCTCTTCATGCATGTTTGTAATTTGCATGTTGAAGCTAGTATTTTTCTATTCTTCTTCAGTGTTAGTATGGACCTTGTTATGACCAATATCTCCATTGTAGTCACTAATGTAAACCTTATTTTTCTAATAGAAATCTCTATGTGTTTACTTATAAAAAAATTATATCCTAGTGTTGTAGCATACAACAACACCCCCCCCCCCCAATTAAATTTTAATCATAATAATATTGGGAACCCTTTGTTTTCAGATAAATAGATAATTTTACCTTTAATAAATTTTAGGGCCTTATTTTTTCATTTTCATAATAAAATTTACTTATAAATAACCACCTCAAACTCCATTTAAATATTCAAAGCTATGGAAAAAGCACAATTTTACAAATTTATTTTGGGTACTACCCTCGTACCCTGACACCCCAAAAATACAGGAACCTCGTAGCTCATATCTAATTGAAATTATATAAAACATATGGGGGTGCGGGTTCTTGGGTTCCACATAATAACTTTATTAAACTATAATCCGGCACTTTTTTTCGCTTCTATATCATTTTATAGGGAAAATTCCCCACTTTTGTCACTACACTTTATTAAGCATGAATCCCTGGGAACCTGTAACATTTTTTAAAATTTATATTCCTGAAATCATTCGAGCTTTTGGGTATCTATGTTCCACGTCAGAATAATAATTTTGGCCCACATTTCTGATGTTTCCCTGTTTTCACCTTATTTTATAATATGTGGCCCCTCTCCTTTTTAAGTCCCGGCCACCCTAGAATCTCGTAGCACTTTTCTAATTTCAATTAACAATACTTATGGGTATCTGGGCTTTCAAGTACTCCTCTCTCATATTTAAATTATCTTGTGATGTATTTCCCTTGGTATTTATTACAATTTCTTACTGGATTTTCCCCTCTGGGCTTCTGCTCCAATTACATCCCTTTGTAACCCAGATACCCCAGAACCCTGAAAACCTTAGTAAATAGCAATTTAAATTATTTATGATATTTTCATTGATGGGCTATGATGTGGCACCTTTCATGTGGCCTCCCTCCTCCTACTTGTCTAATAAAATAAATTACTTCATTCATTATCTGTGATGGCATATTCATGGTTAGGAGTTATTTTACTCAACAAAATTTAAATTGTTATTTTACGATTCCATTTTATTGTTTCTACATAATAGCTCTAGTTCTTTAATCTATTTATGTTTTACAAGAAATATTCGATTCCTATCACAAAAAATAATGAATAAGGATAAGGCAAAGAAGAAGGAACCCATATAGCCATATGTTGGACCATTCACTGAAATAATCGATGAAAAAATTCTCGGTGCAATGTTGTTTACAAGTACAGTCTTTACCAGAGATTCAGGGCACTCCTCTTGGGAAGGAATTTGGAAATAATTTGAATATGAAGGGCCTAAAGTGATATTGAGGATGGTATTGCTCGATGATGAAACACCAAATTCAGAGATAACCCCGTAGGATGTCGAAAATTATTTCTTGCATAGAATTGGAGTGAGGCCTTGAATTTGTTCATATACAGATATGGTTGTATGGGTTGTTGATACTGTGAACATTAATGAAATAAAGTTTCACACACAAAAAGGCATCACAATTGGCTTATTCAATAGAAAATACTTTTAGGCCATGTATCATTTTCCATACCCACAATGCATTTACAACAAAAAGTATATAGAGGGCTTCATAAAGAAGCATGGTGACACAATTATAAAACAATGGAGGAATGACTCAAATAAACACAAGAAATAAGAGGATGGAAAGTACTCAATAGACTCACTCGCCTCTCCTTTTAGACAACTTGTTGTAATGCTTTGCAGAATGTAAGGCTACCCAAATGTGTCTAAATTTCCTTATAGTTTGGCACCCTTAATTGATCGGTCTTCTGAGGGCTACATTTTTTACTTGGCCACTATCATTAGAGAACTTTTGAGGTCTAAAATGGACCTCCTAAGAAAAACGTACAAATAAAATAAACTTTATAATAACTAATAGAATTCAATATGATGATGTCAACCATGGGTGATGATTCACCATTTTTGGGGTGAAAAAGTAAAAAAGTTAAAAAATAATAAAATAATAAAACTACTTTTTCAACTTGTATTTTACACTTATCTCCCTAAGGTTTTACTCAAATTTCAAGTGGGAGCGGTCATTGGATGCAAAATTTAATTCCTCATCTAGTGAGTACCCATGTTGCATACTATCGATAGGCCCTACATGAAAAATGAGAAATACATGAAAAAACATGATTGCAATCACATTTTTCATCTATTTCTCATTTTTCATGTAGCAGGGTCCATCGAAAGTATGAAACATGGGCATTTATTGGATGAAGAATTAAATTCTACATCCAACGAGTGTTCCCGCTCGAAATTTGAGTAAAATCATAGTTTTTTCATTTTTCCCTCTAAAATTTGACGATCTAATGTAATATTATTTTATTATTTCCACTATTATTTTATAAATTCCTTAGGAGGCCCATTTTATACCTCAAAATTCCCCTAATGATCCAAAAACTTGGCTAAGCACATTTTTTTCTTTCCGTACCTCCCACAGTGTGTCTGAGAATAAATCCCTCCATTTTACATGTTAGGCTACATCATGGATCGTCTCTATTATTCTCTTGATTTCCCAACCATGGGATAGAAGTGGAATCTTTCTAACCCTCTCAAATCCACATTTATAACATTTTACTTTGGGAGACCAATTATTTTGTCCATTTTTTATGAGATTTTCCACAGAGTCATTATCACTATTTATGAAACTGTATTTGAAACCAAACCTCCCACAATGTCCCTGAAGGATATGGAAAATCTCAGGAAGATTGGGAATTGTTTTAGTGAAGATTAATTTACATATATTAGAGCCTTGGGTAGCTATGATGAACCCTATGTTTTGCCCCATTATATTCCAGAAAATCTCCTCTGCAGGGAAGTGACTTACCAAATAGTGGGACATGGAATTACCAAGGTGTTAAAAGATTCCAATAAGAGGGTTTGGCCTTAGTTCCCTATATATTTTGGTATTTTATCTATGGCTAATTATGGACACTCTGAGAAAGAGGTGTGACGTATTGAGGTATTGAAGTTTGTAGTATTCCCAAATGGGAAAGCAGCAATGCATGAACATAATAATGGAAAGAATAGTGAATAAATCAAGACATCGTGATATGAGACAAATGTATAGCCATATTATTAAACATATCAGAAAATAATAGGCACAAGATCTTGAGGATCAAGTCACTCAAGCACTACAAAACAAGCCTCTACAAGAAAAATATGCCAATACATGAGAAATAGCTGCCACACAAATGCCCTGAGCTAGAACATCGTAGTTTTAGGGTATAACCTGCTGCATAAAGATAGATAAATGTAGATATTATGTTATATAACTCAGATAATTCTAGGAGTGAAGACCTAGCCTCCTAGAAACCTTTCCAAGAGAACTCGGGAAGGGTTTCCAGAAATACACCCAAATACAAATGGTGATATACAGCCCTAGGATTGAAGAGTCACTGAAAACTAAAGCTCATGAAATAAAAGGCTGAAATAATATGGATCTGATGTGGATCTCCTCAAAGGGTCTCCTCCAATGAAAGTATGGGCCCTTCACCTATAGGAAAGCGCTCTAAAATAGCTAATAGATCCTCCTCTAAGACTTCCCTCCAAAATAACGCAATTCCAAGATGAAACTACGCTGTGAATGATGGGGATAGGTTGGCCTAGTGCCAAATATCTGAAATGTGCCCAAGAACCCTCCTTTATGATCTACCAAGAGAAGGAATCTTTCCTCCAATGGAAAACTAGCTCAGAAAGTGGGCTTCCGAACCCTCCACTGCAACACCCTGCAACACAACACAAATATGAACAGAAACTGCACTATATTTGAAGACTGAAGCTTGGCCAGAATGTTGGATATGTGGAAATGATAGATCAATACTCTCCCAAGAGCCCTCTCAAGGAAAGAGGTGGGATTACGGACCAGGAACACCCTGTGCTAAACAGCACCAGCAATCTTAGCTAAACAGATGAAGAGAGAAAAAATATAAATAGACATATCAAATAATAATCATAAGCTAACCCCATATGGATTCCATCCTCTTCCTTATAAATAATGTGAGCCTTCTCACCTTGGGTCCCACTCATTAGGGTTTCCACCATAATGTAATCAATCTCCCTCCAAAACTGTGATGTCCCACCATTAATGCCACTCCTCCATAACAACATTGTTTGATTTGATCAAAGTTGACCAAGTCTTCATGATCCAGACCCTTTTCACACCTAAGGGTCTTCAATCCATCTTTTATATGACCTCCATTCACACTAGGAGTGTCTTTTATTCCTACTAAGGATATTTATGGGCCTCCCTACCCCCTTATTCCTCTATCTAAGAGCAAAATCAAAACTTTAATATTCCAATTAGCTGTATGCTAATTTATGAATATTACAGTCCTCCCCTCCTAAATGTTGCTTGTCCTCAAGCAACTACAAGGATAGGACTGAAGAGCCTCTCCTCTTCCTCCTGTAGCATCATCATATTATAAGTCCCCAAAATGAAAAAAATGTTGTCTCATCAATAAGTATCCAAGTTGCTCCTCCCAAGTGTATAAGCATGCCTTTGGTGAAAATTCCAAAGGGATCTCATCATGAACAAGTGGAATATCCATAGAAGAAACTATTTTTTGTCTAGAGGCCTTCTTGAGTCATGGGATCTGAAATATATTTGGAAATAACATTCCCATGTGTAGCCTCCATCCCCAAGCTATCATCCACAAAAAGAGAGTTACCCTCCAACATGGCAACTCTTGAAAAATCTCCTCCACCGTAGCTCTCTGCAAAGAAGGTAGGTTGCATAGTTGAACATGATGGACCAAATTCTCCACCCCAAATTTTCTCTCTCCACTTATGATAAGTGTAGAGTTGCTTCTGAATATGGGCTACAATAATGTTGCCTTTATGGAGCAAAAACGCAATAGGATCCTCAAAGACCCACTCTTTGGTTCTTGCCCAAATCATCCCATATAAAATGAATATGACATTATCATAATATGGAATCCTAATGAGAGAAGTACTGAAGGTTTTACATAGTGTTGGAAGGTACCAAAAATTTCTTAAGTAGTCACAACGCACTTTTACCAACTTCAGTTTCAGAATATGATGTGGCAAGTTGTCTTCAAAAATTTTTCTAGTTGTGCATGTCATCTCATCTACTAGTAAATAGTACATGGCATTGTATATCAACTGAGCATACAGGAAAAAGTAAAACATTTTCCCAAAGCCATACAACAGATGGTCATCTTCATCATAGATGTTGGTCTAAAAATGACCATGAAGCCCAAATAGAGGCTTGCCCTCTTGTGGATCAATGCACTATATAGAGATGGTAAGAGAATGAAAATACTGTGTTAGATGATCAATAAATGAAAAAACATGTTTCTTACCATGTATGATCTGAATGTGATCGAATTAATGTGCTTAAGCAGTTTGATTAGTTTGTCCTTTAGATTGAATGTTAACTAAAGTATGCTTGAATGAAAGATGACATAAACCAGTAGCAATAAATGATTCAATAACAACAATAATCAAAGAGAAGAAGAAGCAAACAGTTTGATGACGGATTTCGTCCCTCCTGGACTACATCTCCCGGTCCAATTTTTAAGTGGGAATCCGTTTTTATTAGGATTGATATTGGAATTTATTTACAATGAATTGGAACAGAATGACTATGCTCATAGGCACTTATGAACCCTGTAAAAAAAAAGTACTCCTCCCTACCTTTCCGACGCCTGTCTCTGCGCTCAATTCCGACCATCGACGGCTAAGTAATGCTACAAACAAATTTTCCTATGTCCTTCTGAAACTCAGCTCAAAATACACTCTATGCCTTTACAAAACAAAGATTGCCTTTCATAATGAAATCTCCATTTCTTCAAAAGGTTGCCTAGAACCTATGTTTGTGAAAAATAATAATTGGTTGAAGAAATTATGTGATAAGGTCTCGAATCCCTATCTCTTCCTAAACCTAGGGATAAAACCCCTAATCCTTAGCGCTGAATTAAATTTAAAAACCCCAAAATAAAAAATTATGATAAAATATTGACCGGGCAGCTTGCAAACCGAGCGGAGTAATTAAATTTTGGATATGTGAACAGAGGTCTATCCAACGGTTACGGCTTCGACCGGCGGTCATGATTTTTCTGAGTAGTTACAGCCTTAACCCCGGCAGTTCCACTGCATTGGATCACATGTAATCCCTGGCGGTTGCGATCATAGTTTGCAAACCCAACAGCTGCTTAACCATAACCCATATCTGCTGCAGTCACATTCTGTCATATGAATGGCCATAAATCCTACGCGGTTTAGCCTTAACGGCTAGCGTTGTGGGTTTTATATAAATTTTAATAATAATGTTTTAAAACAACATTCGAACCTTATTATAAAGGTTTATGAAATGTTTTAGAATTTGCGCTTAAGGTTTTAATTTTAGGTTTATATGCATAGGAATAGGTTTTAATATATCACTTAGGTCCTAACACTTAGGTTTAAGAATTAGGACTTAGAATTTTTAGTTTTGAATGTTTAGGACTTAGATTATGTGAATAGGATTTTTAGACTAAGGTATTAGGATTTTAGATCTAGGTTTAGCTTTTAACCTTAGGCCTTTACAATGTCCTTTTTAACCTTTATTTAGGATTAAAACCCTTTACATCATATCACAAAATTTTATCCTTATGACATCTAGAGGACCTTTTTACAGGCGAAACTGGTGAAACTGCGTGAATGAAGACTGAACTGGTCATCGAACTGCTGAAGTTGATTGCACCTTTCTGCTGCACTGTACCGATCAATATCCTCCTGGATCAATCCTCTCCACTTCAAAAGCTTTTGGACCACAAAAGCTTGATTTTAAACTGACAATAAGTGAAAATACAAATCTCTCACTTTCATCTTGACTTTGATGACATACAACCATACTTGATCATCAACCTAAAACTGATGCTTATCATGGCACAATTTGAACCTAAATTGACTCAAAGTAAGCTTATAAGTGGCACAGAAGAATGTAAGGCTTGATTGTAAGCTTGATGCACATAAGTTAAAAATTCATCCCACATCTTAGGATGTTTACTGCAGTTACCTCAAAGAATATGTATCCTGGTTCTCTTCACCATTTTTGTCTATCCTTGAACCAAATCCATGCTGCCCCATGGTTGCAAAGGAACTGGAAGTGGCATGTGCAAACCAATATTTCGATTGCATGGCTTGATTTTCGAACACATTACACATCCCTTTATGTACTTCACAATTTTTTCATACATATGAGGCTAGTAATAATACTTTTGACTTTGTGTCGTAGTCTTTCTTATGCCGAAATATCCTGCAATCCGAGAAAGATGAACTTCCCAAACAACCTGCACTCTTTCTATCTGAGTAATATGAGTTAGTGATTCATAATTTTCTTCGAAATCATCATCAATATTATACTATTCTACGTAACTTTCATGAACCAATGAAATTTTATGCAGTACTACTGAAGCATTCAAAGATAGAATATCAACTACTTTACTTGTTACACCTTCCTTGTCCTTAATTACTAAGTGAATTTGATGAATAAATCCCATCCAACTGTAGTGAGATTGTTGCAACGTAGTATATGACTAAAAGTATTGAAGCAGCTAATAATCTATGTGAATCACTATTTCCATTGCATAAACTTTAACATATATTTTAACTTCATATGGTTTTTGATGATTTATCAATGCTGTGAAATTTTTCTTCTTAATTGAATCAAATTTAACATCGACACTTATTCCCCATGCCCCATTTTGCTTATGAGCCAAAATTACGGGTGAAATGTATGGAGATGATCTAGGTCGCATTAATTCTTTTCCAACCTTCCCTGAATTTTTTTGCTTTACTTCTTTATTCTGTATAACTGACTTGTGGTACATTCCATTATTAGAGGAATTAAACATCAACTGCATCTCCTGTGATATTTCCTTTTTATGAAGTAGATTTTTTGGTTCTTTAACTAGATCCTGAAATGAATCTACCTTTTTAACGAATTTACCTTCATACTGAATTTCACAACCTGAAGAAGTATCATTAATATCCTTATGTTGTTCTTTTATCGACATGAGTATGTATCTCTTACTTGAACTTATTAAGCGCTTCATTTGATTAGCATTAATTAAACTCAAGTGATCTTTGATTTTATGTGCCTGAACAATGTACTTAATCCCATCTTTCCTGAGATGATACACATGCTCTGTTCTATAAAATACTGCATCACGGTCATAGAGGTAAGGGCTACCTATGAAAACTCTACAAATGTCTAACGGTATCACATCTAGCTCCACTTCATCGATATAGTTAGCTGTGATTGCAAATTTTAACCGACATTGTTTGGTAACATGAATTTAACTTTGTTCCTTTAACCACCATAAAGGATATGGCTTTGAATGATTATGTGTTTTCAAACCCAATTATTTAACCAATGACTTAGAAATCAAATTTTTCTGTGATCCCATATCAAACAATGTATCTATCTTAGTATGCTTTGAAGTTACCCTTATATGAAATAACTTGATTCTTTTATCTTCATTCTGTTGTTTGATGTTTGAAGAAGCACTAGCATCCGAAATTTTCCTGTTGTAACCATAGTAGTGATTTTAACTTCATCACCTTAATCGGATCCCAAGTCCAAGCCTTGTTGGATTGTTGTTTCAACCTTCTTTTCACCCTTATTCGATTGAAACTTCTTTGGCTTCAGTTTCGGATGAATTTTCCAACACCTAGCTTCATCATGGCCGATGCTTTGGCAATGTGCACACATAGGTATTTACTATTCCTTCTGAGCTATGGTAGTATTCTTTCCCTTGGAATTTCCCTTCTTTTTGTTGTCTTTAGTTTCAAACTGATTGGATGTCTTTGGTGTAAACTTGAATGGTCTACCACTTGATTCGACATGAATAGCTTGAACAAAAACTTCATCAAAATCATTAGGATTGAACATTAATAATGTATGCTGCAAATATGAATGCAAACTGCCAATATACTTCAACAAATTTTCTTTTGTGTGCAAAGAAATACCAAGTGCTAATTCCTTCTTTCTGAATTCCTGTGTGAACTCTTGAATATTTTGTCGCTTACATTGTCACAAGCGTTGCTAATCCATTACAACTTGCTGTGTGTGATCCAATGGATATAATTTTTTCTTTAGAGCTTTAATAAACTTATTCCATGAGGTGATAACTTTTCCCTTACGCTTTAAATCTATATGTGTCTTACTTTCCCACCAGATCAAAGTAGTACCCCCATTCTAAGAGTAGCTAATTGGATCTTTGTCTTATCATCAGTAATATCTTGAATACAAAAATAAACTTCTAATTGTTTTACCCAATTATCTAATTCCTCAGGGTTTATTTCTCCATCATACACAGGTAATTCGAACTTAAAATCAAGTTTCAAAAGTGGACTCTTACATTTCTTTTCTTTTGCTGATTCAAAACAAGAAGTAGAAGAGGAAGAAGAAGATGATGGAGATGATAGAGGAGAAGGAGATTTAATTTCCTTTCCTTTAACCTTTTCCCTCTTTGATTCCTTCTACGATGAGGCTGCATCTCTCGTCTTCTTGTCTTCATATAATTCTACCAACATTTGCTACATGTTTAGAAACATCTACTGGATTTGTTTCTCCTCCATGGGTTTCGTTTCAGTAGCTTCAGGAGTCTCAATAGTCTCAGTCCCTGTCATAGTTGATCGATGATTGAATTTCTGCCTTCTTATCTCTGGATTGAATTTCTCAAGCTCGCATTTTCCACGTTGCATTTCCAACCTAGTTAAAATCCACTGACAAACAAACTACAAGCACAACCTCCTCCGATACCAAAAATGATCTGAATGTGATCGAATTAATGTGCTTAAGTAGTTTTATTAGTTTTTCCTTTAGATTGACTGTTAACTGAAGTATGCTTTAATGAAATATGACATAAAAAATCAACAATAAATGATTAAATAACAACAATAATTAGAGAGAAGAAGAAGCAAAAAGTTTGATGACGGAGTTCGTCTCTCCTGGACTACATCTTCGGGTCTGCTTTTTAAGTGGGTGTCCATGCTTATTAGGATTGACCTTGGAATTTCTTTACACTGAATTGGAATAGAATGAATGTGCTTTCAGGCACTTCTAAACCCTGTAAACAGAAATTACTCTTCCCTTCCTTTCTGATGCCTGTCTCCACGCTAAATTCTGACCACCGATGGCTGAGAAATGCTGCAAACAAAATCGCTTATATCCTTCTGAAACTGAACTCAAAATACACTCTATGCCTTTAAAAAACAAATATTTCCTTTCATAATAAAATATCCATGGCTTTATAAGGTTTCCTTGAACCTATGTTTTCCAAAAATAACAATTGGTTGAAGAAATTATGTGATAAGGTCTTGAATCCCTATCTCTTCATAAACCTAGGAATAAAACCCCCAATCCTTAGCGCTGAATTAAATTTTAAAAACCCAAAATAAAACATTATGATAAAATATTGACCGAGCGGCTTGCAAACCGGGTGGAGTAATTAAAGTTTGGATATGTGAACAGATTTCTGTCCGGCGGTTACAGCTTCGACCGGCGGTCATGATTTTTCTCAGAAGTTACGGCCTTAACCCCGGTGGTTCTACTGCGTTGGATCACATGTAATCCCCGGTGGTTGCAGTCATAGTTTGCAAACCCAAAAACTGTTTAACCATAACCCATATCTGTTGCGGTCATGGTCTGTCATATGCACGGTCATAACTCCGACACGGTTTAGCCTTAACGGTTAGCGTTGTGGGTTTTATATAAAGTTTAATAACAATGTTTTAAATCAACATCCGAACCTTATTATAAAGGTTTATGAAATGTTTTAAACTTTGTGCTTAAGGTTTTAAGTTTAGGTTTATATGCATAGGAATAGGTTTTAATATAGCACTTAGATCCTAACACTTAGGTTTAAGACTTAGGACTTAGAATTTTTAGTTTTGAATGTTTAGGACTTAGATTATGTGGATAGGGTTTTTAGACTAAGGTATTAGGATTTTAGATCTAGGTTTAGCTTTTAAAATTATACCTTTACAATGTCCTTTTTTACCTTAGTTTAGGATTAAAACCCTTTATATCATATCACAAAATTTGATCCTTATGACATCTGGAGGACCCTTTTACAGGCGAAACTACGTGAATGAAGATTGAACTGGTCATCGAACTGCTGAAGTTAACTGCACCTTTCTGCTACACTGTATTGATCAATATCCTCCTGGATCAATGTATTGAGAGTAAATTGATAACAAGGTCCAAGAATGAGCCCTCCATAGTGGTATGACATATCTCCATGGAAAGCAATGAACCATGTGATGTATGCAAGGCATTCTCCTTATACTTTGGGATCCAAGTCAAGAAGATCATATCATGGTAATAGATGTCCCCATCCACTACTCCATCACTCTCATATTCTACTTTTTCATCAAGTGCATCATATGTGAAGTGATCCTCGGAACACCCCATCAACAAACCCTAGCTCCCAAGTGACAACGCTATTGGCCTTTGTAATAAGGCTCCTCTCATCTCATAGCCTCATTCTTTGACATACCACATGTCAAAGACATCAATCATAAAACTGTTATATATGGGAAATTCCTTCCAAAGTGGAAGTACCTCCTGATCCCCCAAGGTTAAGGAGTATCCCCTTTGCACCATGATAGTGCCATCTCCTAAAAGAACAACCAAAGCAACAACAACTCTTGTTGCCTCCCCACACTATCACCATATAAAATATGAAGCACCAACATGATGGTTGGGATGAAAGATATCACATCACCCCAATATACCCACACTCCTTGCTGCCATATGATGTAAGTGACAGGCCAAGTTCCATCCACCAACATACTCTTTGAAATAGAATGTGTCATATGATGACCAAACTCTTTCAAGAGTAACCAATGTAGTCTTGCCTCCTGCTACCCGGTGTCACAAATCTGCAAGTGGCTTCCCCACCTCTTGCTCATCAACATCATCCATCCAACCAAGGGTGAGTGTCTATCATCAATTCCAAAAGTGGCATCCCTTCAATGGAGAATACCATCCTCCCAAATCAGATTTCTATCTTTGCATTTCATGGGATGTTGAAATGAAATCTCCTGGAGATCTCCAAATGAATACCACTCCTCAATGACCAAGTTGATCCCATAAGGATCCAAATATTCTAAAGGAAAAATATTCTGATTGAGAAATGAAGTGATCATCAAGAAAGATCTATCGATAAGATGCCTCTAATAAACTGACTGCCTATCCTCTGATATACAAGTAGAAAGGTCATTGGAATGCTCCAATAATGGTTGGGTCCCCAACTCATCATAGTTGCTCAATGACATCGTTGTTGATCTCCATAATGGTGCATCTGTTTTCTCAATTAGATCATGCTCAATGTTGAACACATAGTTTTGCATGGCCTAGTTCAGGACAATACTCATCCTATCCTCCAAGAATCTACACTCCAACCCAAATAGTTGTGTGCAGCTCAATAATGATACACTAGGATGACTATATATCTCCTCCTTGAAAAAATCAAGGCTGCTCATGGCAGTGATATTTTGCTGCTCAAAATCAGCAATGTACTTTGACCCTAGGTCATGCAATAGTACATTCCCACAATCCTCCATATGATGTGATGAAATAATGTAAAGTGAAAACATGTTCATACCTTGGTAAAGCTTGGGAACATATTGTACTGCTACAAGGGTTTCTCCTTCCGGTGTGATGGCTTCCCCAACTAATAATGATTATGGCTTCTCTTCTATGGCTGCATCAGCGCTGGTACAAGTCTCCTCCTCCTCATGCATCTCTAGAATAGTGCATGGGACTCTGAATTTCAAGAGATCAAGACCATATTGCAAATATGCAAGTGTTCTTCCTCTTGATGCAAGTGCTCCTACAACAGGTGGTGGTGAAGGCCTCTTCTCCTCTGATTTCTTCTTTTCAAACTTCTTGATCAACCTTTGAGTAAAATCTGCATATTCATCCACCTTTGCATGACTCAAATGGTTGAACCACCAAATGTTTGCTTCACCCTCAAGGTGCAGTGCTGCATTCTCAACAACTTCTCTTTCTACCACTATATATAGTAGGAAGAATGCATCCAAATCCATTCCCCAAAATCTTGGTGTACATGTGGATGACCTATCAAAGGTAGACAATAGAAACCTATTGCCCTCTTTTCTTGTTTTGCTGTAAGGCCTCCTTTCTTCTTTGAGTTGAATGAACTGTGGGAGAGCTAGATTCTCCTTGAAAACTCTAGGTTGAGACTTATATTCTGCAAGCTACTCACTTATAATTTCATGATATAAGTGTTATCCATCTTCAGGCCTCTTGTCTTTGAAAGGAAAGGGCATAGCATTTTTCTTTGGAGCTCTATGCAATACCAGATCTTCTTTTTGCTGATAGGAAGTACATGGACCTTCCTCATCTTGAAACCCTAGTGTGGTTTCACCTCTTTTCTCCATTTTTCTTTACTTGACCTCCTTGCTGAGGTCCTTCTTAGATCTAAAAAGAGATGAGATAAAACTCATTCTCTCCATCATTCTGATATCTTCCTCCTTATTCTTCTTATAGCATAATGGCTGAGATCTACAGGTTGAGCCAATATTATGCTCTGATACCATTGTAGTATTCCCAAATGGGAAAGTAGCAATACATGAACACAATAATGGAAAGAAAAGTGAATAAATCAACACATCATGATATGATACAAATGTATATCCATCTTATTAAACATATCAGCAAATAATAGGCACAAGATCTTGAGGATCAAGTCACTCAAGCACTACAAATCAAGCCTCTACAAGAAAAATATGCCAATACATGAGAAATATCTGCCATACAAATGCCCTGAGCTATGACAGAATAGTTTTAGGGCATAAATTGTTGCATATGGATAGATTAATGTAGATGTATTGTTATATAGCTCAGATAATTCTAGTAGTGAAGATCTAGCCTCCTAGACACCTTTCCAAGAGAACCCAGGAAGGGTTTCCAGAAATACACCCAAATACAAATGGTGATCTACATCCCTAGGACTGAAGAGTCACTGAAAACTGAATCTCATGAAATAAAAGGCTTAAATAATATGGATATTATGTGTATATCCTCAAAGGGTCTCCTCCAATGAAAGGTTGGGCCCTTCACCTACAGGAAAACGCTCTAAAAGAGCCAATAGATCCTCCTCTAATACTACCCTCCAAAATAATGCAATTCCCAGCTGAAACTGCATTTTGAATGATGGGGATAGGTTGACCTAGTGCCAAATATCTGAAATGTGCCCCAAAAACCTCCTTTATGATCTCTGAACAGAAGGAACCTTTCCTCCTATGAAAAACTAGCTCAAAAAATGGGTTTCTCAACCCTCCACTGCAACACCCTGCAACACAACACAAATCTGAACAGAAACTGCACTGTAGTTGAAGACTGAAGCTTGGCTAGAATGTTGGATGTGTGGAAATGATAGATCAATACTCTCCCAAGAGGCCTATCAATGAAAGAGGTGGGATTCTCGACCGAGAATACCCTGTGCTAAACAACACCAGCAATCTTAGCTAAAAAACTGAAGAGAGAAAAATTCTAAACAGACATATCAAATAATAATCATAAGCTAACCCCGTATGGCTGCCATCCTCTTCCTTATAAACAATGTGAGCCTTCTCACCTTGGGTCCCACTCATTAGGGTTTCCACCATCACATAATAAATCTCCCTCCAAAATTGCGTTGTCCCACCATTAATGCCACTCCTCATAACAATGTTGTTTGATTTGGTCAAAGTTGACCAAGTCTTCATGATCCAGTCCCTTTTCACACCTAACGGTCTTCAATACAACTTTTAGATGACCTCCATTCACACTAGGAGTGTCTTTTATTCCTACTAAGGAGATTTATGGGCCTCCCTACCCTCTTATTCCTCTATCTAAGAGCAAAATCAAAACTTTAATATTCCAATTAGTTGTATGCTAATTTAGGAATACTACAAAGTTGGACACCATCCCATATAGGCCTAATGAACCTAATGGAGTAGAAATACAGGTTTCCATAGCTGTAGGTATTAAAAAATATTTAAATGAAGAAAATAAGTTTGATGAATTATTCGCTGAAACCTCCTCTTACAGTTAAGTTTTGATAAGACTGAATGAGAAATTATCAGTGAATGAGTAAGAACAATTTCTCACTTTCAAAAATTCAATATTGGTTCCCTTACATATGGATTTTCTATAGCTTTCCCTAAAAAAAAGCATCCCTAAAGGACACCATACTTTCTACTAAAAAAGAAACTTATTCTCAACCAATGGTCCCCCTCAACTATAGAAAACAATAGCAATTAGTTATTCTAACCTTGGTGGATAAATTCCTACAATACACCGAAGGAAGGAAAAAATTTGGGACCAGTTTGATATAGCTCTGAAACAATCTAAGCAAGGGGAACAAGGAAAAGATATCCTAGGAGGAGAAGTTATTTCTCAACAACAGACGCCACAAAGTAATCATGATTCTTAGCAAAACATCATGGCAAAGCATTCAATATCTAGGAAGACACCATTGGTCACCCAACTTGAGGTTGAGATTATTCCTGTTAATCCTACTTTTGAGATCTTCCTCAATATTGAGGAGATTCTCCAAATGGAATTTTTTACAACCCAATGCATAGAGATAGTCAAAAAAAGGTAGGAAGAGAAGGAATATTGATTAATCTCAAGCTTTAGTCCTAGGAAAAGCCTCTCAAGCCACTTCTCTTGAGGTTCTCTGGAAAGGATCCTTTGTTTCCCTTGCTAAAGAGCTTAGGAAATTAACTTAATTTACTGGTGCATATGCCTATGCAACCATAGATAAATAAATTGAGGTGCAAGAATTCATAAAAGAAAAGGATGATAATATTGCCACTATGGAGCAATAATTTATGAATGAGAAAGCACAATTGAGGGCACAATGAAAAACTTAATTATATCAAAATGAAATTACATTGACAAAACTGCAAAAAGAGTTCAATGCACGACAAATCCAACATGAAGAGGAGATTAAGAGAAAGGATGTACTACTCAGGGAATCAAAACAGAGATTGGATTAGCTCCAAGCCGGGACACCCCATTTGGTGAAACTTAAACAAGAGGCCCATTACCTTAATTATCTACTTTTAAACAATAAATATTCTATGAAAAATTGTAATTGATTGAGCTGCAATGCATATTGGGAAATACTTTTACTGATGAGTTTGTAGAAATTAATTGTAGATTCAAAACCGATCGTGTAATTTACTAAATCATAAGACTCAAGTATGCTCTACTCATCCGCGGAAGCAAATTCACGACCGAGAAAAAATATAAAAAAACATGCATCATGATTCAACACATATAAACAAATATTTATGTAGGGGAAATCAACTACTAAAAATCCATTACTATCTTTATTGAATTAATCAAAGAATCTAGATGAATATAATATGTTTTCTAAAGCTTGAGCACAACCTGCACAAGTATATTCTATCCTTTGCCTAACTGATTGACTTTGGCCAACACTTATCCAATTTTCCTAGCCTCCAAGTTCCTATTTCCTTGCATTGTTTGATGAGGAATTAGCCCCTATTAATTATGGAAATTTCTCATTGAGAATTATGTAGTTCCATTACACCCTTCTTTGAATGCATGCACCACTTGTACAATTTGGAAAAATATAAAACTGGTAGTACACTTCCCTTGAACTCCAATATCAACTAGGTAACTCGAATTTCATGCATGCATGAGTTGAATTAGGTTGATTGATTAGTTAACCGGTTAAATACTGAAGTTAGAACCCATTGCTAGACCTCCCATTAGTTCCTCCAATAGTTGGAACTAGTTTAATTGACCATCACTGAATTTAACTGAATTAAATTCTTACAACTGAATTTAACTGAATTAAATTGTTACAACTCAAATTAACTCAACTTAGGATCCTAAAATTTAGAAATCACTGTACACAACTCAAATTTCTCCCCCCAAATCGAATTAACTATGCTAACTAAGTGATAACAACTCAGTTAATTAATTCAAGCTGTCTATGATGTGGAATTTCGATTTTCTCCTAATTTCATCAAAGGGAAAACTAAATTAGAAATTTATTATTGTATTTTCAACACTCCCTCTCAGCAAGTGATGGATTCTCAGATACTTGAAGCCTGCCTCTATGGAACTCAAATTTTCCCCTTGATAAATCCTTTGTCAAAATAGTTGCATCTTGTTCCTGTTGTCTTGAGGGGTCCTGACCCAGGTTTAGAGTTTATGGAGAAACTAACAAACCCTATAACTAATGGCCCTTTCGGCAATGACCTTCTTGTGCAGGTCAAAAACACACTTGAAGTAGTATGGGGGGGTGTTGGAGCTAGGTTTCCGCACCCTAAGCGATAAAATAATGAAATGGCCCTAAGAAAATCGAATGCAGATTTGTATCAATCATAAATAGATGTCCGCAATAGAATAAGGCATAATCACAAAATGTGCGCAATAATTAACAAAATAAGACAGAGTTGCAGATTACTTCACCGCAGAGAAATTATAACAGAACCAGATCCAGATCTAAAAAAATTGCAAGTAATTAAGCATATTTATCAACCATCAATATTCATATATAACCGTAACAGATATCTTGCACAATGATCAATAAGCAACACAAAAATAGTGCGATCTTCATAGAAACAATAGATAAATAACTTGAATCAATAACATAATAAGCCTTCACCAAAAATATCCTTGTATTAATTCAAAACCTTTCAATACATATCAAACTTTCCTTTACAATGTGAACATAGCCAGTGGAGTCCACACATAGCCAGGATTGGGTCTTTGTGCACATAGCCAGCAGGAGCCTTTCCACCCAACCCAGAAAAAACCCTTTACATCATATCACACATGCATAAGCACTTAGATCAAAACATTACCTAACTAACTACTTTCCTTAGACCCAATCAATCTATTTATATTCCTTTAGCATGCCAATATTTTAGTCTCAAACCATGGTTTGAGGCCCACATTTTACCCTTAAACCCATTTACATCAAAATTAGGGACTTTTACCCAACCCACATCCCCTTGAGTGATTCGTGCACCACGCCTATACAAAACTATACAAAATTACATCAAACCATGTGCCCTAGGGGACCCTACTTCAACAACACCCAAACACAAACATTTGACTCATCCCGAGTCACTGAAGCATCTGCTCCTTGAGCTTGGCTTGGAGTGCGCTGACGGATGATTTTAGAGGGAGAACCATGTCCAAAATTTGTGTTGAATCTTCTTGGGCTTGTTGAACCAAATTTTATGTGGTGGGCCCTTTAGTAGCCATCTCGATGTTGCGTTGTGTCTGTTGAATGGTTTTCAAAGTGTTATCCAGTGTCTGTGAAAGTTGAAGAGCCTCCTCAACCCATGGTTGCATGCATGCTTCTAGAAATTGTTCTTTGCGACACATGTATTCAATCTATGTTTGTATCATTTGACACTCCTGCAGACGAGATAGGTGTTGGGCCATAATTTTAATCTACGAATAAATTACGCTTCCCTAGACAGGTGCTAGTCTAGAACAACAGGTGAAATACTATACTACTATTTCTCCTAACTCAGAATAGATATATAGAGAGGATTGGAGGCTTACTTGTTTAGTCGCATCCAAATGGATCCTTTTGTCGCTTCTGTTGTAGCTTCAAATTCAAGCGGTTTGTAAGCTGAATGATTTCTGCAAGAAAGAACAATGAAACAACAGAAGATGCAATAATATAGATATCTATTCAATCTAGTTAGCTAAATCAGTAAAGCATAAACTACATTCATCAACTAAGATCTTACAATATGGAAAATCAAAGTTAATATAGATGGATGTAGGGAAAAATAAGAAGTACTCTTTATTGATGATAGAAGGAGAGGTTACAACCTAGTTATTGATTTGAAGTGACCTTCCAACAAATTTCCCAAGCCTCATCACAGTATAAATCTCTCCAGCAGTAGCTTCACAAATCTAGCTCTCAATTGAAAATCCTCCAGCATTTCTCTACTCAAATTCTTCCTTCTCAAAAACTTAGATCTGTGTTCAATTTATAGATGAACTGTAGGTTTTTTTGAAATCAATAGCTTTCCAAAAATAGGCAAGACATGTTTCCACTCATGTAGATGTCAAATGGACACTTGGATCCGAAGCTTGACACATGTGAAATCTTCTAGAAGGCACTGGCCAACTGGAGATTCTGAAACAATGATAATTTCGCTCCCAATGTGACCAACAAACCTGTGAATGTCAGGAAGTGCTTTGCAGAGCAGCCTTGCATGGGGCTACCTGCATATGCAATGCACTGGCCCCTTAGAGCTTGTGTTGGTGAGCTCTCATATGCTATATAATAATCTTCAAACCATGCAAACCTTTTATTGATGAAAGTCTTGCTTGATTTGTCTTGTTTCTTGTCTTAGGGCATGTAGCAATTGAAATGATAGGGAATGATAGAACCTTGATCATTGGTCTTGGAGATGATGTCTAGTTAACCAGGTCATTGGGAATGGTGCCCAAATTGACCTATAACAATTGCCCCCTAAAGCATGAGATCCAAATAATAAGAACATTTGATTGAGATGCTTTACACTGTGATGAGTCTGGAAACGAAGTGGAGTGGTCACTTGCATCAATCTTACAATACATTTCATCATGATCTATCCTCTATTGATAATAATTGCTAAGGGTAGGCATTCCCATGTTCAACACATAAACAATCTAATAACATGTACATAATTCAGAGAGTCGTCTACATTGGAATGTTGCTTAGATGCAGACACGCCTACAGATATAGGCCCATGTTTGAATGAAAATCTGTATGTAAAGTCACCGTACAGATGATGTATACAAAAATCCTGAAATCGCAGCCCAGATGGATGAAACTAGATCCAGGGTATTCTTACCTCATTCACTCGATCATTCAGGTACAAGTCTAGCCATGCGAATATATGATTTGTCGTCGAACATGGAAAGACATCGTTTGATTACCAGCCAATGATGTGAGTTGTTAACAAATGCGAGAGAACCCCCATTAATGTTAATGGCCCTCAAGGTACTACAATACATTTTGTAAGGCATGAATAGATGATTTGATGTTGAACGCCAAACAAAATATTTCGATCAAAGGTCTGGAAGTGAGGATCTTGTCGATGCTGTAACAAGCCTCATGGTACTGGAATCTGATGTTTCTAAGTGAAATTCCTGGATATTGATTTGTCATCGACAGGAAGTCACCTTATTGAAAAACAAGAGTTACCTTATTTCAAAGACAAGGGTATGAATTTATATAGCAATTTTCAGGGATGATGGTCATGAAAATGAAGGTTTATGAGTATTGCAGATGGATGAGTTTTTAATCACTGGATGACTTCTCTTGAACCTATCGATGACACTGTGATGAGTTGGTAGCATTGACCCAAAACTGAAGTGAAATTATGATGAACCATAGGTGTGACTAAACTGTCAAGCTGATTACCCAACCCAAACAGTCACAGACATGGAATGAAAGAAGTGTCATGTTCAAGAGCGAATTTCTACCAAAAAGAAAATTTACTTACTTTTCCCAAATTTTCCCTGGTCATTTGTCGACCAGTACCTCTTTATTTTTTAACAAGCTTGAGGAGGATAACATTTTCTTGATCTATAATTCAACCCTTCGGGAAAATAAAGTATCACTATTTAATAATTTAACGAGTCTAGCGATGAATGAAACTCGATTCTTGTCATGATCGACAAGCCAGTCGCTATTTTATGTTTTAACGAGCTTAACGACAGTGATAGCCTAGTCCTTTTTCATATTTAGAGAGTCTGAAAAAGAGGATGAAAGAGAACTCCAAAAGTAATTTTTCGTAAATTTGTCACTCAGATCTAAAAAAGTGTAAAATAATATCTGAGAGAACCTCTTCGGTCATGTTTAACCAAGGTATTCCTTTTTTTTAAATTATCCATCTCAGTTCAGAAAAGGGTTAAACTTATACTGAGTAGATATCAATTCATTTACTTTAACGAGATCAAAAAGACAAGTTCTCGGCAATATTTTCACATTATCAGAGTTTGAAAAGAGCTAAAAGAAGACTCCAGGGTTTCCTTTTTCGTTGTTATCAAAGCTCAAAAAAGAGATAAAAGTGTGCTTCAAATCCTTTTTTGTTTTTAACAAAACTCGAAAAATAAGGAGAAAAAGTATGCTTTGTGGTCAAGTAATTCTTTGAATAGATCTGCACAACTAATCTATTCATCAGTTGTATTTCCTGTTCAGAACAACAACAAATGGATTAAAAATACATGTTTCATGATAAAAACATAATAAAACTATAGTCATAGTAATAAATTTAACTTGCAAACAATTAAATGACTATAAAAAGTAGTTTCACTATTCATTTTTACCATTTTGTAGTTACCATTTGCATTTTGGAGCTTTGAACCTGATTTCCCCCGAACTTCAATGATCGATTGCGTGCAATTGGTAAGAATGATTTGAATGCCCCCTAGAAGAGAAGATTCCCCCCGAGCTTCATTTCATTCATCTAGGTAGATTACTGGTTACTAATAGCTGGATGGAATGAATGTTCATTATAGGGGAGGATTTGCTTCATTTTTTAACGAGCTTGACACAGGAAAAGAACTATGCTCATGACTTGTTTCATTTATTTAATGAGGTTGATACAGTAAAAGAACTTTCCTCAAAGGCACTTGTTTCAATTTTTAACGATTTTGACACAAGAAAAAAGAACTATCCTCATAAATCTGTTTCATTTTTTAACGAGGTTGACACAGAAAAAGAACCATCCTCATTGTGCACTTGGACTAGTGAGTGTGTGCTGGAAAAGATGTAGTCTAAGGGAGTCATCATTTAAGAAGTTTGATGAATACCACAAATGATAAGTTATAACATGCATTGATGGGTTTTCTCTAGGGTTTTCATTGAATTTAGGAATGTCTAAGGGTAACATATGTGGTATCACCAGCCACCAAGGAGAGGAACCAGATAGGATTCCAGATGATGACATGGGTGAAGTCGATGGACAAAACATTGAAAATGAAGCAACAAAAGATGTTTTCACAGCTGAAATAGATTGTTCAGTTTGGGATGTTATCTCAGCCATGGTCAAATGACCCAATGTATACCCTATAGAATCTATGGGAACTCAAAGTGAAATAGGATCAACAAAAGTAGAGGAAGGTGATTGAGGAAAAGACTCGTATAGGTAAAGCTCCTACCGAAAATGAGTTGGAGTTAAAGGTGTCTCGTCTTATGATACTTCTTCAATCAAAATCAAACTAGGTGGAAGAACTTCGCCGTCAGGCCCAAATTATATTTCAGGTGGTTGACTGTGCGATATGGGAGACTCAATGGCTACAATATATTGTGGAGTGACCAATACACAAACAACTTTCGGTTGTTAAACTTCGGGATCAAGATTTTCTCCACTTAGGGAATATAGCAATAGAAATATAAGGGGATGATAGAAACTATTTCATTGGTCCCGAGGATGATGTCTAGTTTGACCAATAACAGTTTCCCCCTAAAGCACAATGGGATCTGGATCAACTTCCAGCTGAACAACGTTGGGTTCGGGAGGTATGGTCTCACAGATTAGATGGATCGTGACCACGGGTAGCTGCAAGGACTTTGTCTCAACAATAGTAGACAAACTAGGATTTGTAGAAACAAATTGTGCCAACTTTGGTATATGGGAAGATGATGCTTCACCAGAGGTATTGATGGTACTGGTTTCGGTAGAACGACGTCTACGTGAATGACGGGGGAAAGGATTTTGTTCTTCCACGATGACTGATTTATTTTAACCAAAAAACAAATAAACAAAAAGAGGGTAATGTTAGGAAAAAGAGTTTACCAAGAAACTGTGAACTACAGAATACCTCCTGGTGAACCAAGAAGTACGGGCAGGTAATCTCCCTGAATGTTGTGTTCGATGTATCACAATTGCAAGGCGACCGACTTGGTTCACTATGGATGGATAGCACCTAAAATTTGTCCTCCCAAATATACCCGAAGGTACGTGGAGGCCCAAGTCCATATTAGCATTGTCTAATGTGAAACCACACAATGAGAGCACCCCTTTATACTTATTGTACTGTAACACCGCCTGATATACCCGAAAGTACGTGGACAAGCTACGATATACTTATGTACACGGAGTGAGATATCACACTCAGAATGTATCATAGACAAGTTAACGACAGCTGCTATGTTTTATGACGCTGGAACACGTCTTTAGCCTAGACCTTCTAAATGTTATCGTTATGGTTCCAATGCGTTGTTAAGTAAATTGAGATTTATTTTATGTTGATCGTGCTTAACAATTTTCCTTTCAGGTTCACTACGATGATGTATATGAAATTCCTAAAATGCAAGCTAAGAATGATAAACAACCTTTCACTTTCAGCTTTTTCAATGAAGAACCTAGCTACTAAGGGAAGAGAGAAAATAGTTTTTGAGCAAACAAATCAATGAACAAAAACAAAATCAATGAATCAAAAACTAAAGGCAGATATCCTAATGTTCCGTTTGCAAAACACACACAATCCTACATGCAAATGCAAGTTTTTCTTTTCATTTTCCTTAATGTTATGAATGCAGAAAATAAACTAGGTGCACTAGATAAATAATCCAAATGCTTTTTACTTTCGAGAAATGAAGAATAAAAACAACAATTTCTCTTTTGAAGGAAAAACAAGGATTTCAACAACAATTTCTCCTATCAAGCAAATGAAGATTTTATGACAATTTCCTATTTCGAAAGAAAATGATTCTTAATGCAACCATAAAAAATACTTTGAAATCAACTTGTCAATGATAAAGAAAAACTTTTCTAAACAAACATTGAACAAATTTTAAGCCAAAGGAGGAAGAAGTATATAGATTCACTGGTCAATTGAGCATCAAACTTTTCGGAACACAGCAGCAAACAAAACTAAAGCAAGTTGCAAAGTCAAATTCAAGGGAATTTGGTCACTTTCAAGATTCAACGTAGTCTCCAAGGGGAGGCAGTGCTCTACAACGCAGGCTAGGAAGGGAGACAGTGCTCTGCAAAGCACTGTGTCCAGTCAAAGGGTGCATTGGGCACGGTAAAAAAAGAAAAATGCTACTGTTTAACTCACTGTCTTTACAAATTAAGCTCTAAAAAATGTTAATATTTATGTGTAACAACTACTGGGTGGATAAACAAAGAAAATTAGAGGCTAAAACACCTAGAACTAAGAGAAATTCTCCCCAGTGGAGTCACCAATTTTTTGGGCTAGAATTGTAATCTACGGATAAATTACGCTTCCCTAGACAGGTGCTAGTCTAGAACAACATGTGAAATACTATACTAATATTTCTCCTAACTCAGAACAGATATATAGAGAGGATTGGAGGCTTGTTCATTCGCTTCCAAATGGTTCCTTCTATCGCTTTTGTTGCAGCTTCAAATTCAAGCGGTTTGTAAGTTGAATGCTTCCTGCAAGAAAGAACACTGAAACAACAGAAGATGCAATAATATAGATATCTATTCAAGCTAGTTAGCTAAATTAGTAAAGCATAAACTACATTCATAAACTAAGATCTTACAATATGGAAAATCAAAGTTAATATAGATGCATGTAGGGAAAAATAAGAAGTACTCTTTATTGATGATAGAAGGAGAGGTTACAACCTAGTGACTGATTTGAAGTGACCTTCCAGCAAAGTTCCCAAGCCTCATCACAGTATAAATCTCTCCAGTAGCAGCTTCACAAATCTAGCTCTCAATTGAAAATCCTCCAGTATTTCTCTACTCAAATTCTTCCTTCTCAAACATGTAGATCTGTGTTCAATTTATAGATGAACTGTAGGTTGTTTTGCAATCAATAACTTTCCAAAAATAGGCAAAACATGTTTCCATTCATGTAGATGTCAAATGGACACTTGGATCCGAAGCTTGACACATGTGAACTCTTCTAGAAGGCACTGGCCAACTGGAGATTCCAGAACAATGAGAATTTCACTCAGAATGTGACCAACACACCTGTGAATGTTGGGAAGTGCTTTGCAGAGCAACCTTGCATGGGGCTACCTGCATATGCAATGCACTTAGGCCCCTTAGAGCCTGCATTGGTGAGCTCTCATATTCTATATAATAATCTTCAAACCATGGAAACCTTTGCTTGATGAAATTATTGCTTGATTTGTCTTGTTTATTGTCTTAGGGCATGTAGCAACTGAAATGATAGGGGATGATAGACCCTTGATCATTGATCCTAGAGATGATGTCCAGTTAACCAGGTCATTGGGAATGGTGCCCAAATTTACCTATAACAATAGGTGTTGTGCAAGAACCAAAGTCAGCACCATTGTCTTGATTTCTTCAAACTATTGTTCCTTCTGATGGATTGAGTCGCACAAATGATGAAGTATTGGATCATTTTGCACTAATTTCCATACACTCACGTCTTCATATAATAGGCTTTCACATTGGGTGACTACAACAGTGATATCATCTCAGGATTATTTTACCTCGGCTGCTATTTGGGCGTGGACCTCTGGGGAGTCTCAAGCTGCAACTTGGTTTGTAGATCTGTGATTTTTTGTTCATACCCTGTTCTAACGATCTACACCTCATTGTGCGAACCCTTTAGGGCTACAGCCAGTCCTTACAAATTCTCCTATGGCGTAAATATGGCATGGACTACAGGAACATCACAACATACATGATGGATTTGGGTCTCCAGCGTAGCGCGCTAGGCTTTGAATTCACGGTATGTTGCTTCTGCTACTTGTTGTTTTTGATGGGCTACTTCTGCCTATTTATCAGATTCCATTGTATGGGTCTCAATAGTAGCCTCTCTATACTAAAGTTCATATGTGATAATAGAGTGGATCAAGTGCAACTTCCCTATAGGAAACACAAAAATATTTATATTTATATCACTTGATTCACAGAATTGGGCACGTCAACTAGCATCTACCTGAATGGATGGCGCGGGGATTTGGACAAGGTGGGCATTCCTGGTGGATGGCAATGCAAAATCTAATGGTTGTGCGCTTGTGACTTTTGTACTTTTCTGGCTTGCATGAGCTATGCTCACTTGTATAAGGCTCGCCTATATCTTCAACTCTTGGATTCCAACCTAAACAATCTCCAGTGTAGTCTTGTACTGCACTTCCATGTCGATCTAGGGATCCTTAGTCGCAAACGTGACTATGTTGGAAATTTCATGCATATCATCTATTTTCAATGTCAAGACCTCCTGCCTGACCTATTTGGAACCCTTCCGCTTCTTTCTTGATCTGCCAGCAGCCTGAGATCTGTGCTTGGTTTTGTTAGAGGTCTCTACTTCAGCTGTGTCCTTCGACGTAGACCCATTCTTTTCTAGCTCTGTTTATTTTTCAAGTTCAATGGAATCACCAGTGGTAGTGGGCGTTGCTTTTTTCTTGGTCACCTTCTCTGTTGTTTTCACTGGCTGGGTGCTAGTGTGCAGCTTTTTTGGTGTGATAGGTGTCAACCAAGCTAGTGCCCATTCTGTCGTTAATCTAGAAAATCATCTTCTATTACTAAGTAAGGTAACTCATACCATACTATTTCCACAGAACCTTTCACGTAGATATGCATGTTGTGGAATGTAGCCTTGAATTCAGATACCATCCTGTACTGATCATATAATGTAGGCGACAATCACATCTTTGACTGTACAACTTGATATAGGTTATCATCATACATAACCCAAAAAAAATTATTTTCCCTGGCGCGCACCAGATCTGATGAGTTCCATAAGGTGGCATAGTGCGTAGCCTCAGACATATGAGGCTCAAACTTTGGAAACTGGTTGTCCTTGGGGGTCTTCCACCAAATCAACACAATCAACAATAAAAGCCAAGCGTAATGAAACTACTTGCCTTCCTCTTATGCTTCACGCACATTTTAGACGAACTCCTTACATAGATAGCTTGACCAATTATAAATAGGTCCCTTATCGTATTGTCTAGCGAGAGAAATGATATGCGTGGGAAACTTCTTTGGTTTTCATTTGTGTATCATATTGTAGGCCAAGAAGAGTGTATGAAATCGAACTGCTGGGTCATTTATTTAAACAACAACGAATTCTCTTCTTTTCCATGACACTTGATACTTCTTCTTGATTTGGTCTCCAATGGTTTTCTCTTGGGATTTACCACCGAAATCCACAATGGGGTCAGCTCCTTTAGCAAGTAGACCCGTGATCCTATGAATAAATGCCGCATCAATAGGGATGCGATCTCCTAACCACAACATATCATTGTGTACTAGCGTGAGTAGATGTCGGACATAGATGTCACTTATGGGGCTATGCCCATAATGAGGGATTTGGAGTAATTTAAGAAGACCTGCCTTGTGCAAACCTAGAACCCATCTCTTTGGCTTGAGGCTCACACTGCCTCCTTCATATGTAATTTGATCGAGATACAACTTCGGCACAAGATCCGGAAACTTGACGACATCTGCAATGTCCCAATCGTCAAATCTGAGCTGCGACACTTTAGCAAATATGTCCCCCTTCATTGGGTCATTTTCCAGGATTAGTGACATTTTGATACTTACGCACACCTTCTCTAGGTCTTTATGAATTCTGACCGAGGGTTTGCGTGACGCAACATAGCTCGATAGCTGCGAGAATGGGGACACTTCGACCAAATCCTGCTCTCCCTCAAAAATTGTTTCAAGGACCTCAGCCATAGGCCTTTACATCTTCTCAGCCATAGTAGAGCATGGCTTTGGGGCCTTCTCCCTTGGATATTTTCAGGTACTAGAATACTGCCCCTTCTTAGACTTGGAGGGCGCAAGTGTTTCAACAATAGGGAGCTCAGGAACAGTAAGGTCTTTGATAGGTCTTGTGGTCATCATATTTCTGGCAATAACATAACCCAGCCCTACTCGGTGCTATGCATACTCGAACCCCAAATCCAAACCAGACATAGAAACAGAGTATGGAGCAGTAATTAGGGATCTCAAAGCACAGAATTCACTTAGAAAGAAAAGGGAACTATTGCGAACCCATAGATCATATTTATACTTGTGGTGTGTCTTCAATGATTCCTTTTGCATTAATGTGTCTCCATATATGGAAAAAAGGTCCCAAATCTGGAAAAATACCTTCATTAAATAAAACCTAGATGCTCCAATAAATGGTAATAACTCTGTCTTTTCCAGTTTTACTATTCCAACGACTAGTTTTTTACACCACTGCGACCCAGTCAACCTCCACGTGCAACTACCGCGTGCGCGTCATACTTTACTGTGCATCCACCATCCCATCTACATGGGTCTGATACTTTGGCCATATAGTCATTTGGTAGGCATAGGGACATCCCTGTACGACTTCAAATGACTTCCATTGACATACCCAGGAAGGTATTCGCCACTCAACATGGCCATGTGCACTGATCCTCCGTTAGTGATGTCCTTAACAACATAAGGCCCTAGCCAATACAGTTTTAGTTTCCCTGGGTTGCACACAAACTTGATGTCATATAGTAAGAATAAATCAACTTTCTTGAACACCTTTTTCCTGATATGCCTATCATGTCATTATTTTTCGCATTCTTTTTTAAGCTGTCGGTGATAATTTTCAATAAAACTATCCTCTTCCAGAGCAACCAACTACAAAAACCATTCTTCGAGAGCATATTCTTCAGCCATATTGGTGAATGTTGCAATGTGCAGACTAGTAACAATGAAATCCATTGGAAACACAACTTCTTGCCCATATACCATCGTGAAAGGTGTCCTTCCAGTCAACTTCTTGCAAGTGGTCCTATATGCCCAGAGAACTGTTGGCACTTTCTCATCCCAATCATTTCGGTTAGCATTGCACACCTTGGTCAGCGTAGTTTCTAGTATCTTATTTAATGCTTCAACAATGGAATTTTCAAAAGGGTGATAGGGAGAGATATTCTGATGACGCATCTTGAATTATATTGTCAAGGCTCCAATGGTGTTAATTGCAAAATGTGTACTGTGATCATTGATTATAATCTTAGGAAAACCAAACTGAGTCATAATATTCTAAAATATAAACTGCACAACAGTATCAGTCATACAATTCTTCATAGGTTTGGCTTCACTCCATCTGGTGACACATTCCATCGCAATGATAATGTAGCGCCCACTGATCCTCTTTCCTGGAGGATTAATAGGTCCCACAAAATATATAGCCCATTTCTCAAAATCTTGTGGTGCCATCTATGGATGCAAGGGCATATTGTCTCTTTGCAATGACTTTCCCATCCTCTGGCATACATCACATGTGTGGCAATTTTCTTGTGCAAAATGGGCCACCACAACTATGCTCACAAGATCTTCTGCGCAGTAGCCTTACCTACATAACTACCATCAGCAACCAATCCATGAGCTTCATTTAGGATTGCATGTCTCTCATACTCCAAGACATATCTCAATAGAATTTCATCCACACCCATTTTGTACGACTGTCCAACAACAATGATGAAGTTTGTTGTGCACGCCACGAGTTCTTTCTTCTGCTAAAATTTATGTTCATCACGTGCACATCCAGTATTCAGAAATTGAATGATATCAAGGAAATGCTTATCTACCACCTTTATCTCAAACAATTGCATGCATGGAAATCCATCTTCTAACTATGTAGGTTATTCACCCATTTCAATGTGTGACAGATGGTCTTGCCCATCGTTCAATCTTCCTGGTTTTACCATAATCTCAAAATCATATTCATGGAATAAGAACAACCACCTGCAAATCTTACCCCCCAACACAGGCTTATGGACCAGGTACTTCAAATTAGAATGATCAGTGAACATCTTAAAGTGTCCTAACAGATAGTGGCAGAATTTATGTAGTGCGTACACCATTGCTAGCCCTTCTGTTTCCGTGGTTGAGTAATTATTCTCTGCGCTTGGAATATTTCGACTTTCATAAGAAATAGGATGATCAATTTCACCTTCTCCTGGTTGTGCTAAGATAGCTCCGAGCAAAATCCAAGGGGCATCCACGTGTACATGAAATACCTTTGACCAATCTGGGAAGACCAGGATGGGCGCAATGGCAATATTTTCCTTCAGTAGCTCAAAACTCTTCTGACAGTCCACATCCCAGTAGAACGTTGCATACTGCTTGAGCATATTTTCCATGGGTGCATTTATTAGTGCATATCCCTAAATAAACTTCCTATAATATTCAGTATGCCCCAATATCGAGCACAATTTCTTAAATCCTTAGGTACCTCCAAATTAACTATGACTGCAATCTTTGTAGGATGTACCATAAATCCCTGCTGGCAGACAATGTGTCCCAAAAATATCCCAAATGGTACACAAAATATAAACTTCTTCAAGTTCAAGGAGATTTGATTCTTCCTACAAGTATCCCACACTAAGCGCAGATTTGACACATGCTTCCTCAACAGCTCAAAGTTAGCCCAATCATCAAAATATACCTCCAAAAACTTGTGGATAAATTCCTTAAAAGTAGCAACTACCATGCGCAATAAAATGGCAGAAACGTTCTTCAATCCAAAAGGCATGACTGTATATTGGAACGAACCCCATTCATTAGCAAAGGTGGTCTTACTCCTATCTTCTGGTGTAATCCAAATCTGATGATATCATGAAAACCCATCTGTGAAGGAATATGCTTCTTGGCCTCCAACATTATCCAAGATTTCATCAGAGAATGGAGTTGGGAATGGATAATGCACACACACATCATTCAGTTTAGAAAGATCTACACATATTCTGATTTATCCCTTGGTCTTCTTATGTTGCACAACCATTGGACTTACCCAGTCAGACTTTATATAGGTTCAATGAAGCCTACAATAACCACTTTGTCAAACTCGTCTTTCACCTTCTACTTATATCTTTGGTTCAGCCTGTATGGGCGTTTTTTAATTGGGTGCGCATCAGGTTTTAATGTGATCTTCATAACTCCCATCTCCCCAATGATTTTGTTCATCTCTTAAAACTTTGTAGGGAATAGATCTTGATATTATGTTAGCAACTCAACAACCTTTCCTACTGCATCCTCATCCCATTAGTCTCCAATATTTGCCAACTTAAGTTGTTCTTCAAATCCAATATTCACTTGCTTGATATTTAAGGCCTTCGTCACATCTAGTGAGGTGATTGAGGGCCCAACCACTGCACACTATTGTTACACCATTTTTTGGTCATCTAACCTGTTACTATTAGATGGACCTAAGTACACCATGTAAGACCAATTTTACCCTAAGTAAAATTTCTTTCACTATGAAAAATAACTTAGTAAAACACCTTTATTAAGTTGTTTATGGTCTAAACAGGAAACCCCATGAGGAAATATTAAATAAATCCACATTTGTTTTATTTTCCTCAAGCAATAATTAGTTAAACAACAGTTTAATTAATATTCCTAGTCATATTTAACCTAAAACAGGAAAATTAATTAGATAAATTATTATTTATATTATTATTTTCTAGGAATAATTATTTAAACCTTATTTAAGTAATATTCCTTGTTAAATATGACTAAATCACTCATAAATAGTTAAATAAATCATTATTTATTTAATTATTACTCAAACACATCCTTAAAATGATAAATAAATCATTTATTTATTTATTATTTACAAATAAAGGGATTTGACCCAAGTCAAATTCCTTTTCCCTCCAATGAAAATAATAAAATATTCCATAAAAGTTGGATCTTGATTTGGTTAATAATATTTTAATTATGCACCAATATCTAGACTAACTCAATATTTTGTTATAAATAGAAGGGTTTTTCCATTCATTCATCACCTTTTTTTCCTTAAGATCACTCTAGATCTATACTTTTGGTCTGACTTTGATCCACCATCATTGTCATATTTTTCTATCCTTTTGCTTGTGAGCTCCCTTTGAGTTCCATTTTTGTCTGGGTTTTCTACACCATCAAGAGAGAGGAATTTTAGATCTAAAGTGCTGAGGACTGACAAGAACCCATCCCATTGAGGAGAACTGGTAACATCCTTCAATGTTTTCCTCCCAGGTTCCCTTAATATAAAATTCGTTCAACATATTCTTCTGTTGTCTATTGGATGCATGGAGTAAATCTCATTTTATTTACTGCTTAATGTCTTTTGATGCATAGATCTAGATTTTTTCCGCATTTATCTTGATCAAATAATTGCAGATCTAAAGATAATGGCAGCCATATTTGTTGTTACGGCTGTTTGTTATGCACAACTAAAGTGGTCTTTTTTCGTACACTTGCAATTAAGATTCATACTAACAAATGGCAACTCAACATGGGTTTACGATTATGATCGCTGTCATTTTTATGATCCCTACATATCCAGCTGCTTCAAACCCTAGGATTTCTCTTTAGCTTCTTGTTTTTTCTTTTCTTAATGTTTCTTTTAACCTATAAAACCCTAAAATAGTAAAAATTCTAACTTCCGTGTGTTTTCGGACCTATTGCGTAGGAGACAGACATCAGCCACAACTGAGACGACACATTCTGTTGAAATCTACCGTCGAGAGTGGAGGAAGTGCAGGTCGCACTTTCTAGCCCTAAACCTGCGATCTGGAGCTTTAGGACACACTTTCCATCCAAAAACCTACAATCTCTGCAGAAAATAGGTCAGAAACTGCGACCTGGACCTTTTGCCGGAGTTTTTTTGAAATTTTTCTGGATTTGTCTCGACCTCTGTTCAGGGTTATCTGACCTCCATCTCCACCAGTCTTGGACCCATACTTGTTTTTTTTTACTCAACTAAGTGGGAACCTAGCCCCCTAGGGCTTTAGTACCCTCCACACTTTTTGGAAGAGTTTTAGTTGCTTCAGGTTGTCTAAAATTTTCAGAGTGTTCAACCTTTATTCAGATCTGATACCTCACCTTCAGATCCACTTCATATTAGCTATTTATCCATCCAAATCACCTCATTTAGTTTTTTTGGGGTTTTCCTCTAGGGTTCACTCCGTTTCCCTCGAGGAGATAGCCTTTCGCCACCTCATTTACAACAATATTTCCCCTGATTTGTTGTTGTTTTCTGCACCACTTTCCAGCAGATTTTGACCTTTAGATCCCTGTCCTTCCCGATCTTAGATCTATTGGCTATTTTGGTGTGTTTTGACTAGTTTTTTCCCACCTACAGACTACTTGTTGAGAGGCCTGCCTCCCTGGGTTTATATTATTACATTATTAGCTGTTTATTTACTGTTATTTCAGTTTCATATACTGTTATCTGCAGGTTTATTTACAGTTACAAAACACACTTTTTCTTTTTCTATACAAATGTCTGGGTTTAAAAATTAAAATTTACACACTTTACACACACACCCTAAAAAAAAAAGAGCTTAGTTAACACCGCCAAGAAAAGACTCTAAAACATTGAAATCAATTGATCCTACACCTCTTCGCCCTTGTTTCGACATTGTAATTAGTTGATCCTGCACCTCCTTGCCCTTGTCGGTCTCTTTTTCCTTTGTGCCGTTTTTGCGTCGTTATCATTGCACCATCGAGGCATTTATCCCAGAGACTTCTTGGCCTTCATCCTCAGTTTCTGGTAGGAATACTTACTCCTCCATGTAGGATTCGAGTTAGTCCTCCTCCGAGTCCACACTCCGACTCTTCTTCTAGTTCATTGGGTTCTCCTTCCGCCCCTGGTTCTCCTCCTATCACCTTCACCATGTATGTTTTAGGACCTAATGCTGGTGGTAGCCCTAGCCCTAATGCTGGGAATACTACTAGTGGGACTACAACAGGAACTATCTTGGCTTCTCCCTTGCTCCCCTATATGGCAGGCCTCAGTCTTCCTGATTTTTACCAGTTGATAAATGACCCTATACACCATGACACTAGTTGGCCTGATATGCTGACCAAGCTCCCTTCCGACATCCCCAAGTTTGAAGGCCTTGCTAGAGAAGATCCTGCAAATCATGTCTTATCTTTCCACATGTGGTGTTCATCTAACTCTGTTACCGATGAATCTGTCCGTCTTCAGTTTTTCCAACATACGCTTAAAAGCAAAGATTCTAAGTGGTATGTTGATCAGGCCTCATCCTCTCATACCACCTTTGTGACTCTTGCTCAGGCATTTCTGTCTTATTTCCAACTTCCTCTTCGTTATGACATTGGTACCAAAATTTTGACTTCTTTCCGTCAATCGTCTGCGACCTGCCTATCCGATCATGTCCAAGAATGGCGGAGAAGAAAGATACTATGTCGAGCACCTACCTTCGAAGACCGTGTCTACATGGACTGGTTCCTTAGATCTCTCTTGCCCCCTATCGACAAAAATGTCACATTGCATTTCCCTTAAACTGAAGAAGCCGCTCTCAAAATTGCGTTAAAATATGACCTGATCTACGCTGAGTCGGGATATCTTTATGCCGTTCTACCTGATCTTCCTAGACCCGATGTTAACAACACACCAAGGTCATCTCGTACCACCGATGGTATCATTGGAGCTCTCTCTCATCCATATGCCCAGCCTCCCATGGGCTATGGTTTTCCTCGGGGGAGGGGAGGGAGGAGGCATGTTGTATCCTAGATAGTAGATGATTTGGCGCAATCTCCTGCTGCCATTTCAACGCTGGTACTCCTCCAGTCGTGTCCTTCACAACGAAAATATATACTATCTTCCATGGGCACTTTATATCGTTCCAATGATCGATTTATTGTCTTTGATGTTGACCGATCAAAACATCCTCCTCTCCTTGCTTCCGTCACCTTCCAAATCCCAGTCAAGATCCGGAACACCAACATTTCCTGGTGCATTATTGATGAGGGGGCATCCACCTATGTGATGTTCGCTTCAGTTTGGAAGCAACTCAGATCACCTGAGTTGGCTCCTTCTACGATCACTCTCCAAGTGTGGGATGGCCATGCCTCCCAGCCCATTGGCTTACTCCGCAACTTTCCTATTACTCTTGCGAGCAAGACTGTTTGCGTTGACGTAGAAGTCATAAATGCCCCCTTAGATTACAACATTCTATTGGGTCGTAGCTACACCTATGCGATGTCTGCTGTCCCATTTGCGGTTCACCGCAAGATGTCCTTCCCTCATAACAGAAATTTAGTCACCATTGACTAGTTGACATATTATGAACTGAAGTCTCAAACATCCCGTGAGTCCACAATCTCTTCGGTGGCCAATAAGAAAATCGTGGACCATTTGACTAGTGTCTCACCTAGAGTCTACAAAGACTTCTCATTGCTTGGTACATTCCTTGGTCTTCCTCCTCCTGTCTCTGATCCCAGCTCATTGAATGTTTGCATGATGCAATTGTCTTGGGCTGCCCTCAAGCGGCCCACTTCGGCTAGTCAGTAGCCTCCTTGCCCTTCGCAACCTACTCCTAGCCCTTCGATTAAGCCTTCTGGACCTCCTCCTCCTGGCCCTTCACCTACAGCTAGTATCCATGAGCCTCTTTACCCTCCTAGAACGGTTCCTCCAGAACTTAACCATCTTGGAGCCATCCCACCTGGCCATTACCCCTCCGGTCAGATACCGTTCCTAGCTCCCCCCGTAGGAGTGTACACGGTACCTGTCATGGCTACCCTCTCTCTCCCTAACTTGACCCTTGGGATTCCCATCTGGTACCTTGATCCTCTAGCCGCTACCCTGCCTGGTCAACCCAAGCATTATCTTGCCTTGACCCTGGTTCAACCGGTCCCCATGACTTCTCCCACTGTTACAATTCCTCAGCCACCTCAATAGGAACCACCTCTTGTTGCGGCTACTTCGGGTAAGAAGGGCAAAGCTCACAAGAGGGCATCAAAAGACAAGGCTGCCCCGACTAACCCTACACCTCCTTCACCTCCAAAGCCTTGTGCTTTGTGTGATGTCGTCGGCCATGCCACCCATAACTGTACTGAACTGCCCCATATCAAACCCATGGTTAAAGTTGCGTTCCCTGAGTCTACGGTCCCTGAAGCCTCTGTTTCTTCCTCGACTATAGCCAAGAACCCTAAAACTATTCACACCAATCAACCCTGTGCTTTGTGTGTTCTACATGGCCATTATTCCGACCATTGTCCCCAACTTACACATTACCACGCCTCTTTGGAGGTATTTCAGGAGTACGAGGTTGAACATAACCAATACGCCTCTCCCTTACTTGTGCAGTATGCTGCGGGCCAGCTTAAGGATTTACCCACTCCCATTGACATTCCCCCTCTTGATGTTGAGATGATAGAGCCTGTGGCCACCATCCTCTACCTATCATCATCCATGAGACCCTCGGCGGAAGTCCCCCCTGCATCTTCCCCTATTGTTTCGCTTGACCTCCCTTCAGCGATCACCCTAGGCTCAACATCGATAGATCCCTTATATTCTTGTTCTTCCATCATCCCCCATGATGATGCGCATGTGAACCTTTTTTCTCATGATGATGAGTCAGGTAGCTTCACCACGTCATGTGGTCTCCCTTCCTCTAGTCACTCCATCTTCTATTGTGATGATGACATCATGGAAGATTTGTCCACCCATGACTTCATCTTTCCCACCCATAAATAGGATGGAACCATCCGTGTCTATGGTGACTTTTGTGGCCTGAGCATAAGCTACAGCTCCGGTAGCTCCCACCCTCCACCTCACCGTCGGTGTGTGAGTAGTAGACATCCTACCCAGATCACTCCCTTTCGTAGAGTGCGTTCAATTTCTACTTTGCGCTCAGGTTGCCAGAATTTTTCATCATCCTCCCATTTATTCTCTTATGGCACCTTTCATATGGACCTCCCATCCACACCTTATATCGGTTTGTTGATGGTGCAAGTCGCTACTCCTGGAATCTAGCCTCGGCAAGTTGGGCCATTTTTACCCCCTTGCATTCGCTTGTTCTCTCGAACGGTGTATGAATTAGTACTGCTACCAGTACTCAGTTCAAATATGATGTAGTGCGAGGTTTATTAGCTGATTCCATTTCACATTGCATCCTCGACCTTCATGTTCGTTTAGATTCCCTGCTTCTTTTCATGCAATTGAATGGTGTCTATCGTGTGCACAATCCTATCCTTTTTAGAAGATATTTACGATTGAATATTTTGATGCGTGAATTTGAAATCATTACATTTAGTCATGTACCTAGAGAATAAAATCACTATGTAGATAGCATTGCAAACCATATTCTAGATTGGCATTTAGCACACGCATTTAACACAAGACAATAACATAAAACTACCAAAACGATGCATATCTATAATATGTGTCGTATAAAATGTTTTAGAGTCCATAAAATCTGATACATATGACATGCCCATAACATGTTACAAAAACTAAAAATATTAGCAATTTTTCACTTACCATTGTGCCCCCATACTCAACCAGGAGGCAGTGGCAAATCCGGGTCCCCAAAATAACTCATCCCACTATAGGGATAGTCGTCTATGTACAATGGAATCTGATCCCAATGAGAAAATAAATTGGGTCGGAACACCCATATGACTGCCCCACCTCCTCCTCTACATAGTATTTTCCCCCACTGGTGCATCCTGGGCTCTCTCAGGCCCCATCCTAGAGCTGTATATGAGGACGAAGTGTGGGGATCTTCTCAAAGAAGAGCGAGCACAAAACTATACCATATGCATAGTCATCGTTCACTTGCCACTTGCATACCGACAACTGTCGTTTCAAGGAGGACAACATCATCTGGGCCCACCCATAGTAGGTCCGATTCAACACACTCTCCACAAGCATCATCTTCACTCCAGTGATGTGGTGGTGTGCCTGGTTGCCCAGGATCCGCAGCACCGCTGCGGCCACAGCACGGGTCTCTAACCTCTCTAGATCCCCGATGGGTATCTGTGTCCCTTTGACATGGAGACCTGGGTGACAATGGTGCTCTACAAACTCCATGATGTTTTTCCTTCGCAATAACACTGGCTGCTTATTCCCAACCATCCCAAGTGGTGGAAGACTAGTTAGGAAATATATATCCTAGACCGTCAACTCGATTCGGTGCCCTTGCACTATAAATACCTCATGGTCTGGATCCCAATAGCTGACAATCCAAGCCAATAATGGCTCTCCAGCTCTAATCATAGGGTTCTCCACAAACTTCAGAACCCCAAACCTAGCCAATGCACTGCGGACACCCTGATCCTCCCAGATCTCCGATCGTAATGTGCCCAGGTCTCTTTCTCTCCATTTGATCTATAATTCTGGTATATCTGCAAAAAGCCATCATACTTGTTAGTGTACAGATAGGAAAGACTGTATCCAAACATAAAGACCCAGTTCTCAGCCAAAAAATAGCATAGAAAAACCCCTCCCTGTCAGGTCACACTTTTCAGGCCCAATCCTGGGACAGGTCGCAGTTTTCTGCCCAAAACCTACTACCTAGGTCGTAGCTTTTGCCCCAAAAAGTGCGACCCGACCGTGAAGAAGAGAAGGGGTCTATTCTTGAGCTCCAGTGACCTTAAATGAGATTTCAATCCACTGAAATGAAAGAGTAGGGTTAGGCCTCTTACCTGTAGCTGACAGATCTCAATTCCAATGGAAAGTTTGTTCGCTACGATCGCCACAAGATTTAGGGCCTTCTCTCCTCTCTACATTCACCACAGCTCCACATGCAAATGAGTGAATTTGGAGGGAAAATGCCTTATTAAGCCCCTGATTTTTCTTTCGCCTGATGCAGCCAAATCCTAGCTCAGTTGGACCAACCGTCTGCACCATTGGAAAGCTCTCACCGAGCCTTCAAATGGGTATCTGTTAGTTTTTTGTGATTTTATACTTCACTAGGACACATTTTTCCATGAAGCGTCACTTCAATACTCCCCAAAATCAAATTTCTTCACTTGCAACACTTTTACTTGGGGGCACCACTTTGCCTTCATACTTGTCCATGCTCGTGTCGATTTTCATCGTGAGTAGCCATCATATACTCATGTTTTTATGGTCCCCATTGGACCTTTTCTGTGTGGCAACACCATCTATTTGCCCTTTTTTAGAGCATCCGAGTTGATTCATCATTGCATTCAGGGAGTCTATCCCGAGTCCCTTTGTATCCCGCTATAGTCCTCCATCCTTCATTTCTTGGTTCCTCTCTCGTGTCGCACATTATGGCCTTCAGTCCCACTGTCCCCTATCCCTCATGATGTTGTGTCGATCGCTCCCAGCTCATCCATGCCCTTTATGCTCTAACAAGGGAAGTCATGCGTCCACTACTCAATACCCCCCATCTGATCATCATCCTTGGTGTTAGTTTTTCAGTCGCTCTACTATTTTCTCTCATTCCTTATTTGAGAATCCCTTATTGCCTCACCTATGGCGGACCTCCTTCTGTCGACATCAGATCATTCATTCTAGAAGACAGGTCTAGAGGGCAGTGTACCTTGGTTCCAGCTTCCACTCTTGTTCAATGCCTCGGATCAGGCAAAGGGACTCCTTATTGCCCTTTGAATTGATTTTTTCTTAGCTCCATATCCTTTTAGCATGATCGAGATCCGTATACTTGATGGTTCAGTTATGCAGCAGATGATACCGATGATTCCCAGGTGTGTGTGAGATGTTTTCAGCCCTCATGAGGGGGTGGCCCTATAGGTAGCCCCCCACATGCCTAGATGACCTCTTCATTATAGCCTTTGATGCAGCTCCATATATTTGATGATGTCAGCCTCAGCCGCTTGCAGCGCCTTTTTGTTTGCATGTATCAGTCAAATTTTCAGAGCCCTTTCCTGTTTACAGGGGAATTTGGGTTGTATTTGTATCTCATGTACTCAGATATTATTGTATAAATCCTGGCTGTTATCCTAGGTACAGTATGTATGTGGCATTCATTATCATGTTTTTACCTAGCTCATGTTTATGCCAGCATGAACTATATTGTTTAGTCCCCTGTTTACTGGATGCATTATTCTTTGTACTTTTTGTTGGTGGGCATAGGTATGCCTCCCTCGCCACCTATAGCATAGGTACTTACTCATAAAAGAGATTTGTCGCACCTGTAAGTCTCGCCTCCTCAGAGTCTAGTACTTTAGTGCTTCGGTCTACCTTACATTTCTCTCTCTTTATTTCCCCTTCAGTGTCTAGTAATTGAGTTCTTACAATGTACTTTGGTCATATGATTAGCTCCTAACACTCGCACGCTGGGGGCAATCTATTACACCATTTTTTGGTCATCTAACCTGTTACTATTAGATGGACTTAAGTACACCATGTAAGACCAATTTTACCCTAAGTAAAATTTCTTTCACTATGAAAAATAACTTAGTAAAACACCTTTATTAAGTTTTTTATGGTCTAAATAGGAAACCCCATGAGGAAATATTAAATAAATCCACATTTGTTTGATTCTCCTCAAGGAATAATTAGTTAAACAACGGTTTAATTAATATTCCTGGTCATATTTAACCCAAAACAGGAAAATTAATTAGATAAATTATTATTTATCTTATTATCTTCTAGGAATAATTCTTTAAACATTATTTAAATAATATTCCTTGTTAAATTTGACTAAATCACTCATAAATAGTTAAATAAATCGTTATTTATTTAATGATTACTCAACCACATCCTTAAAATGATAAATAAATCATTTATTTATTTATTATTTACAAATAAAGGGATTTGACCCAAGTCAAATTCCTTTTCCCTCCAACGAAAATAATAAAATATTCCATAAAAGTTGGATCTTGATTTGGTTAATTATATTTTAACTATGCACCAATATCTAGACTAACTCAATATTTTGTTATAAATAGAAGGGTTTTTCCATTCATTCATCACCTTTTGTTGCCTAAGATCACTCTAGATCTATACTTCTGGCCTGACTTTGATCCACCATCATTGTCATATTTTTCTATCCTATTTCTTGTGAGCTCCCTTTGAGTTCCATTTTTTTCTAGGTTTTCTACACCATCAAGAGAGAGGAATTTTAGATCTAAAGTGCTAAGGACTTACAAGAACCCATCCCATTGAGGAGAACTGGTAACATCCTTCTATGTTTTCCTCCCAAGTTCCCTTAATATAGAATTCATTCAACATATTCTTGGCTTGTCTATTGCATGCATGGAGTAAATCTAGTTTTATTTACTGCTTAATGTCTTTTGATGCATAGATCTATATTTTTGCAGCATTTATCTTGATCAACTAATTGCAGATCTGAAGATATTGGTAGCCATATTTGCTGTTAGGGCTATTTTTTATGCACAGCTAAAGTGGTATTTTTTCGTACACTTGCAATTAAGATTCATACTAATAGTTGTCCCTCATATTCAAGGATCATGATATTCCTTGGATTCTATTCATTCTCTTCAATGGTCAAGTTCCTACAATTCACAACATCTTTCATCTGCGCATCTGAGGCTGGTGGGGCACACTCGATTACAGGCTTTGTTCTATCAAATATGACTTCTTGAATATTATGCAAAGCTTGGCCAACTGTATCAAATCCACTCTCAAAGCTAAAGGAAAGAATAAACTCTCTGTTAACTCAGACCATTCACTAGTGCCTCTGTGTAGCTCTATCTCCAAATACCATTCAGTAGGCACCTTCCCCAACGTGTGAATGATCATATGGACCCATTCTGGTCATGGTTCTATGCCCCATGCATGATTCCATATTTCCAAATGTTTGCATGGATATTATTTTCCAGAGTGCACATCTTCCATTTTAATGATTGTACATTCAAACCGTAGCCTCATCATGCGCGCACATTGCTCCCAATTTCCCATATTTTCCTTATGATTTTCCCACTATCTTTCTGGAGTAGCACTCAAGCCAAGATCGAAAGCATGGAATCTCTGTCGTTCAAGAATATTCCTTTGAAGCTCTCCCATAAACATGTTTATATCAATTAATCCATCATAGTGTGAAAAATCACGTACCTCATATGTTATACATCGTAGAGACTAGGTCACTCGATTACAGTGCATCAAAGACACCTCATGTAATTGGTTCTGTGAGTTTTCTAGTTCTTCATTAGAGTCTAAAAAACAAGAGCTATCCTTCTCCAACTTAAGTTTTCCATCTACTGTTGGATTAATCCAATCTTACTCGCACAAAGTCACCTTATAGATTTGATCGATCTCATCATCAACGTGCACTGGTTTAGTATATCTTTGTCCCTCTCCAGGATATAGAGGAATTATTACCCTAAATCCATTGATTTCAAATTCCATTTTTATTTTATTCATATTTATGACACCATATATGTCAATGGCCCAGTCCAACCCTAGCAGCGCAGGATAGGGATTAGTATCATCGACAATTTGTATGAATTCAAAGTCTGCCAGCATCTTTACACCTTCTATATTGAACACAAATTATGACAGCCTTCCTAAAGGAATGATATTCTATTGATTGACCATGTGCAGTTGAATGGTACACCACTCCAGCTTTGGCTCTCCAATGCGCTAACATGTTTGCTTAGGTAGAACATTATCATCTAATCCCAAATCAAGGATAACCTGGTCCATCTCATAAGCACTAATATGTTCGGTGATACACATCTCCCTGCCCATTCTCTTCTTATTCTTGTATATTTTGTTGATCGTTCATTGTTCTACCATCAAATGTTCCTTCTCTACGCAATTATCTATCAAAGCCTGAATATTTTATACTGCCTTTGTTTTGCGCAGTAACTTTATACATGCTTGTAGGAATGGTCTAATCTCTTCGTCTCCTCCTGCTTCCTTCATTGGTATTCCTAATGGTGATGTGCTTCCTTCTGCAAATTCTTTCCACGCTTCAACAAAAGTCTCCTTTTGGCACTGAAGATTAACTGTTTTTTTTTTCAGGTGCTTCACAGATCCATACATCAATGGCTGGTTTCTTTCCCTTATCTTCATTGTTGGATACACCACTCCTATTAATCACATTAGCACTAGGATGTTCTTCACGAGTTTCAGCACGAACCATCTGAATATTTTGTGTTAGAGTCTGCGTCTTCTTTTCCTGCATTTTAGCAATCAAGGCAAGGCAATATTCTATGACATGATGAAATTGTCTATATTACCTATAGGAATTTCATGCTAGATTCAAAAATTCACGCGCATACTAGCCAACATCTCCAAAACTATAGAAAATGACTTGGCCTCTTCCTCGGCCAACTGATCCACCTTCTCAGCCTCTTCCTCTGCCTTGAAATCCTCCGTGCCCAGAAGGGGATGTTGGTGATGTAGGCTCGATTTGGATTATATATATTTCATATTTATCTAACATCATATCATAAGTATGAAAATGCTACTCATCATTCCCTAATGACAAACATGATCTACAAAAAAATTGCTTCAAGTCAGGTTGATGCTTTCTGTTGAGATTCAACAAGATGATGAGCTTAGTTAAAAGAGTCACCTTCACTAAGTGGGCTCGCAGGCTATTTTTGGCGCAAGTCTATTTTTAGACTATGTCTATTTTTAGACATGATGAGCATATTTCAGAAGTTGCAGGATGCTATTTGTGGATGTTTGATCAAGTTGGAAAAATAGATGAAATTCTATTTTTAGAATATTGGGAGAATTCTATTTATAGATTGTTGATCTAAAAATAGATGCATGTCGATTATTATTAGCTCTTAATAACAATTAGGCTCTAAACAACAACTTATTCTCTTGGAGCACTTTGTTTCAGAGCACAGATGTGGCACATTAGTGGACTGAGGGAATTATGCAATTCCCAAGGGTTTACTAGAGTTCATGCATGGAGGATTCAATTAGAACTCAAGTGGCAGAGTTATGACAAAGTTAGAAGAGTAGTTATGGAGTTGTATTTAGTTTAACTCAGTTAGACTCGGTTGAGCTAGTTGTATCTAGTCTAACTGAATGATACACTAGTGAGAGTGTAGTGAATTAATTAGTTAATTAATTCACAAATAATAACTCATTAATCAATTGAAAAATACAGCAGTTAACTATAGTGCATGGTAGTTCCAGTGGAGACCCAATGGAGAGATAGGTGAAAGGGCAAGATGGACTATCTGTTGTGACTATAGTGATGCATTGATTGCATCACACACACATTGGAGTTGCCAATGAGGATTTCGTAGTCAAGCGCAGGTGTTGGCATCAAATCATTCAGAGATATTCTTCATGTAACAGTAGTGTATACATGATGGCTAAAGGTGGTGAAAATATCAGTGCATGGATTTGCAGATTTTTCCTGATTAGTGTATGACGATTGTATTGTACTGAGAGCTTGATGTACTAAGCTTTGTATGAGATTTTCATATGATCTCCATGATACATAATATATGATAGTTGGGGTTTTCAGCTTCAAGATTTCTCGTTAAACAACTATGTTATGTGCTATTGTTTTTATTTATTCTTTGCATGTGTGTGAAATTAAATTTCCATTAAAGATTAACAGTGGAATGATTTAGCATTTTGCAAGAAGTTAAATATTGTGACATCAGGTGAATCTAGGACATATGCATGCTTAGTGCATATAATTTCTACATGGTATCAGAGAATTGTTAATTCTTGAATATTTCAATTGTGAAGTATTGGTGAGTTTGTGCTGGTGGACAATTCGAATTTGCTACAGAAGATTCTTGGTGCAAAAGTTGAGTATACATTGAAATGGCTTTCAGTGGGTTGCGATTGGAGTATGCCATTGATGGGAGCTCGAATTACATAGCCTAAAAGGATAGGATGGAGGCAGTTCTGGAGGATAATGGACTGAAGGAGTTCATCGATAGCGATGTTCCTAAGCTGGGATCTAGCGATGCTACATTACTTGATGCATGGCAAAAGAAGACAGCAAAGACGAGAAGAATTATGTTCGAAGGTGTGAAGGAACATATTGTGTCCAGCCTTCATGGGAAAGCCACTCCATTCTTAATGTGGAAGGCTTTGATAGACTTTTTCCAAAGCATACGTGACCAGAGCAAGTTGGCGCTTAAAGACAAGCTCAGAAAAATAAAAATGGAGAATGGTGACCATATTCCAAAATACCTCACGAAGTTTGTCCACTGCAAGGATGAACTAGGAAGTGTGGGGGTTACTGTTGATGACGAAGACTTGGTGAGCTTGGCTCTCCTTGGGCTTCTGAAGAGTTGGCATAGCTACGAAGACTCTATCAATGGACGGGAGAAACTGCTGGGATGGGAGCGATTTTGGTCGGATCTTGTGCAAGAGGAGATAAGGCAAGGTACCAAGGATGGATCTTCATCGAAGAATGAAGATGAAGATAATTGCGCTTGGCCACCAAATCAAGGAAAGCGAAGGGGAAGAAATTTTCTTCAAAATCCAAAGCTAAAGGCAAGAAGGAGGATTTGTCCAAAGTGAAGTGTTTTCACTGTCACGAACATGGGAATTTCACCACTAACTGTCCACAGAAGAAGAAGAAAAAGAATGTTTTTGGAGCTGTAGTTGGAGAGGCCTTAGCCTCGAAATTTGAACTTGATTTCTTTTTTATCGCATCCTTGGTTTGAAGCTGTATGGGATCGGTGAGGTATCTTGATAGTGGTGCGTCTTTCCATATGACGGGAGACAAGGAGTTGTTTAGTGACTTGGAGGAGAAGGACCTCCAGATGCATATAGAGATGGGCGACGATGGTCAATACAGTGCGACTAGCATTGGGACCATTACCTTTGAGAGGGAGTCCAGTAATCCATTCTTGTTGAAGAATGTTATGCATGTTCCAGGTCTGAAGAAGAACTTGGTCTCAGTCGCAATGCTGGAAGACAAAGGTTATGATGTTGCTTTTAGTGAGGGAAAATCCTTCCTTCGACATAAAACAATGGGTCAAACCAAGAAGATAGGGGTTTGAATTAATAATCTCTACAAGCTGGAGGTAGATGGCTACGCTGCAATGGTGGGCAACGCAGAAGAATTCGTGAGTCGGGATGAGGGCGAATTATGGCACAGGAGATTGGGCCATCTTCACCATGGCGCTTTGAAGATTTTGCAGCAGATTTATACTGGACTTCCCAAGGGTACTATTTCGCATTCAGATCAGTGCAATGGATGTACTATGGGTAAGTTTGTGAAGACCACCTTTCATGAGAAGGAGAACCATGCTTCGGTGATCCTAGAGAGAATTCACATAGACATGTGTGGACCTTTCTCGATTGCTTCAGCAAAAAAAAACAGGTATTATGTTATATTTGTTGATTAATATTCTCGTAGATGTTGGATCTTCTTCATGCAGAAGAAGATTGAAACGTTCTCAAAGTTCTGTGAGTTCAAGACATTGGTGGAGAAGGAGTCGGGGAAGCAAGTGAAATCTCTATGGAGCGATAATGGTGGTGAATACATCTCGGGTGAATTCAAAGACTTCTGTAGCAAAGAAGGAATTCGAAGAGAACTCATAGTGCCTCATAACCCACAGCAGAATGGGGTCGCTGAGAGGAAGAATAGAACGATCGTGGGTGCTGTACGAGCGATGTTGCATGACCAGGGCCTACCGATGCACTTGTGGGTGGAAGCATGCAACACTGCGGTTTATGTGCAAAACCGTTGTCCTCATAGTGTACTTGGCATGAGTACACCTGAAGAAGCTTTTAATGGTAAGAAGCCTGATATTTATCATTTGAATATTTTTGGCTCACTTGTTTACATTTATGTGACAAAGGACGCCAGGAAGAAGCTGGAGCCGACTTCAGAAGTTGGGATATTTGTGGGGTACACAGAAACACCCCATAATTATCGTGTGTATTTGCTAGACAGTCGGATGACTGTTGTGTGACGGGATATAAAATTTAATGAGGTGAAAGCCATGAAGTTGTTGCTCATTAGGGGAATTTTGAGGTCTAAAATGGGCCTCCTAAGAAAAATGTACAACCAAAATAAACTTTATAAGAACCAATAGGATTCAAAATGGTGATGTCAACCATGGGGGATGATTCACCATTTTTCAAGTAAAAGGGTAAAAGGATTAAAAAATAATAAAATAATAAGAACTACTTTTTCAAATCATATTTCAACTTATCTCCCAAAGTTTTTACTAAAATTTCGAGTGGGAGTACTCATTGGATGCAAAATTTAATTCCTCATCCAAGGAGTACCCATGTTGCATACTTTTGATGGACCCTGCTACATGAAAAATTAGAAATACATGAAAAACGTGATTGCAATAATATTTTTCATGTATTTATCATTTTTCGTGTAGTAGAGTCCATAAAAAGTATGAAACATGGGTACTCCTTGGATGAGGAATTAAATTTTTCATCCAACGAGTAGTCCCGCTCGAAATTTGAGTAAAACATTTGGGAGATAAGTTGAAAATACGAGCTCAAAAAGTAGTTTTTTCTTTTTTCCCTCTAAAATTTGATGATTTAATCAAATATTATTTTATTGTTTCCACTATTATTTTGTAATTTTCTTAGGAGGCCCATTTTAGACCTCAAAATTTCCCTAATGTGAGAGGGAGCTACACTTGCATGCGGAGGAGGAACTGCTGGTTCCCAAAGATGAGCCTCTAGATGTGGATCAACCATAGGAGGAGATTCATGGAGTGGAGGAGTCCACTCATGCAGAACCAAACATCAAAAAAGGCATAAAGCGTACCACAGAAGCTGAGAGACTGAAGCTTGATGCGGCACAGAATGTAGGAGTCCCTACATCACATCGCAAACAGAGATAGTCACCTGACCAATTTACTGGATACATGGCTCTTGTTGTCGCTCCTAGAGACAGCCTAGAGTTGTGACAGACCAGTGCCTAGGACATCTTAACATAGCAAGGAGCGTATAATATAATGTATGAAATTTTCTACTTCATCTCACATGCTATCTCTTGTAAACAGGGTAATAAACTAGAATGGGACCAAACTCTCAAAAACTGATACAGGAAAAGGAATACTGCAGAGGCAAGGTGTAAAACTCTAATACAAAGCATCAGACAATTCAGAGATAGTTTACTGAAAAGCGGGCTGATTCAGAAATACTTCACAGACATAAGTTATCAAAAGGTGTATGCAGTGAAAGAAATATTGAGAATATATTGGTTAACATTGAGCTGATACCCAGATATACAATACCACCATGCATGGGCTTACCAATCTAAGAATCCATACATGACAATAGCATTTTAAAAGCACCCTCCCAAAGAAACTAATATAACAGAACTACGGTTTAGCTGAATAATGGAACAGAATATCATGCATGAGCCATATTTAAATCTCTTGACTAATCCAAGCATGGGCATCGACTAGGATGAATCCATACCAAAAATCAGTGAGCCACTCGCATTCCAAAACATGATACAAGAAAGATGGATGAAATGAAATGATCTATTAAATAACACATAAAAGAGAGTTACAGACTGTGAAATACCAAATACCAGAATCTTCTTTAACAGATGGAACTCCTCCTCAATGAGACCCTATGGGCTCTGAGCCTTCATACAAGAATTTTACAAAATTTATACAAAAAGGTCTTTCACTGCATAGTTTTCTGATAAAATATGGAACCCTTCATAATCTGTTCGTTTGGGTTTTTATAGGAACAAAGAAGACTAATAAAGAAAGTGGGTAATGAACATTTAATTGTATCATTAAAAAGAAATGGCGGAGACGTGCACGCCCATACTGCTAAATGGTTCTGAAGTGCTGCATGTAATTTTAGGCCGACGTTCTGAAATAAATGCACTGGATGAAGATCTTCTTCAGGAACATGGTAAAGAAGTAAAATCATATAAACATTCCGTCCTTTCTTGAAAGAAAATAGTGCTAAAAAGAGAGCCTCGAGGTATTCTATCTGTGAATGGTATCCTCTGTCTGCTAAGTCCTGGACTATGGCTGAACATCATTCAATGCTGAATGCTGAATTCCTCGATCATTTGCTGATATTTTTCTGCTGCTCCATTAATGTTTTCGTCTGTGAAATCGGCGCTTGGAATGTCCCTGCAGGGTTTGATAGATTTGAACCCTGCTCCTTTAATTGAAGTCTTGTCGATTTACCTTCTTAGGCATTTCTTCATAATTCTGCTCTGAAAAATGGTCCTTTGGCGTGTCCTCCGCTACCGAAAACTAGACTGTCAATCATAACAATCTTTCATCACTGAAACCCTACAAAAACCCACAAACTTGTTAATAAAAACCATGCGTGGAGATGGAGGCACAGTGGGGATGACTGTGTAGCAATGCGGCATGATGAGATCGCGGAAGGATGAGAGGTGACGATGAAGAATGCATTGGAATAATGTTAGGCGAACTGGGGAAAGTTTAAACTAAAAATAATGAAATTTGACTTATGACTGACATATGTAATGGGTGGAAGAGAAATGTGACGCACACGTGGGATAATGACGTGGTGGGAGACTAGGTCCAAGGTGTGCATGTGACTAGATGTGGACCGTCCGATCTCAGGGGGAGATCGACGGTTGAAAGAGCATCGGAGGCGATGGACAGTGGGCCAGGGGCATGATTTGCCTGTAGATAAAACTTATGCAGCTTCGGAGTGCGACGATCGTCGGATGAGGACCCCCAGATCGGACAGCTGACAACGATATGACTGCGTGACTTTTACCGATCAATAACGTGCGATGAACAACGGTTTTGGAGCCGTACGCGAGGAAATGGGGCAAACTGTGTATGGAATCGCTCCGTTTTGAGAAATGCTGCCCGCCTCTGAAAGCTGGTGCGATGAATACTGGGCAGTTTTGAACATTTTTTTTGGGCGCGGGGACCACCACGGCGGGAGGGCTGTGGTACGTTGATCTATGGTTTGATCGGACGGCTCAGAATGCGCCCGATATACTTTGATAACCGCCTAGTGCTTTTGCCCTCGGTTCCATCACTGAATTACGTGGAGGGAAAGGGTGCAGGGGTCTGGCCGAAAGGTGCTAGGCTTTACAGATTTTCAAATATGGGTTTTGCGGCCTTTTTAAATGTAATTTGGGGGCAGGAAAGGTAACGGTACGCCGAAAATGGATTCCTTAGGCCATGAGAGGGGATTTGTAGGATTTAAACGAGGTTTCTTGTGAAAATTTAATAGGGAGCTGATTATGATTAACATTGGCTCCACCTGGGGATGGCATGTTCATCCCTGAACGTGTCGACAACTTTGCAGACCAGTAGATACTCTTCTGTGTGAACTCTGCCCTTCGGCACCTCTACTTTTTACTTCATGATTCATGATAAAACCCACATTATTCGAAAAAAAATGAAACAGAAAACCAATATACAATATAATACACCAGGATTTCTCGGCCTGAGTCAGAATTGGAAATAGGGTTTAAGGAATTGACCATTTACAGGGGCATCCAGCAAGTTGCCCTGTAGATTCTCCAACCTGAAAGTATTATTGCCCCCCTATTCCACAATTTTGAAAGGACCAAACCAGAGGGGGTCGAATTTACCATGTTTACCTTTTTCAACTCTTCGCATATCCCATCTAAGCACCAAATCACCAATTTGCAACTTCCTGTCTTTAGCATGCTAATCGAAAAGGTATTTCATCTTCTCCTGATATTCCGTCAGCCTTTCATTTACCTGATTGTGTGTTTCTTCCAATTCCACAGCTGGTTTATTCTCCTGATCATATCATCAGGCTCTTCTTGACTTTCCTGCATGAATCGGGCCACTGGTAGAGCTAATTGAATAGGAAATACTGCTGCTCTCCCATATACTAGTTCATATGGGGATTTCCTAGTTGCTCTCTTGCTGGTAATTCTATTGGCCCACAGAGAAAATTTCAGTTGGGAATCCCAATTCCTCTTATTCTCACTTATAGCCTTCTTCAATGCCCTCACCAGGGTTTTATTGGAAGACTCTGCCAAGACATTTCCCTGTGGATAATAAGCTGTAGAGTGACTTAGTGTAATATTATATTGTTGACAGAAACTCACAAATTTTTCAGACTTGAAAGCCTATGCATTATCAGTCACTATTCTGGCAGGGCAACCAAACCTGGATATGATGTTTTCCTCCATGAAATTTATGATCACAGTATCCGTAGAATTCCTTGCAGGTATGGCTTCCACCCATTTAGTGAAATAATCAGTGACCGTTAAAGTCCACTTATGTTGACCACTTGAGGGAGGATGTATCTCACCTATAAAATCAATTCCCCATTGCTTGAATGGTTCATATACATGTACGGGAATCAAGGGCAGAGCTACCATCTTCTGTCTTTCAGCAAATTTCTGACATTTATCACATGCTCTAACCTGGGCAAAGACATCTCCAAAAATATTTGGCCAATAGAAACCAGCTTTCATAATTTTATGAGTAGTGGCCCTCGAGCTGTAGTGACCCCCACAGATTCCTTCATGGAATTCAGCCATTATACTTTCTAATTCATCCTCTGTGAGACACAGGAGTAGGATGCCTGAAGGATCTCGCCAATATAGCGTCCCATTAGCAACTATGTACTTTTGTGATTTCAATCTCAGCGTTCTGTATTTAGCTTTATCACAGCTCGGTGGGCAGCTGAGTGTGAGGAGATATTCTACTATCTCTTTGTACCACTGACTGGTGAGGTACTTTATATGTGTTTCTGGAGTAGCTACTCCAATCCCCTGTCGTTCTTCTTTCTCTTCAGATTCCTCACCTGCTATAATGGACAAATTTATGCCCAGAGCTTGATAGTTTGATTCAGATAACATTTTGGCAAGCCCCTGTCCTTTGATCAGCTTAGTAGGGCGGATTTCCAAGTCATATTCCTGTATTTTGACAATCCACTTCCCCCTCTTTCCTTCAATATCCCCCTGAATAAGGATATATTTTACAGTAGCTGCAGGCACAAATGCAGTGATGTGGGACTATAAGATATATACACGGAATTATTTGAGTGATTTCACTAGGGCATATGCTTGCTTTTCCAATATGTTGTATTTTAATTCTGCATCATGGAGCACCTAATTGAAAAAGGCAATAGTCTGCTCATACCCTTCCTCATTTTTCTGCAATAAAACTCCTGCTATTGTATGAGGTGATGCAAAAGAAAAAATCATAAAAGGTTTATCATAATCTGGTCCAGCTAGCACAGGGGCTTCTGTAAAAGCATTTTTTATTTTGGTAAATGCCTCTCGTGATTCCTGTGACCACTTTACTTCATTATTCTTCTTAAGCATGTATGTTATATGCCTAACTATCTTAGCATAGTTAGGAAGAAAAATTATTAGGAAATTAATGCGCCCAAGGAATACCTGCACCTCTTTCTTATTTATAGGAAAAGCAATACCATTTATAACCTCTACCCTCTTAGGATCTATCTTCACCCCATCTTTAGTCATGATATGGCCCAAAAGCTTTCCCTCTTCTAATGCAAATAAAGACTTTTGAGGATTCAGAGAGAGACCATACCTTCTGCATTTCTCAAAAGTTCTCCGCAGATGTTTAATGTGCTCAGCATAATTTTTGGAAAATACAATGATATCATCGAGGTAGACTACCAAGAATTTGTCTTTCTCCCCAACAAAATCAATGTCCATAGCCCTTTGAAAAGTGGCCCCTGCATTAATCAATCCAAAAGGAATCCTGGCATACATAAATGTACCCCATGGTGTGCTGAAAGCAGTCTTATTTTGATCCTCTGGAAGTACAACCACGTGGTTATAACCAGAGAATCCATCCATCATTGACATCCTAGACGCTCCAACCACTTTCTGCAAGATGTGATCCATCTTAGGTAGTGGATATTTATCTTTTAAGGATGCTCTATTTAAATTTCTAAAATCCACACACAGAATTATTTCTCCATTCTTCTTTCGTACAGGGACAAGGTTTGCCACCCATTCAGAGTACCTCAGTGGTACAATTATTTTGGCTTTTAGAAGCTTCTTGATTTCCTTCTCAATGGAAGGCAGCAGCAGGGGATTTATTTGTCTGAGCTTCTACTTATGGGGCTTTGCATATGCCTTCAATGGAATTTTGTGCTACATAACACTGATATCGAAAGTTTTCAAGTCCTAATAGGACCATGCAAATACATCTCTGTAAGATTGAAATAATTTCTGATATAGATTTTTATATTCTCCGGGGATTTTCTTAGACAATTTTACAATTTTGGGGTCAGTATTAGTACCCAAATTCAGGTATTCTACCTGATTTTCTTCTACCACTTTGCTTGGCTACAGTGGGACATCATTCTTGTCAAATAGTATTTCTAGAGGCACCAACCCTCTAGGTATAATGTTTCCCTTTAACTGCAACACCTTATTACCTGCCACTTTTTCCTCCCAATTTCTTTCTGAAGCATCTTCAGACTCTACCTCTTCTTCACCAGCATCAATCTCCATATTAGAGAATTCTCCCACTGTTTCTAGGAATATCTTCATCTGTTCTTCATCTTCAAATACCTGCCAGTGTTTGATGTTATCTGGGATTGAAGGCCGATAATGCACCTTAACTTTATACCTTAAAAGAGGGTTCTGAGGTGGGCGGAATGTGCTAGCAGCTACAGCAAGGGAATCAACCATCCTATTTTGTTCTCGGGGCATGAAATGGATATTGAATGCTAAGAATAAATTTTCTACCATGTCCCAAACCTCATTCCTATAATCCCTTAGCCTAGGATGTTTGGTCTGACACTGATTCCTGACTTTCCTGACCACTAGTTCTGAGTCTCCCAGAACTTTTAAGTTTTGTATGTTCATATTCTTGGCTGTCTGCAATCCTAACAGAAGTGCTTCATATTCAGCCACATTATTAGTAGCTTCATATTCTAGCTTGAAGGACAATGGAACCCACCTTCCTGTAGGAGAAATCAATAATATTCCAGCCCCATTACCTTCCTTTGAATTTGCCCCATCAAAATGGAGTGTCCAGATTCCTGCTTCATGGCTCTCTGCGAGCCGTTCAATCTAAATCTGGCAGAAGGATGGTTCATTAGCATAATCTTGATCTTCTTCCAGCATTAAGCATGAGAAATCTCCTTCTTTACTGTAGACTGGCAAATTTACAGAATTGTCAGCCTTAGTCACCATCTTGACAAATCTAGTCTCCCTATACAACCTCCTCTCTTGGCCACCAAAAACTGAGATGGTGGCATATTTTAAATCCATCTTGAGTGATCCACCGATTTTTGTTCCCCGGGACCTTGGCAGCAACATACCAAAACGATCTGGGATGTCAGCCACCACGATTTCCATTACCACACTTTTTGTTGGGATTTGGGCCAAATTGACCTCCAAATCCTTGATCATCCCCAAGCATTTAACTCTTTTGGAGTCAAATGAATAGAGGTCCTTATATGGACGTGTGATTTGTAATCCTAGTTGTTCCATGACTGACAGAGGCACAATATTGTGGGAAGCTCTAGAATCTAGCATACAGTTATGTAGTAGCAGGTCATGAATTACTAAAGACACATAGAAGGGAGGAGTAGAGGGATCTATCTCCTCGACATGTGGGCCAAATACAACCATGGATCTTTCTTCTTGAAGTTTGAGACTATCTAGGATGATTGGTGGTTTTGGAGGGAGCATGAAATAGGTGACTTGAGATTGATATGCTGGCTGTTTCAATAGTTCAGTCAAGGGGACAGGGATTTTGACCTTTTCAAGTTCCTTTTGCAAACTGAAAGCAGGAGGGGACTTTTCTATCACAACCTCTTTTGACTCTTTATTTTCAGCTGGGGACTTGACTTCTTTAGACACAGACTTGACATTAGGGGGAATGACAACTTTTGAAGAGGAAGGAATTTGATCATTAAACTGCAAAGGTTTGTTTAGAGGTCCCTTACCTTTGTCTGTGGCTTTTTGCATTGTTGACTCCTCCTGAGCAGGTGCTTCCTTCTGATGTGGCTCTTCTTCTTTCTCTTGAGTACGAGTTTTCTTCTTAGAAGATCTGAGGTCATATCTTCTATTGAGCTGTGCTTGCATGAGGTCAACAAATTGCTTACAACAGTGACCAATCTCTAAGTCTTTCGTGTCTCTAGCCTTTTCTTCTTCTTGCAATGAGCATTCCTCCTCTTCTCTATCCGAGAAATCAAGATTTGCATCCTCCAGTCCATAGGCAGTATCTCCAGTGGGATCATCTTCTAGACCTTCCAGGTACAATGGGTGCGGTACCTGATCCTGTTGCTCTTTTGATTCCCTTGGCAATATTTGCAGGGGTGGTCTTCTGTACTGAGGATTGTAGCCTCTGTTTGGAGCATTCTGGAAATTCTTGAAGGCTGTGTTCTTGGCTTCCAATTCAAGCTTGACCATTTTCGTAATCAATTTGCTCATTTCTTCCATTTTGTCATTGGCTGAGTCTATGTCTTGGTTAGAGGTAGATGCCTCTTCTTTGCCCCTTCTTCTGGTATCTTGTTCAGATCTTCCTTTTGATTTTCCAGTGGAGGCAAAGTTTGCTTCCAACTCTAGTGCATCTGCCTGAGCATCATCCAGAGTAGCAGGCTTTCTTTTTTTGAGAGAGAAACCAAATTCTGAATCAAAGGCTGCTACAAAAACAACTTTAGCAGCAGTTTGATGGGGTTTCATATCAGCAGGGAGACTCAGATACAATTTATTAAATCTCTTGATAAATTCTGACACTTCTTCATTGTGTCTTTTCTTTAGTGTATTGAACTCAATGAGACAATTTCCATGATCTTTCTTCTCTCCCCATTTCCTGAGAAAAGTGTCTTCCATGTTATCCCAAGTGGTAATAGAACGGCCAACCAATGTCTTAAACCATTTTCGAGCTTCACCATCAAGAGATTGCACAAGCAGTCTTAAGACCACATCTAAATGTTCAACATTAAAGTTCTCTGCAAAGGAGCATAAAGTCTCAAGATGTTTTTGAGCATCAATCTCGTTTTCCCCATTGAATCTAGGCAAGATCTTCAGATAATCCTGGGGCATATCATTCAACACTTGGGGTAATTCCAAGGGGGCATATTTATTAATCAAGAAGGCCCGAACATTGGCCATTGGAGGAGGTGGAGGTAGTGCAATAGTTTGATGAGTAAGAGGAGGAGGAGGAGGTGGAAGTGGAGTATGAATAATAATAGGAATATACTCAACTGCAGCTTGAGGGGTTGAGGGGAACAAAGGTCTGTTAACAGAAGATACTTCGGTTACTTCCTTGACCTCTTCGACCTCAGGAGTAGGATGAAGACTGTCTTTATTTCTGATACCCTCTCGGGGTGGAATATCTAAATAATAATAATCAGTATCTCCCACAGTGGAGTCGAGATCTGGCACTTGAGCTTCTTGAGAAGAAGAGGATGGAAAGTCTTCTATAGATAATTCAGGGATTTCGGAACCGGTTGATTTCCTTTCCCTCCAATTTCTTCTATGTATAATCTGGTCAGGGTCAGACACTGAAGGTGTCTTTGGCTTAGATGTATCTGACCTCAGGTGTGGCTTACGAGGAGCCAGGACTGCAAATAGATTTATCAAAAGAACAAATGTGGAGCCGCCAAGGTGAGAGATCTACAACTCTCAACTCTCCATACTTACCTACTTGAAGAGTGAATTAGATTTTTTCGAGGCCCAGGGATTTAAACTTCTCAATTTCATTCCCCGGCAACGGCGCCAGAAATATTTTGTCGCTCCTAGAGACAGCCTAGAGTTGTGATATACCAGTGCCTAGGACATCTTAACATAGCAAGGAGCTTATAATATAATGTATGAAGTTGTCTACTTCAGCTCACATGCTATCTCCTGTAAACAGGGTAATAATCTAGAATGGGACCAAAATCTCAGAAACTGATACAGGAAAAGGAATACTGTAGAGGCAAGGTGTAAAACTCTAATACAAAGCATCAGACAATTCAGAGATAGTTTACTGCAAAGCGGGCCGATTCAGAAATACTTCACAGAAATAAGTTATCAAAAGTTGTATGTAGTGAAAGAAATATTGAGAATATATTGGTTAACATTGAGCTGATACCCAGATATACAATACCACCATGCATGGGCTTACCAATCTAAGAATCCATACATGACAATAGCATTTTAAAAGCACCCTCCCAAAGAAACTAATATAGCATAAATACAGTTTAGCTGAATAATGGAAGAAAATATCATGCATGAGCCATATTTAAAGCACTTGACTAATCCAAGCATGGGCATCGACTAGGATGAATCCATACCAAAAATCAGTGAGCCACTCGCATTCCAAAACATGATACAAGAAAGATGGATGAAATGAAATGATCTATTAAATAACACATAAAAGAGAGTTACAGACTGTGAAATACCAAAGACCAGAATCCTCTTTAACAGATGGAACTCCTCCTCACTGAGACCCTATGGGCTCTGAGCCTTCATACAAGAATTTTACAAAATGTATACAAAAAGGTCTTTCACTGCATAGTTTTTTGATAAAATCTGGAACCCTTCATAATCTGTTCATTCGGGTTTTTATAGGAAACAAAGAAGACTAATAAAGAAAGTGGGTGATGAACATTTAATTGTATCATTAAAACAAAATGGCGGAGATGTGCATGCCCATACTGCTAAATGGTTCTGAAGTGTTGCATGTATTTTGAGGCCGGCATTCTGAAATAAATGCACTGGATGAAGATCTTCTTCAGGAACACGGTAAAGAAGTAAAATCATATAAACATTCTGTCCTTTCTTGAAAGAAAATAGTGCTGAAAAGAGAGCCTCGAGGTATTCTATCTGTGAATGGTATCCTCTGTCTTCTAAGTCCTAGACTACGGCTGAACATCATTCAATGTTGAACACTAAATTCCTCGATCATTTGCTGATATTTTTCTCCTGCTCCATTAATGTTTTCGTCTGTGAAATCGGCGCCTTGAATGTCCCTGCAGGGTTTGACAGATTTGAACCCTGCTCCTTTAATTGAAGTCTTTTCGATTTACCTTCTTAGGCATTTCTTCATAATTCTTCTCTGAAAAATGGTCCTTTGGCGTGTCCTCCACTACTGAAAACCAGACTATCAATCATAACAATATTTCGTCATTGAAACCCTGCAAAAACCCGCAAACTTGTTAAGTAAAACCATGCGTGGAGATGGAGGCGCAGTGTGGATGACTGTGTAGCAACGCGGCATGACGAGATGGTGGAAGGATGAGAGGTGATGATGAAGAATGCAGTGGAATAATGGTAGGCGAACTGGCAAAAGTTTAAACGAAAAATAATGAAATTTGACTAATGACTGACATATGTAATGGGCGGAAGAGAAATGCGACGCACACGTGGGATAATGACGTGGTGGGAGGTTGGGTCCAAGGCATGCATGTGAATAGATGTGGACAATCCAATCTCAGGGGGAGATCAACGGTTGAAAGGGCATCAGAGGCAATGGACAGTGGGCCAGGGGCGTGATTTTCCTGTAGATAAAACTTATGCAACTTCGGAGTACGACGATCGCCGGATGAAGACCCCTAGATCAGACGGCTGAAAATGATATCGCTGCGTGACTTTTACCGATCAATAACGTGCAATGAACGACGGCTTTGGAGCCATACGCGAGAACACATGGCAAAATTTTTATGGAATCGCTCTGTTTTGAGAAATACCGCCCACCTCTAAAAGGCGGTGCGATGAATACCGGGAAGTTTTGAACAGTGATTTTGGGCGAGGGGACCACCACGGCGGGAGGGCTGTGGTACGTTGATCTATGGTTTGACAGATGGCTCAGAATGTGCCCGATATACTTTGATAAGCGCCTAGTGCTTTTTCCCTCGGTTCCAACACTGAATTACGTGGAGGGAAAGGGTGCAGGGGTCTGGCCGAAAGGTGCTAGGCTTTACAGATTTTCAAATATGGGTTTTGCGGAATTTTTAAATGTAATTTGGGGGCAGGAAAGGTGACGATAGGCTGAAAACGGATTCCTTAGGCCACGAGAGGGGATTTGCAGGATTTAAACAAGGTTTCTTGTGAAAATTTAATAGGGAGCTGATTATGATCAACAGCTCTTACGAGAAAGTGTATCATGATAGAGCCATCTTATTTTGAAGAAGCAGTGCAAGAGCCCACATGGGTAGATGCCATGGTGGAGAAGTATGACTCCATTGTCAGAAATAGTGCTTGGGAGATTATTCCAAGGTCGGTGGAAAAATCAGTTGTAGGATCAAGATGGATCTACAAGGTAAAGCAAGCTTCTAATGGGAGTGTCAAGAAGCATAAGGCAAGATTTGTTGCTTGGGGCTTCTCACAGATTGAGGGGATTGACTATGAAGAAACCTTTGCAACTGTCGCATGGTATTCTTCCATATGGATCATCCTTGCTCTCTTAGTGTAGATGGGTTGGCACATTCATCAGATGGATGTGAAGACTGTGTTCTTTAATGGGATCATTGGGAAAGAGGTGTACATTGAGAAGCCTAAAGGATTTGATATCTTCAGCAGCGAGTCGCATGCGTGCAGGCTCAAAAGAGCGCTGTATGGGCTGAAACAAGCACCACGTGCTTGTTACACTCAGATTGATAGCTATTTCACTGGACTTGGCTTCACCAAGAGTGAGGCGGATGAAAACCTGTACCAGATTTTGGTGGAGGGTAAGATTTTAATCATTGTTCTTTATGTTGATGATTTAATACTAATAGGTGATGAGCAGTTGATACACTCATGCAAGGCAGATCTTGCAAAGGAGTTTGAGATGAAGGATTTGGGCCTCCTTCATTATTTCCTTAAATTGGAAATATGGCAGTAGGAAGGTGAACTGTTTGTGTCTCAAGGCAAGTATGCCCAGGAGATACTGGAGAAGTTTCACATCCAGGGTTGCAAGCCTATCGACACTCCTCTTCTAGGAAATTGGAAGAAAGAGGATGCTACATCAGCAGAGGTAGTGGATGCCATTGTTTATCGACAGTTGGTGGGTTCGCTCATGTATTTAGTCACTACAGGACTGGACATATGCTATGCGGTGAACCAGCTTTCACAAGAGATGGTTAAGCCTACCAAGCTCTTTTGGAAGGCAGGCAAGCATGTCCTGAGATATCTCAAGGGCACATCTAAGTATGGTTTATGGTACAGACAAACAGATGAGGTGAAGTTGCATGGCTTCACGGATGCAGATTGGGCAGGACGCCCAACAGACAGAAAGAGCACATCAGGAGGGATTTTCAGTATTGGATCTATGGCAGTTTCTTGGTACAGCAGGAAAAAAATATTTGTGGCACTCAGTTCAGCGGAAGCGGAATACATGGCAGCAAGTCAAGCTGCATGTGAGGCTATCTAGATGAGGAAGATCCTGGTTGGTTTGTTCGGTTCACATTTAGATCCAACAGTGATACATTGTGATAATCAGAGTTGCATTAAACTCTCAGTTAATCCTATGTTTCATGATAGATCTAAACATATTGATATCCGGCATCATCATATCAGAGATTGTGTGTAACGGAAGATCATGTTGCTTCAGTACATTCCTACAGAGGATCAGGATGCAGATATTCTGACGAAGGCGCTCACTAGGAGAAAATTCGAATACCATAGAGGTAGGATCGGGGTGAAGGCTAATACCTATCTTGTTGAGAGGGAGTGTTGAGATTCAACAAGATGATGAGCTTAGTGAAAAGAGTCGCCTTCACTAAGTGGGCCCGCAGGCTATTTTTTCCACAAGTCTATTTTTAGACTTGATGATCATATTTAAGAAGGTTCAGGATACTATTTGTGGATGGTTGATCAAGTTGGAAAAATAGATGAAATTATATTTTTAGAATATTGGGCGAAATCTATTTATAGATCGCTGATCTAAAAATAGATGCATGTCGATTATTATTAGATCTTAATAATAATTAGACTCTAAACAACAACTTATTCTCTTGGAGCACTTTGTTTCAGTGCAAAGATGTGGCACATCAGTGGACTGAGGGAATTACGCAATTCCCAAGGGTTTACTGGACTTCACGCATGGAGGATTCAGTTAGAACTCAAGTGGTAGAGTTATCACAGAGTTGGAAGAGTAGTTATGGAGTTTTTGTAGCCCCTACAACACCCTCCAAAAAAGATCACCATTTCAAATTTTTGGAGCCCCATAAAACTAAAGAGAAAGTGCTAAGTCGCCAAGTCGCCAAGTCGCAAAATTAAACAGTGAAGAAAACCGCGACCTAGCGACCTTGCGACCTCAGGTCGCCAGGTCGCCAGGTCGCAAATCCCCAAAATTAACGGAAAATGCGACCCCGCGACCCAGCGACCCAGCGACCCCCAGGTCGCCAGGTCGCAAGGTCGCAAGGTCGCAATTTTGCAATTTTCATGAAAAGCGCGACCCAGCGACCTTGCGACCCTAGGTCACCAGGTCACAAGGTCGCAAGGTCGCAAAACTCCGAAAATAATCAACTTGCGACCCAGCGACCCGCATTTATTGCTCGCACGTGTGACTTTCTATAAAAGGGAGGTCGGAGGTCGCATTTTACACATTCAGCGATTTGTAAGAAAACGCCTCTGACAGCTCAACTGGGGCGTTTTTTCTGGGTAAGTTGCCATTTCTTCCTGCTGTTTCCGTTTTGGTGATTTTCTTACCAAACCCATCTCCCCTTGGGCCCTTAAATTGTCTTTTGACTGAGCTTTTATGTTTTTGAGGGCTTTATGAATCTGTTGTATGCATAATTGTCCAAACCTTTCTGATTTTTCTTGATTCACCTTCATGGCACCATCCCTTGCTTTTGAAATCATGCCACAGCTCCCCTTGGGCCTAGCCATCTTGTAAATTCCCAAGAGAAGGGAGAAAGGAGTTCAAGGCCGCGCGTGCGAAAAACCCCCGGCAAGCCAGTTTGCGACCTGCGACCCAGCGACCTAGTCGCGAGGTCGCAAAGTCACGCTCTCTCCATTTTTTTGGGATTTGCGACCCTGCGACCCAGCGACCTAGTCGCGAGGTCGCTAGGTCGCATTTTCCACTTTTCCGAAGATCTGCAACCTAGCGACCCAGCGACCTGGTCGCGAGGTCGCAAGGTCGCGCCCGGACTCTGTTTTCGCAATCCGCGACCCAGCGACCCAATAGCCCAGTGTTGCATGTGACAGTAAAATTTTATCACTAAATTGTAACTGGTTTTTATTACCATGTCGTTCTTATCTTGGGACTCCTTTATGAATTTGGCAGGTGAAATTCAAGAAGACATAGAGTGCATACCTGTGTTATCGGATTCTAGTGACATGGCACCCCCGTTATCTCGGAGGAGGGACAAGAAAGTAGTGGAAGAGATTAATGAGCTGGAAGTGGTGTCCCCACCCCCAATATACCGAGATACACCTATGTACTTTTACAAAGGACGACAGCATGAGATGGTACCAAATTTATCATGAGTTCGCCACACCAGAAGAAGAATTTCCAGAAGATCTCCCAGACCGGGAAGTGTACTTGGCGGTAAAGAGGTCCAAACTACATCTGGCAGGGGCGCATCCAGCCATATTCCCATGTCCAGAGATCATAGACTGGATCATACAAAAGACAGACCCCGAGAAGTTTGTGATCAGGGATAACCAAGGCAGAGCTTTCGCTACACTGGTAGGCTCGAATGCACACATTTATTACTCACTGCCTCGCCCAAACGAGCATTTCTCTCCAAAATGGGCTGTTGCTCATGCCGTTCCAATAGTTGATACTATTAGACAGTGGTGGGAGGAGCCCGAGAAGTTCAAGGTCAAAAAAGACCAAGAGTACCCAGTGGCGAGCCTGAGGAAGGTTTACAAATTGGTTGCCGCCATGCTCTGCAGACTTTACGGGCGCCCAGATTGCTCCACCTTCAGCGGCAGTTGGGCTACTATCATGGAGTATGTGACAACACAGGGCACTCGTTTCAACTGGGCCGGCATACTGATGACGTCGATGCAGACCAACTTGAACTCGGCATTGGCCCCGGAGGAAGGAATGCCCACGGAATTTTACATGGCCTCTTACCTACTAGACGCTGTCTGCGCCCGAGTAGAGTTTGATGGATGGCCGCACAACTGGGACCCCGAGAAATCACGTGCAATTCATCTGCAACTCAAGGTATTTTGGGAGTCCAAATACAAGCAGGATATAGATCAGATTTACCAAATATTTATTCCCTCTCTGTACAGACATTTATTTGGCCAAGACGCCCCTTGCATGTCATGGCGGGCCAAGGAAACTCTAGTTAAAGTGGGACACTGGTTCCCTTTCCCGCGATACACCTTCATCCGAGTTTTTGGAACTTACAAGGCGCCACATTCTATGCCGCACTTCGTCACAGACAAAATGCTTATCCAGGAAGTGTGCTTTCAAATGTCACACGGATTCTCCAACATCTTGTCTAGAGGAAAAAATAAGCCGTGGCCCACGTTACCCCTCACCATTGGTGCATTCACAGTTAAAGACTTCAGGGAAGTAACAGCAGAAGCAGAAGCAATGAGAGGTTATCACTTTGGGGCGCTTGAAAACAGAACATACGACCCAGAGAGAATAGTTCCTGAACACTGTCGGAGGGCCAATTTCAGGTGGACTTATCAGCACCTTGAGCGCCCGGCGGAAGATGAGAGAAGGAACTGGTATAATGCCGAAAGACAACTCGCTCCAGAAATTGGCGTGGTTCAGGAAGACCCAGATGATCAGAGCTTAAAAGACAGAAGACGCCAGTTAGGAGGTGCCTCTTCACCCGTACTCAAGAAATCTCGAACCAACACAGGGCCAATTCCATCCATCAAACAAAAGGAAGCAGAGGCAAAAGCCCAGCAAGAAAGGGAGAAAAAGCTAAAAGAAGATGAGGAGGCACGCCAAAAGAGTGCAACAACAACACAAAAGAAGAAGCTGGCCAAAGAGGCCAGGAAAGAAAAGGAGGACAAGGAGGCACAAGACGCAGCGGAACGAGCACTTAAGGCAGAACTCGACAAGGCAGAGACTGAACGCCAAAAGAAAGCCGAACAGGCTGCTGCAGCTGAACAGAAGAAGAGGGCCGAAATAGAAGCAACAGCAGAAGTTGAACGACGGAGGAAGGAAGAAGAAGAAAAGAACACAGAGGAAAGGGAGGATGACATGCTGGACGACCTTAAGGTAACTCCTCTCGATATACCTCTGGGCCGTACAAAACTCTCTGATGTCAGATCGCCCCATGTACAGGAAGAAGATGTGTTTGACTTGACCAGGCTCACATTTGATCAGTTTTCATTCAAAATCCGGCAAGAGAAGAGGAGGTTACTGGCACAAAGCCCTTCTGTTGCATCCGCAGTGGCAACAGGCAAAGATATAGTCCTTGACACCAGGACTAATCCGGTAATGATAGCATCAGCAAGTACTGCTTTCGCTGCGGCTACTGAAGAGAATGTAACCCGAATGAGTAGAGAAATAGTATCTCTACAAAACAGACTGCACGCAGCTGAGCAACGCGAGAAGATAGCAGAGCAAGAGAAAGCAGAATTGCAAGCAGAAGTCCAGCAACTTCGAAACCAGGCTCTACCAGTAAATGAAGTCTCGCTTGCCATTTTCAAGGAGTGTGAGGTGTTGGAAGTAACTATGAGGCAGGTATATGGTGAAATGTTCACCATCAAACAAACAGTCGCTCCACTGGCAAGAGCACGAACGGAAACCAGGCAAAGACAAGAGCAGCTCAGAGAGGCTTCACAGGCTTTGGACAGGATGATGGGTTGGACAATACAGTACCCTCAGGCACCTGAAAATTTGCCTAAGAGGGACTGGATTCACACGCAGGATGCAAAGGTTCAACTCCGCATGGCGATGCAATCTGGAGACAAATTGTCTAAAGACCTGGACAAAGTAATGTCCTCGTACAACCACCTGATTAGTGGTATCGACTCAATGCATACTTTGCATCACATTCCATCTCTTGGGGCATTAGAAGAAGAGAAAACCTGGGAACAAGTAGACCAGGACATCCAATCGTTTTTGCAACCCATCAAGCAAGCCGCAGCTGATCCAGAGCCCTCGGCATCTCAAGAGCATCTTAGTCAATTCATCGCCACTCCAGCGCGAATTTATACCAAGCTTGCATCACTTTCAAATCAGATCGGACAGAAAAGGGAGACCTTAGTACCAAACGCCTTGGAATGTGTGCATAGGTTGAAGGAGGAAAATCACCTCACGGTTGCTTATAGCGTGATCTGGGACATGGCGGGATCTCCTCCAGAGAACCTTGATTGACATCCATGAACTTAATATTTCACGTCCAATCTCGGCCGTGCTTGACAAGTCATGAGCAACAAGTAAAGAGTTTAGGTATAATTGCTGCTTGAGGATAGGTACGGTCGCATCACCTACCGGAGTGGCAAGTCGCGCACACCGGTCGGGTCGCGAGAAGAACGGGTCGCAAGGTAACCCAAAAGTCAAGAAGGCGAACGATCAAGGAAACCCAACAGTCCAATGGGCGATTTGGCATTGGTAGGACTCTACGGGACATTGTATAGGGGCTTTTCTTTTTCTTGGGAAAACTCACATGCAATTGTGAGAGATTCTACACTTAAGCATATGAATAGAGAGTCTTGTTAAAACACCCTATGGTTATGATGTGTTTTGCTGTATGAAAACTGTGTGTATTCCTTTGTACAGTTTCAGAATATCCTATTATTAATGAAGCTGCACTATTCATGTCATCGTTTATGCGTCATGGCTATCCGTGTTGTATCAATGATGTTCATTTTATCATCTGTTCTATTAATGAATGTTAATGAACTATTTTGTTAGCATTTCGTTTCATCTTTAAGGAAGTAAAGAGGTATCTTATCATAAAGAACTATTTCTTTTGTGATCAGACTACCTTACAAGCATTACCCCACAAAAGATGTGTTGCTAATGACATCTCTTGAGGTGTACGTGCTTTATCTATAATCTTGCTACGCATAGTGTTTGATTCATGTTTAATACATCAATCCTGTATTCTGTATCATGTGAATAAGTGTATGTCCGCAGGTTCAAACAGGTTCTTTTGAGACCAAAGGGAAGTCATCTTAAGTGGTAGCCGGACCCACACCCCGGACGGGATCCCTACTCCAAATGGTTTAAGGTCTAATTGGGACTTTCTACCGGGGAGATCCCCTACTGTTGGCCGGACGAATTTTCCCGTCAATAGAATTGGCGCTAGAAGGAGGGCCTGATGGCAGCCTCCCAGCACACAACGAACATCCCATCACAAACTCCCCAAGGGGAGGTCATAAACAATGAAACTATCCCTCCTCCTCTAGAAGATATTCCAGGGAGGGAGCTTCGATATTTTGAAATCACTAGGGAGCAGCTGAGAGCCTTGCGCCCAGCTGCCCGAGATCTTATCAAAAATTTACGGTACACTCCAATCATGGAATATCTTGCCCATACTAGAACTCCGCTCGAGAAAATCACCCGTAACGGTGCCATTGCGAGTACCATACCCGAGCTCGTAAATCTCATGTTGGAAGACCTCTCAAATGCCGTTGAAGAAAATGATCCTATCCTCCAAGAGGGCGAAGAGTTTGCTGACACCGAGCCTTTCCCCGACTCCCAGCCTAACCAGACTCGACAAAACAACAACCAGGCACACCCCCCACCCAGGGATGGTGAGGGAGGCAGAGGCCGAGGAAATGTAAACGGGGGGAATAGGGCTCGTAGAAATGAAGGAGAAAGGAATAGAGCTCGCAGAAATGAAGATGAAGGAAATAGAGGTCGAGGGGCCGGAGGTAGAGGGGATAGAGGCAGAGGTCAAGGAAACCAAGCTCGCAATTTTCAACCAAACCCAATGAGGCCCCCTGTACACAACTTGGGATATCTTAGAGATTTTCTGCACCGTGGGAGACACCAAGACGAAAACTCCCGTCACGAGTCAGGAGCATCGGTCTCAGGTTCGGGAGACGAATTTGAACATGAGTTTAGACAGCATCAACGGGCCAGGAGAGTGCAACCCCTAGCTTGGATGGCTCAATCCCCCTTAAATCTTCTGGGCCCGCTCCAAGATTTGCCTAGGCATCCGGAGAAACATCTCCCAAAGTTCGACCCTGAAAAAGGCACCCTAGCTGAAGATCATATCAGCAGCTTCTATTTGTCTCTGCAGATCATGAGAGTCCAGTCCGATGATGTCGCTTGTCGACTGTTTCCCCATACCCTCGAAAACAAGGCAGCCACATGGTACCGCTCTCTCCCCAGTGCCTCTATCACTTCATGGGACCAATTCCGTCGCACGTTCCTACATAAGTTTTCAGAAGATAAAACTCCTTCCATGCTTCTCACTGAATTGAGCACCATCAAGTGTCATAAAAAGGAAAAGGTGAAGGACTTCAACCAACGCTTCGCTACTATACTACAGAAATTTCCTCCAAACCTAGCGTTGGATGACTCAATCACTATTGACTACTACACCAAAGCCCTACCTAGAGACATTGCAGTTTTCGTCAAACGTGAAGCCCGCGCTAACCTTACGGCTAATTATGAGGCTGCTCTCGCTGTAGAGAAAGACATGCTTTCAATAGGAGCCATCAATCATGAAGGGAGAGATGATCACAAGCCTAACACAAAAAGAGGTCAGTCCTCCACTCCTAAGACTACTAATAGGGATAGAGATGCTTTTGATTTTGAAAGCATGGCCAAAACACTCAAGCATTTAACAAATGAAGTCACTGACCTCAGGAGAAAGGGCACAGAAGCCACAACTAGTAGTAAACCACCCAAACCTTTTTTCAGAAAAAGTAATCCCAATACTAACAGACCTCCGTCTAACACAAATACTGCTCTCAATGTGGAAGAGATAGGGAAAGATAATTTCTGTTCCTTCCACCAAGCTGCCCACTCCGAGAAAACATGCCCTCAATGGATTGGCAGCATGACAGCAGTAGTTAATCAGCTTTTAGATGATCAAACTCCAGGGGATGTGACGGAGGATGAGGTTTCAGATCACGATGAAGATCCGCCCTTAAATGAAGAACCAGGATCCTCTATCCTTGCTTTTGACATAATCCGAGGTGGAGAAAACCTTACCCCTATCGATATTTACATGGAAGATGCTCCCAAGGATCAGCCCGTGTGGAATTATAGCCTCAGAAGCAAAGGACCTGTTCCCGAACAGTCTTATGAAGACAATAAAAGGGCTTTCCTAAGGAAAATCCTGCCCCCAGGGAACGGAAAACAATCTGTCCCGGAAAAACTTCCCAACAACACTACCCGAGCAAGTCAAAAGAGCAAACTTCCGACAGAATCCTCTAAGACTTCCGCCGAGCCTAGCCCTCAACCAGAGCCCAGCTATAACATTGTTGAATATATGAAGAAAACAAGAGCAAACATTTCTCTTTATGAGCTGGCCCGCATTACTAATCAAAAGGAGCTCATTCTTAAGGCTTTCGCAAATACTTCAGCCACGAAGACTGTGAGCAACACGTCTGTGCAAGCCGGACCAGATGTACAGTCCATAGTAAACGCCATCAATACCAACTCAAGAGGATCCACACCTCCTTTCCTTTTGTCCTTCGAGATTTTTAACTTCAATGTCCACAACTGTTTAGTCGACTCTGGTGCCTCTACAAATGTCATGCCTTTATTTGTCTGTAAGAAACTTAACATTCGCCCAGAGAAAACTGATGCGAAAATCATACAACTCGATAGATCACAAGTACCAGCTGTAGGAGAATTGAACAATGTCATTATTCGCTTGTCGTCAGACTCCAGGGTCCATCAGTGCATTGACATTGTGGTTGTCGATATCCCGGAAGCATACGGCCTATTGCTCAGTAGAGATTGGTCCAGCAAATTACAAGGCTACTTCGCCACCGACTGGTCCCACTTGTGGCTTCCTTACAAGGGGCGGAATAATCAGATCAGAGTAGAGAGTGAACCCTACATGAAACACACCGTCACTGATCTGGATGCCGTTAATGAACCTATCAGCTTTGCACAAGAAGAGCTCGGCATGTGCTTTCTGGAAGCAATATTTGGATGCTACCAACCCCCGCAGTCTCCTATAGGCCCCGAGGTTCAATCTAAATTAGCCTTTGTCACAGAAGAGCAAGTTATCCCTGACTTACCACCAGCAGGGACCCCTTCACAACCTAGTGCCTCGAAGGAGCCGGAAAGTGACATGTGGACCTTGTATTATGACGGTTCCAAGACCCATGATGGAGCCGGTGCTGGTTGCATATTGCTTGACCCGCGCAAAAATAAATACTTAATCTCATGCCGGTTAGAGTTCCAGTGCACCAACAACTCTGCTGAGTACGAGGCGTTAATCCTCGGACTTAAAAAAGCCCTGGATTTGAAGGTAAAATGTTTGCAGGTCATTGGAGATTCAGATATTATCACCCGCCAGGTACGCAACACTATTCACTGTTTATCTCCGCATTTAAAGGCGTATCAACAAGAGGTATGGCGTTTGATTTCTGGTTTCGATGCATTTGGAATTAAATCTGTCCTTAGGATGCACAATGCAGCAGCAGATACTCTGGCTAATGCTGCTGCTAGATTCACTCCTTTGAGGGACGGTTTTTCTATTGAAATTGTATATAGACCCTCTGTGCCAGACAATATTTCTAATTTACGCGTTTTTAATGATGATCAACAGATTTTGGACTTTATGTGCAATACTGAAGTGTTCAAGGACGCGGCGATAGATGAGGAAGAACATGAGCATGCGTTACAGAAAAAGAATGATGAACGCAAAGAGAACATTATGCCCAAAGGGGTGGTATCACTAGAAAATATGTTTGATCTGCAAAACCGATTCCGCAGGCCTCTGAACACCAAAGTGCAAAGTTCCATATTGGCACATCGGCAAGTAAACTTGGGGTCAGATGAGAACCCGAAGTTCGTTAACCTTGGCAAAGACTGCAGTGATGAAGAGGCACGGGCTTTCACCCAGTTATTCCGGAAGTATCGTGACGTATTTGCTTGGACATATGAAGATCTACGTACATACGATACTCGTATCATTCAGCATGTAATACCCATGAGGGAAGGCGTTAAACCCTTCCAACAGAAACTCAGAAAAGTGCATCCAGCTTTGGAGCCAATGATTCTAAAAGAACTTAAGAAGCTCTTGGATGCGCACATTATTTTCAAATTTCGTCACTCCACGTGGGTGTCGAATCTGGTACCTGTGCGAAAGAAGTCTGGTGAGATCCGCTTGTGTGTAGATTTCCGCAATCTGAATCGGTCCTCAAACAAAGACAACTACCCGGTGCCCCCCATGGAACAGATATTACAAGCTGTGTCTGGATCTGAGATGTTCTCCCTATTGGACGGCTTTTCCGGCTATAACCAGGTGCTGGTAGCTGAACCGGACAGACTGAAAACAACCTTTCGGACAAAATGGGGAACCTTCGCTTTCAGACGCATGCCCTTTGGCTTGATCAATGCAGGGGCAACCTTCCAACGAGCCATGGACATAGCCTTCCGTGGTTTAATAGGGCAGAGCGTGGTGGTTTATTTGGACGATGTTACTGTATTTTCAAAACGCAGGGGCGATCATTTACGCCACCTCAAGCAAATCTTTGAGAGGTGCAGGAGGTACGGAATATCGCTCAATCCTAAAAAGAGTGTTTTCGCTGTGGCAGAGGGAAACTTGCTAGGCCACATTATCAATAAGCAGGGCATTGTGGTTGATCCGGAACGGGCTAAAGCCATCGCTCAGATTCCGCCCCCAAGCAACAAGAAAGCGATGCAATCCTTCCTGGGGAAAATTAATTTTGTCCGTAAATTCATTTCAGATTTCGCGCAGATAGTCAGACCACTGCAGGGAATGATTAAAAAGAATGCTGTATTCCAATGGAATTCCCCAGAGAAAGAGGCCTTCGATAAAATCAAAAGGGCTATAGCTGAAACCCCTTCCCTACAAAGTCGAGATTTTGATAAAGGTTTCATCCTATACACTTTCGCTTCAGACTCCTCGCTTGCGGCTGTCCTCACGCAGAAAGATAATAACAACGATGAACGGCCCATTTCTTTTATGAGCACCGGTCTACAGGGAGCTGAATTAAACTATCCAGAAATTGACAAGCAAGCCTATGCGGTTTACAAGGCCGTAAAACATTTTAGGCCCTACATCTTGAAAAATCACGTCACGGTTTTTGTACCGCACCCAGCAGTCCGCTCACTTTTCGTACAGCAAGAGCTAGGCGAAAGGCGGGGTAACTGGATGGCGTGCTTACAAGAATACGATTTAGAGTTCAAACCAGCACATACCGTTAAAGGACAGGGCTTATGTCAGATGGCTGCAGAGGCTGCAAGTGCTCGTGAAAGTGAAGAGGAATGTTGGGAACAAGAGATTGACATGTATCAAAGCGACCATGAACTTCAGCCAAATAACCCTTCTTGGTATTCGGATATTTCGAGATATTTGGCCCAAGGCACCATGGACCCTGCCCTTACGGCCCGACAGAAACGCGCAATAAGACTAAAAGCCACATCTCACCAACTGATCCAAGGTAAGTTGTTCAAGAAACATCACGACGGGGTCCTGTTACGCTGCTTGGAAACTGACGAAGCACAGAAAATCTTAACCGAGCTGCATGACGAACCAGCTGGAGGTCATTTTTCCGGAGATACTACTGCCCATAAGATAATGCGCGCAGGATACTATTGGCCTACTCTTTTCAGAGACGTGCATGCATATGTTCGGAAATGCATTCAGTGCCAGAAGTTCGCCAACCGAGAAGCACGGCCAGCCGCACCCCTACTCTCAGTAGCAGTAGAGGAACCTTTCCAACAATGGGGTTTGGATGTAATTGGGAAAATCACACCTCACTCTTCTAAACAACATCGGTATATCCTTACGGCCACTGATTACTTCACCAGGTGGGTCGAGGCAACGCCGTTACGCCGAATCAACGATCAAGAGGTAATAGAATTCCTCACGCATTCCATCATGACCAGGTTTGGCGTTCCGACTTCTTCAGTTTTTGATAATGCGACTTATTTCTCATCTTTTAAATTATATGATTTTCCGCTGGAAAATGGTATCATTCTGAAACATTCTTCAAACTACTACCCCCAGGGAAATGGATTAGCTGAGTCCACTAACAAGAACCTTATCCTTATTATTAAGAAGACTCTGCTATCCCACCAGCGCAACTGGCACAATGCCCTTCACAATGCACTGTGGGCTGACCGTATTACTCCCAAGTCCTCTTTAGGCACCTCCCCATTTTTCCTCATATATGGAAAAGAAGCTGTTCTACCTTCTCATCTATCTCTCCCGGCCCTCCAACTGTCCCAAGAGTGCCATGGTACCCCGTGTCTCACCTTGCAGAACCGAATCGACACCTTGCTGAAATTGGAGGAAGAAAGGAAAAAGACCCGGGAAAAGTTTGCCATCCATCAGAGCCGAATCAAAAGATGGTTTGATAAAAAGTCCGCGGGAAATAAAATTTTTGAAGTAGGAGACCTGGTCCTTAAGTGGGATAAAGCCCATGAGGAAAAGGGGAAGCATGCTAAGTTCCAAGCACTTTGGACAGGCCCATTCCAAATTAATGAAAAGATAGGATCACACACATTCAGATTACAAACCCTTGATGGACGAGTCGAGGTCCTCCCGGTAAACGGGCATGACCTCAAACACTATTTCACTTAACAGCCCTTCGAAGGCTGTCTGGTTTTGTACCATAGTTCCTTGTCTCTTATTTGTTAAAAAAAAAAAATATATATATATATATATATATATATATATATAAATATAAATATAAATATAAATAAAATGAAATAAAAACCTAAGGAAGGATTTGTTAGAGCCACGCATATTGGCATACTGCAACAGGCTCTACGCTGATGGAAAGCCTTTCCCGATAAACTCAAAGGCGGCAAAAGCTTACTTGTTCTCCGCACCTAAAGGTAGCACATCACCGAGCTCGAGTCATCAAGCAGGAAAGCTTACCTCGCCAGTCTGAGAGGGTGTCCGCAAAAGAAAGTGCAGTGTAAATGGCAACCGGACCGGGAGGGAAAAGAGGTACTCTATGCTACGACAGGGTATCTGGGAAAAACCAAAGTCCTCATACCAGACCAGGAACAACCTCTCTGCAAGCAAAATAAGTCGGGATCCCTCATCCGCCCAGGCTAAATTTCCATTTCAAATAAGTGCCATGAGCACATCTAAATAAGTGCCTCAGGCACATTCAAAATAAGTGCAATAGCACACTAATAAAGGGTAAAGGATTGAGAAAGGCTTCCTGCGCAGAGAGGCGATGTAACGACTCCGCCAGGACCGAGAGGTTCGCTGGCAGCGGAGCAACACGATGAGGACAAAATAATCGTACCAGACCCTGTGGCCACCTGGAGTTCTCCGACCTGTCCAGTCCGGAGACCTGAAGAAATAAGTTTGGTTAAATGGCGCCCAAGAAGACCAACAGATTGAGTAACCCAGCTAGGTGCCTAAAGGTAGGAGATGTCAACCACAAGGTAAAAGAAAACAGTCAGCATAGGCCCCTCCCTCCCCCCGCCAAGACCAACCATCAGCAAAGACTCTGAGTTCGTCCAGTGAATCGCCATTTGTTGTAGCCCCTACAACACCCTCCAAAAAAATCACCATGTCAAATTTTTTGGAGCCCCATAAAACTAAAAAGAAATTGCTAAGTCGCCAAGTCGCCAAGTCGCAAAATTAAACAGTTGAGGAAAACCGCGACCTAGCGACCTTGCGACCTAGCGACCTCAGGTCGCCAGGTCGCTAAGTCGCAAATCCCCAAAATTAACGGAAAATGCGACCCTGCGACCCAGCAACCCCAGGTCGCCGGGTCGCAATTTTTCAATTTGCATGAAAAGCGCGACCCAGCGACCCCAGGTCGCCAGGTCGCAAGGTCGCAAGGTCGCAAAACTCTGAAAATAATCAACTTGCGACCCAGCGACCTGCATTTATTGCTCGCACGTGCGACTTTCTATAAAAGGGAGGTCGCAGGTCGCATTTTACACATTCAGCGATTTGTAAGAAAACGCCTCTGACAGCTCAACTGGCGCGTTTTTTCCGAGTAAGTTGCCATTTCTTCCTGCTGTTTCCGTTTTGGTGATTTTCTTACCAAACCCATCTCCCCTTGGGCCCTTAAATTGTCTTTTGACTGAGCTTTTATGTTTTTGAGGGCTTTATGAATCTGTTGTATGCATAATTTTCCAAACCTTTCTGATTTTTCTTGATTCACCTTCATGGCACCATCCCTTGCTTTTGAAATCATGCCACAGCTCCCCCTGGGCCCAGCCATCTTGTAAATTTCCAAGAGAATGGAGAAAAGGAGTTCAAGGCCGTGCGCGCGAAAACCCCCGGCAAGCCAGTTTGCGACCTGCGACCCAACGACCTAGTCGCGAGGTCGCAAAGTCGCACTCTCTCCATTTTTTTTGAGATTTGCGACCCTGCGACCCAGCGACCTAGTCGCGAGGTCGCTAAGTCGCATTTTCCTCTTTTCCGAAAATCTGCGACCTAGCGACCCAGCGACCTGGTCGCGAGGTCGCAAGGTCGCGCCCGGACTTTGTTTTCGCAATCCGCGACCCAGCGACCCAGTAGCCCAGTTTTGCATGTGACAGTTAAATTTTATCACCATGTCGTTCTTATCGTGGGATTCCTTTATGAACTTGACAGGTGAAATTCAAGAAGACATAGAGTGCATACCTGTGTTATCGGATTCTAGTGAAATGGCACCCCCGTTATCTCGGAGGAAGGACAAGAAAGTAGTGGAAGAGATTGATGAGCTAGAGGTGGTGTCCCCACCCCCAATATACCGAGATACACTATGTACTTTTACAAAAGACGACAGCATGAGATGGTACCAAATTTATCATGAGTTCGCCACACCGGAAGAAGAATTTCCAGAAGATCTCCCAGACCGGGAAGTATACTTGGCGGTAAAGAGGTCCAAACTACATCTGGAAGGGGCGCATCCAGCCATATTCCCATGTCCATAGATCATAGACTGGATCATACAAAAGACAGACCCCGAGAAGTTTGTGATCAGGGATCACCAAGGCAGAGCTTTCGCTACACTGGTAGGCTCGGATGCACACATTTATTACTCACTACCTCGCCCAAACGAGCATTTCTCTCCAGAATGGGCTGTTGCTCACGCCGTTCCAATAGTTGATACTATTAGACAGTGGTGGGAGGAGCCCGAGAAGTTCAAGGTCAAAAAAGACCAAGAGTACCCAGTGGCGAGCCTGAGGAAGGTTTACAAATTGGTTGCCACCATGCTCTGCAGACTTTACGGGCGCCCAGATTGCTCCACCTTCAGCGGCAGTTGGGCTACTATCATGGAGTATGTGACAACACATGGCACCCGGTTCAACTGGGCCGGCATACTGATGACGTCGATGCAGACCAACTTGAACTCGGCATTGGCCCCGGAAGAAGGAATGCCTGCCGAATTTTACATGGCCTCGTACCTACTAGACGCGGTTTGTGCCCGAGTAGATTTTGATGGATGGGAGCACAACTGGGACTCCGAGCAGACGCGCGCAATTCATCTACAACTCAAGGTATTTTGGGAGTCCAAATACAAACAGGATATAGATCAGATTTCCCAAATATTTATTCCCGCTCTGTACAGACATTTATTTGGCCAAGACGCCCCTTGCATGTCGTGGCGGGCCAAGGAGACTCTGGTTAAAGTGGCACACTGGTTCCCTTTCCCTGGATACACCTTCATCCGAGTCTTTGGAACTTACAAGGCGCCACATGCTATGCCTCGCTTCGTGACAGACAAAATGCTTATTCAGGAGGTATGCTTTCAAATGTCACACGGATTCTCCAGCATCCTGTCTAATGGCAAAAAGAAGCCGTGGCCCACGCTACCCCTCACCATTGGTGCATTCACAGTTAAAGACTTCAGGGAAGTAACAGCAGAAGCAGAAGCAATGAGAAGTTATCAGCTCGGGGCGCTTGAACACCGAACATACGACCCAGAGAAAATAGTTCCTGAACACTGCCGGAGAGCCAATTTCAAGTGGACTTATCAACATCTTGAGCGCCCGGCGGAAGACAAGAGAAGGAACTGGTATAATGCTGAAAGACAGCTTGCTCCGGGAACTGACGTGGTCCAGGAAGACCCAGATGATCAGAGCTTAGAAGACAGAAGTCGTCAGTTAGGAGGTTCCTCTTCATCTTTACTCAAGAAGTCTCGAACCAACACAGGGCCTATTCCATCCATTAGACAAAAGGAAGCAGAGGCAAAAGCCCAGCAAGAAAGGGAGAAGAAGCTAAAAGAGGATGAGGAAGCGCGCCAAAAGAGTGCAACAGCAACACAAAAGAAGAAGCAGGCCAGAGAGGCCAGGAAAGAAAAAGAGGGCAAGGAGGCACAGGCCGCAGCAGAACGGGCACTTAAGGCAGAGCTGGACAAAGCAGAGGCTGAACGCCAAAAGAAAGCCGAACAGGCTGCTGCAGCTGAACAGAATAAGAAGGCCGAAATAGAAGCCGCAGCAGAAGCTGAACGCCGGCGGAAGGAAGCAGAAGAAAAGAACACAGAGGAAAGGGAGGATGACATGCTAGACGACCTTGAGGTGACTCCTCTCGATATACCTCTGGGCCGTACAAAACTCTCTGATGTTAGATCGCCCCAGGGACAGGAAGAAGATGTGTTTGACCTGACCAGACTCACATTTGATCAGTTTTCGTTCAAAATCCGGCAAGAAAGGAGGAGGTCATTGGCGCAAAGTCCCTCTGCCGCATCCACAGTATCCACAGGCAAAGACATAGTCTTGGATACCAGGACTAATCCCCGTCGGCAATGTCGGCTTTGCTGCCCCCGCTTTCGAATCTGACTACGGAAGAACGTAAGGAGGATGAGTAGAGAAATAGTATCTCTGCAAAAAACGGAGGCGCACGCGAGAATTTGAACGCGAGAAGAAGACGAGCAGAAAACGAGAATTACGAGCGGAAAGTCAACTGGCAGCTTAGACTGCAGGTAAATGAAGTCTCGCTTGCCATTTTCAAGAGGTGTGAGGTGTTGGAAGTGACTACAGAGCAGTATCCTGATGAAATGTTCACCATCAAACAAACGGTCGCTCCTGCGCTTGGAAACATGAAAAGGAAACCGAGGCAAAGACAAGAGTAAGCTCGCAGAGAGGCTTCACGGGCTTTAGGCGGGATGATAGGTTGGATAAAACAATGCCCTCGGAGCACTTGAAATCCCCACTAAAAGGGGGGGATTCACACGCAGGATGCAAAGGTTCAACTCCGCATGGCGATGCAATCTGGAGACAAACTGTCTAAGGACCTGGACAAAGTAATGTCCTCGTACAATCACCTGATTAGTGGTATCGACTCAATGCATACGTTGCACCACATTCCATCGCTTGGGGCATTAGACGAAGAGAGAACCTGGGAACAAGTGGACCAGGACATCCAATCATTTTTGCAACCTATCAAGCAAGCCGCTGCTGATCCAGAGCCCTCAGCATCTCAAGAGCATCTGAGTCAATTTATTGCCACTCCAGCGCGGATTTATACCAAGCTTGCATCGCTTTCAAATCAGATCGGACAGAAAAGGGAAACCTTAGTACCAAATGCTTTGGAATGTGTGCATCGATTGAAGGAGGAGGTACCTATGGTTGCCCCCATAGCGGCAGAATACCGGACATGGCAGGATTTCCTCAAGGAGCAACAGATTGACGTCCCTGACCTTAACATTTCACGTCAATCTCCTCAGCCCGGTAGCAGCAAGTCATGAGCAACAAGTAGAGCTAGGTCGCAAGTCGCACCAACAGGACAGGTCGCAGGTCGCATCACCTACCAGGTCGCAAGTCGCGCATACCAGTCAGGTCGCAGAAAGAACGGGTCGCAAGGTAACCCAACGGTCAAGAAGGTGAACAGTCAAGGAAACCCAACGGGCAGTTTGGCATTATAAATACTCCTACGGGACATTGTATAAGGGCTTTTCTTTTTTGGGAAAACTCAAGAGCTACATGCAATTGTATTGAAAGATTCTACACTTAAGCATATGAATAGAGAGTCTTGTTAAAACACCCTATGGTTATGATGTGTTTTGCTGTATCAACACTGTGTGTATTCCTTGTACAGTTTCAGAATATCCTATGATTAATGAAGCTGCACTATTCATGTCATCGTTTATGCGTCATGGCTATCCGTGTTGTATCAATGATGTTCATTTTATCATCTGTTCTAGTAATGAATGTTAATGAACTATTTTGTTAGCATTTCGTTTTATCTGTCAGAAAGCAAAGAGGTATCTTATCATAAAGAACTATTTCTTTTGTGATCAGACTACCTTACAAGCATTACCCCACAAAAGATGTGTTGCTAATGACATCTCTTGAGGTGTACGTGCTTTATCTATAATCTTGCTACGCATAGTGTTTGATTCTTGTTTAACACATCAATCTTGTATTCTGTATCATGTGAATAAGTGTATGTCCGCAGGTTCAAACAGGTTCTTTGGAGACCGAAGGGAAGTCATCTTAAGTGGTAGCCGGACCCACACCCCGGACGGGATCCCTACTCCAAACGGTTTAAGGTCTAATTGGGACTTTCTACCGGGGAGATCCCCTACTGTTGGCCGGACGAATTTTCCCGTCAACAGGAGTATTATTTAGTTCAACTCAGTTAGACTCAGTTGAGATAGTTGTATCTAGTCTAACTGAATGATACACTAGTGAGAGTGGAGTGAATTAATTAGTTAATCAATTCACAAATAATAACTCACTAATCAATTGAACAATGCAACAGTTAACTACAGTGCATGACAGTTCCAGTGGAGACCCAGTGGAGAGATAGGTGAAAGGGCAAGATGGACTATCTGTTGTGACTATATTGATGCATTGATTGCATCCAATAGAAATTGGAGTTTCCAATGAGTATTGCACAGTCAAGGCAAGGGTAATTCGAATTCATTCAGAGATATTCTTTAGTAGGGATTGCGCAGTGGAGGCAAGCTAGCAGGGGGCAAAGATCGGTGCATGGATTTGCATATTTTTCTTGATTAGTGTATGAAAATTGTATTGTACTGAGAGCTTGATGTACTAAGCTTTGTATGAGATTGTCATATGAGCTGCATGATACATAATATATGATAGTTTTGGTTTTCAGCTTCAGGCTTTCCCGTTAAACAAATGTGTTATGTGTGATTTTTTTTATTTATGCTTTGCATGTGTGTGTAATTAATTTTCTGTTAAATATTAACAGTGGAATGATTTAGTATTTTGCAAGAAGTTAAATATTGTGAGATCAAGTGAATCTAGGACATATGCATGCTTAGTGCATGCAATTTCTACACTTTCTAATCCTTGGGCAGGAATCTGGGTCATGTAATCTAGTGATTTGACAGATTGTACACCATACAAGACTTTTCAATGGGCTAGGACCTCCACCTTTCAGATAGTTTTTGAAGACAGGAAACAGATCTTTATGGTGCCTAGAAGCTTTACATTTTATACACCATAATGTTGCATAGACCTCCTTTCCGTTGTCCTTGTGCAGGCTTTTAATTTCTAGAGGCATGGATTCCAAATGATTCTTAACCTATTGAGTTCTTAGCAAAACAGGTGTTAGAGTAGCCTCTAGTTTCATTGCAACCTCCACAGCCTTTTCCTGTGTGGCGATCTTTTGCTGACCTAAGGGTTGGTGCAGATGTGGGAGAAACATAACAATGAACCATTCCTTATGTTGAGTATCATCAATAACAAATCCACCATTTCGAATGGTGCGCTTCTGTCTCTGATCGACCTCCCATACAGATTCATTAGCCTTCTAACAAATCTCTTTCATTTCTGTCACTAGCTGCATGTATGACTTAGGCTTCTTAAACTCCTCTTTTAGGAAAATTTTATTTGTTCCAAGGTGGAATTATGGCTTGCTTGAGCATACATGATGTACCAATCTAATGCACAATCTTGGAAAGAAGTAGTCAGTTGTGCCATCCTAATATCGATATTATTAATTTGTCAAGCCTGCAATATGACCTCATTCACAAACTAGAAGTGGTCAGTATCCTCATTTCTAATGCCTCTGAAATTAGGTAGCTTCATCAAGGAAACCGTGTCTACTTTTGGGGTAGGTGGAGGTGGTGATGGACTGCGCGATGGAGTGGGTGATTTGTGATGTGAGTGCAGAAGTGGAGTGGATGGGGTTGGAAATAGACTCAAGGGTTTATGGTGTGATGAAATTTCTCCTTCAGAATCACTAGAGCTACTAGTTTCTGGTTCGCCTTCACTCTCAAATTTAGGCTTCAGAGGGTTATGAATAAAATTTTCAGAATATTCATGGTAAAATTTTCTACTGTGCGTATTTGGGCCTCTTTGAGGCATTCAAGAAATATGTTCGCACATACAACCCCATTCACATAATATCATTTTCAGCAACAATTTTAGAGAGCGAAGGAACTTACCTCAAGGGCCTTTGAAAAACCTTTTTTCTGCTTCAAAATATGACACAAATTGATTAATGGAAAATTCGGCCACAAATCCTCCCAACAAGAGATCGATCCAATGATCTACTTCGTGGGTGATCTTATTGTCTATCTTCTCTACTTTCTGGATCAGTTCAGGAGTCCACTCAGTGACTGCACCGTCCTTTATGCGGGTATTGAATTTAGCTAAGTGTGACAACCACTCCTCTAGTTCATGCCCAAAGGAGCAAAAGAATATTTCATGCACTTCTGTATAAATATATTTATGTACCCAATGTTCATCATATAACTTAGTACTTCGATTTTCTTGGAGTGTGAATTCAAGAATATTTCTATCCAGCCAATCTTGTAATTCATTTTACAAAGGATGACACAACATCAAATCTCCCTCAAAATGATCTCGGTCCTGGCAACAGAACCATTTTTTGGATTGAGGGGTCCTAAGCAAGGTTCAAAATTTATGGACAAACCAACAAACCCTCTAAGTACTAGCCCTTTCGGCAATGACCTTCTTACACAGATCAAAGTCTCACCCAAAACAGTATGGGGGGGTGTTGGAACCAGGTTTCTGCACCCAGAGGGGGAAAATAATGAAGTAGCCCAAAGAAAATCGAATGGAGACTTGTATCAATCAGAAACAGATGTGCACAATAGAATAAGGAAAAATCACAGAATGTGCACAATATTTAACAGAATAAGACATAGTCGCATATTACTCCAACGTACAGAAAGCATAACAGAACTAGATCCAGATCTAAACAATGTGCAAGTACTTAAGCATATTTATCAACCATAAATATGCATATATAAGCATAACATATATCTTGCGAAATGATCAATAAGAAACACAGAAACAGTGTGATATTCACTTAAACAATAGATAAATAAATTGAAGCAATAACACAATAAGTTCTCCAAAATATATCCTTGTATTAACTTAGATTCTTTCAATACATAGCAGACTTTCCCTTACACATAACCCTTCTGCACACACAACCAATGGAGTCCACACATAGCCAGGACTAGGTGTCTGCCTACACAGCCAACAGGAGCCTTTCTACCCAACGCAGACAACACCCTTTACGACATATCACAAAGGCATAAGAACTTAGATCAAAACATTACCTGACTGGTTGCTTTCCTTAGACTCAATCTATCTATTTATATTCCTTTAGCGTGCCGATACTATGTTCTCAAACCATGGTTTGAGGCCCATAGATTACCCTTAAACCCATTTACATCAAAATTAGGGACTTTGACCCACCCCAAATACCCTTGTCTCATTCGCGCAATGCACATATACAAACTTATAAAAACCCTCCAAAACATTGTGGATAATTTCTTTAAAAGAAACAACTACCATGTGTGAGAAAATGGCAGGAGCATTCTTTAATCTAAAAGTCATGATTGTATATTGGAAGGAGCCCCAAAGGTGGTCTTGCTCTTATTTTAAGGCGCAATACAGATCCGATGATATCGTGAAAATGCTCCGGACCCAGGTTCAGAGTTTATGGAGAAACCAACACACCCTCCAACTACTAGCCCTTTCGGCAATGACTTTCTTGCGCAGATCAAAGTCTCACCCAAAGCAGTTTAGGGGGGTGTTGGAACTAGGTTTCCTCACTCTAAGGGAGAAAATAATGAAGTGGCCCTAATAAAATCGAATGCAAACTTGTATTAGCATAAACTGATGCGCACAATAGAATAAGGCAGAATCACAAAATGTGTGCAATCCTTAACAGAATAAGACAGAGTAGCATATTACTTCAGCATAGAGAAAGCATAACAGAACCAGATCCAAATCTAACGAATGTGAAATTAATTAAGTGGATTTATCAAACATCAATATGCATATATAACCATAACAGATATATTGCACAATGATCAATAAGAAACACAAAAACAATGAAATCTTCACAAAAATGGTAGATAAATAACTTGAAGCAAAAACACAATAAGTTCGCCAAAATATGTCCTTTCATTAATCAATATCCTTCCAATACGTATTAGACTTTCCCTTACACATAACCCTTCCATGCACACAACCATCAGAGTCTGCACACATCCAGGACTAGGTCTCTGCGCACATAGCCAGCAGGAGCCTTTTTACCCAACCAAGACAAAACCATTTATAGCGTATCACAGATGCATAAGCACTTAGATAAAAACATTACCTAACTGACTACTTTCCTTAGACTCGATATATCTATGTATATTCCTTTAGCATGCCATTACTATGGTCTCAAACCATGGTTTGAGGCCCACAGTTTACCCTTAAACCCATTTACATCAAAATTGGGGAGTTTGACCCACCGCAAAGCCCCTTGAATCATTCGCGCAACACACATATAAAAACTTATACAAAATTATATCAAAAGGTGTGCCCCAGGGGACCCTGCTCTGACAGTTCCTCTATAGGAATATATTCCAACAACATGATCCGCTTATGCACACAATATTGTAGATGGTGGTACTAGATATCAATGTGCTTTAATCTATCATGAAAAATTATATTGATTCTCAACAAGTTTGATACAATTTTGGTTGTCCCATTAAAGCATAGTAGGATCCATCATCTCACCAAATAACGCAACAAGAATCTTCCTCATCCAGATAAATTCACAAGTTACTTGACTGAGTGCAACAAATGTTGGCTTCCTGTTGTACCAAGAAACTGTTGCTGACCCAACACTAAAAAGTCCTCCTGAACTTTTCTTTTGATATGATGGAATCCCTTCTTCGTCTACATCTGTGATGCCTTGAAGCTTCACTCCCTTTTTCTATCTGTACCAAAGACCAAACTAAGGTATCTTAACACATGTTTTGTCTCCTTCCAATATAGTTTGGTTGGTTTAACCATTGCTTGAATAAGCTAGTTAATTGCATAACACATGTTTGGTCATGTGTTCACCAAATACATAAGTAAACCCACAAGCTTCCTGTAAATAGTAGCCTCCACTTCCTCACCTGAAGTGACATCCTCGTTCGTAGAACCTCCTGCTAGAGGAGTTTCCATGGGTTTGCTACTCTCCATGTGGAACCTCTTTAGTATCTCGTTGGCATACTTTCCTTGAGAAACAAACAATTCCACATCTCCTTTCCATACTTCCAAACCGAGGAAACAATGCATAAGTCCCATGTCCATCTCAAATTCTCTTGCAATATCCTCTTTGTAAGAAATGATAAACTTATCATCACCTGTTGAAATAAAAGCATCGACATATAATACTAATCAAAAATTTACCTTCAACAACACTATGGTAATGGTTTGCATATTATTCACTTTTGGTGAAGCCCAACCTGGTGAAATAATTTTCGATCCTAGTGTACCAAGTATGGGGTTCTTGTTTCAATCCATACAATTATCGCTTGAGTCTAAACACATGCAACTCCCTATCAAAGGTCTCAAATCCTTCCATTTGTTTAATGTACACATACTCCTCAATCACTCCATTGAGGAATGTTGTCCTCACATCCATATAATGAATCTTCCATCCCATCCATGCTACAAGTGCTAGAATTGATCTAATAGAAGAGTACCTTGCTACTTGAGAAAAGGTCTCCTCATAGTTAACTCCCTCCAACTTAGAGACCCCCTTGGCCACAAATTTTCCCTTTTGTTTCTCGATGCTTCTATTTGCTTCTTTCTTCACCTTTTACATCCATATCTAACCCACCACTGACTTGTCCACTAGTCTTCGGACCACTTCCCAAACACTTATTCTGACAATGGAATAATATTTCTCTACCATGGCATCAAACCACACTATTTTTTGCACTGCTTCCTCGAATGCAGATGGTTATGTCTCTACTAGGTCACTCATTAGAGTTGTGTAGCCTACGTACTGATCTGATCACCTCCTCTTCCTACACTGTGATGTGGGTTCTCCCACATTCTCTCTAGCATCATGAAATAATATGTAAGCTTCCCTGGTGCGCTTCCTTCATTCTCTAGATGTCTCTGCATGAGTGGGTGTCTCCACTCTCTACTATTTCACTTGTGGTTGCTCCAAAAGCTCTTCAATTTCTTCCTTTGGAGCCAAAAGCTCCTCATATGAATGCAATTGAAGCTCCCTCTCAAGGGAACACCTCATTGAATTTCACATCTCTCTGAACAATTGTCATCCTAAGAGATGGCAGGTACACCCAATAGTTGTGAATTGTATTAGTGTACCCCAAAAATATGCCCAACTGTGTTATTAGCTCTAGCTTTTTCCTTGGTTCCCTGGAAACATGATAGTAAACTGATGATCCAAATATCCTGAATTGTGACATATCTAGTTTCTTCCCTAAAAAATATTCTTCTAGTGTACTTGTTGTGTAACCAACTCAAAAAGAGAAGAAAAGAGATATAAACGCCTTAGAAATGAGCCACTTCGAGGGGGCAACCTCCAATACATTACATAAATGAACAATTCTTGGATGATACAAATGAACAAAACCTCCTTCTATATATAGGAGTCCATGGGGCCACAATATAATCCTAGTGGAGCCACAATGTAATCCTAGCCGACCTAACAATAATAATGTAAGGGCACAATAATAACAATATGGGGGTTACAGGGGTACAATAATAACAATAAGGGGGGCTACACTAACATAATAAGGGGCTACACTATTAATATAGGGACTCAACATGCCCCTCTCCTTCAAAAAAGTGTTGTCCTCAACGCTTGAGTAGCTCTGGGTGCTTCTGTATAAAATTCTCATCCTCCCATGTAGAATCTTCATTGGGTAAGTTCTTCCACTTGATGAGATACTCTGAAATTGATCGATTCCGTAGTTGTCGAGTTCTTGTTTCCATGACCGCTTCTGGTTCCAATATGATTTTTCCTTCCTCATCAAGTTCTGGCAATATTGTTTGAACTGGAAGATTTTCTCCTATAGCCTTCTTTAAGCATGAAACATGGAAAACTGGATGTACTCGCGAAGAAGCAGGAAGCTCCAATTTGTATGCCATAGTACCAATCTTTTGCAACACCTTGTAAGGACCATAGTACTTTGGCGATAATTTATTATCCTTCTTAGCTTGCTTGAAGGACATTTGTTTATATGGTTGTAGCCGTAAAAATACCCAATCTCCTACATCAAAACTTCTCTCGCTGCGATGTTGATCTGCCTGTTGTTTCATTCGATTTTGTGCCAAATTCGGGTTATCCTTTAAGAGTTGGAGAACTTCTTGTTGATGCTCGATGTGATCTTCCACTGCTTGAACCTTTGAATTTTCTCTTAAAGATGATGTGATGGATGGTGGATGATATCCATAAAGTGCCATAAATGGGGTCATTTTTGCTGCGGTATGGAAGGAAGTGTTATACCACCATTCAGCGAGAGGTAACCACTTGACCCATTGTGTTTGTTTATCGGATACAAAACAACGAAGATATCCTTCCAAACATTTATTTACTATCTCAGTTTGACCATCAGATTGAGGATGATAAGATGAGCTATGGAGCTAATTTAGTACCCAAAGAAGAAAATAACTCTGTCCAAAAATTTCCCGTAAAAATGGGATCTCTGTAGCTCACAATAACCCTTGGGCTTCCATGTAGCTTTTGAATTCTGTCCACAAATGTAGTAGCAACTGTACTTGCTTTAAATGGATGAGATAATGCACAAAAGTGTGCATACTTGGTAAGTCTATCAGCTACCACCATGATGACATTCTTTCCTTCAGACTTAGGTAAACCTGTGATAAAATCCATTGAAATCTCCTCCCAACGCTGACTTGGAATGGATAAAGGTTGTAGAAGTCCCGAGGTCTTAATTGTCTCCACTTTATTCTGTTGGCAAACCAAACATTCCGCCACAAACTTTTGAATATCAGATTTAAGGCCATCCCAAAAAAATTCTTTCTTCACCCTGTGGTAAGTTTTTAAAAATCCTGAGTGTCCTCCTAAAGGAGAAGTGTGCAATTCGAGAAGAATCTTTTGTTTTAGTTGGGAATTCTTACAAAGATATAAGCGATCTTTGTACCATAAGGAATCATTTTTCCAACTAAATGTATCGGATGTACTAGGATCTTGCTGCAACTTTTGAATGAGTGTCCATACATCTTTGTCCTTCTTCCATTCATCTCTTGCTTCAGTTATCCAATCTGGTTGGATAATAGAAATGGCACCAAGCAATGCTTCCACCTCTTCATTCTTTCTTGAGAGTGCATCTGCAACAACATTAAGCTTTCCTTTTTTGTAGATTATTTCAAAGTCATAACCCAACATCTTTGTGACCCATTTTTGCTGCTCTTCTGAAGATAGTCTTTGTTCCAAAAAGTGTTTCGGACTATCATGATCAGTTTTTACCTTGAAGTGTCTTCCCATTAGGTAAGTTCTCCATTTCTTTAGTGCATGCAGTATTGCTAACATTTCCTTCTCATAAATAGGTTTCTGTAAATACTTTCCTTTGATTGGACGACTTTCAAAAGCAATGGGTCTTCCTTCCTGCATAAAAACTGCACCAATTCCATTTCCTGAGGCATCACATTCCACAATAAAGGTTTTTGTGAAGTCTGGCGTAGCTAAGACCGGTGCTAGGCACATTGCCTCTTTAAGATGTTCAAAGGCCTTAGTTGCTTCGGGAGTCCATGAAAATGCATCTTTCTTCAATAATGTTGTTAGAGGTGCTGCTATTCTTCCATAATTCTTAACAAACTTACGATAATAGCCTGTTAACCCGAGAAATCCTCGCAACTGCTTTATTGTCTTAGGGACTTTCCATTCCTTAATGGCTTTAATTTTGTTAGGGTCTACTTTAACACCCTCGTGGGATATAATATGACCCGGATATTCCACCTCTTGTACTCCAAAGAAACATTTGGATGCTTTTGCATATAATTGTTTCTCCTGCAATAGTTTGAGCACCCTGTCAACATGTTCAACATGATCCTTCCAAGACTTGCTATAGATTAGTATATCATCAAAAAATACTAGCACAAATTTTCTAAGGAAGGGTTTGAAAATGGAATTCATCAACCCATGAAATGTAGAAGGTGCATTGGTAAGGCCAAAAGGCATGACCAAAAATTCATAATGACCCTCATGAGTTCGAAATGCTGTTTTTGGAATATCTTCAGTCTTCATTCTAATTTGATGATATCCTGAACGAAGATTCAACTTGGTAAAATAAATTGCTCCATGTAATTCATCCAATAATTCATCAATCACAGGAATGGGAAATTTATCTTTAATGGTGAGCTTATTGAGCTCCCTATAATCCGGACACATTCGCCATGATCCATCCTTCTTGTGTACCAATACTACAGGAGCAGAGAAAGAACTTTGACTAGGTTGAATTATAATTGCCTCTAACATTTCTGCAATCATGCGTTCAATTTCGCTCTTTTGGAAGTAAGGATATCTATAAGGCCGGATGTTTGGAGGAACACTTCCTGGAATCAAATGAATAGCATGATCATGATCACGAATAGGTGGGAGTCCTTTGGGAGTTTCAAACACCTTGGAATGATTGTCAAAGACTTGTTGGAGATCTGCAGAAATAGATGATTTTGATGTCGGAACTTCTAGAGAGCATAATTGTGAAATTACGCCTCGTTGTTCTTTCTTTAGAAGCTTTGTCATGACATTAGAGCTTATTATCCTTCCTGGCTTCCCTTCAATACCCCGTAATTCGACTTCCTTTCCTTCTGAAAAAAATTTCAAGAAAAGTTCTTGAAAATTAAAGCTACCGTCCCCAAAGATTGTAACCATTGTACTCCTAGTACAACATCAGCACCTCCCATAGGAATGGAAAGCATTGGACTAGTCAACACATATTCCCCCATGGTTAGCTTGATGTTATTGCATTTTCCCGAGCAATTTATAGTTCCTCCATTTGCAACCATCACTTGACATTCTGGTGCTGGGTATAGGAAACAATTTAATTCCTTGGCTACCTTACAATGAATAAAATTATGGATGCTACCTGAATCAATCAACACTATTACCTTTTTCTTCTTGATTTGTCCTTCTATCTTGAGAGTTTGAGGAGTGGTAATTCCTACCAGTGCATTACACGATATGGTCAGATTCATTTCTTCCTCTTCTAGGGTTGGTTCCTGGTGTATATCCTCTTCTTGTTCATTTTCTTCTTCCTCTTCACAATCTATGTAAAATAATTTCTTCTCGACACACTTATGACCTTTAGTGTATTTGCTATCACAACTGTAGCAAAGCCCTTTTGCTCTTTTTTCTTCCAATTGTTGTGGTGTCAACCTTGTAGGTTGTGGAAATCTAGGAGTAGCAACACTTCCCTCTTTATAGAAGTGAGTGGTAGGCTTCCTTGTCGCCATAATTTTACATTCAATTTTTCTTACCAACCTGAATGCCTTCTCCAATGAATCAGGTTCCAAAATGTGAACTTCATGTTGGATGTTATCCTTTAAAGTACCTATGAAGAGATCAATCCTGTGTTCCTCTGGAATATCAGTTACCCTTATATTCAATTTTTGGAAGTCCTCAATGTGCTCTCCCACTAAACCCTTTTGTTTGAGATTTATCAATTGTCTAAAGAAGGTGTTGCTCTTTGTATCCTCATAATGTGCTATCATTTCCTCAGTAAAAATCGACCAAGTGACAATTTTTTTACGGGATAAAAGCCATCGATACCATACAAATGTATTTTGTTCTAAATGTAAAGTTGCAATGCGTACCTTTTGTGTGTTTGCACGTTATGGAGATCAAAATATTGCTCCATCTGTAGTATCCATGTTACAGGATCCTTTCCATCAAACTTCCTCATATCCATTTTTGGAATATGGTGGTTCTTCACACCAACATTCGAGTTTATGAAATCACGATTAACATTTATTTTGTTCTCATCATGAGGTTCTTCTCCTATATTTCCGCCATTAGGAATCATTTCTGGTTTTAAGCTTGTCATCAAGCCTTCCATGTACGCTTTTAGATCATTCTTCATGTTTTCCATGTTGTCTTTCATGTCATCCATCTTAGCTTCCATGCCCACTTCCATGCCATCCATCTTAGCTTCCATCTTAGCTTGCACAACATCCATCTTAGCTTCCATGCCTTTCTTCAAACCATCCATCTTCACTTCCACACCTTTCTTCAAAACTTCCATTTCATTTTTTGCTGCTCTTTGCGAGAGTGGAATTTGTTGCACTTGTTCTTGTAATTTTGATAGATCATGTTGCAATTCTTCATCTTCATGAGTCATGGTAGAGCCTTCTGAAGGCTTGATGGGTGTTGAATTCTTTTTAGGGGCCATTTTAGAATTCAATATTGATATCTATTCTACAATATTCCCTTGGAATCTATTCAACTTGATTCTTCAAACAAGACTTATGCAATTTGGAAAAAAAAAATACACACCTTTTACTAGCTTTTAGGAGCTCGATATTGAAATTGAATTATCTCTGTATTTGAAAATCTTCGATATCTGAAATTCAGCTCTGTAGTAGATCTCTGAAGCTTCTTTCAAATGCCACAGGTCTGACCCGATTTGGATTCTCCAAGACAAATTTGTGTCCAATCTCCCACAATGACCTAATTCTGGACTGGTTCAGTAGAGCGAACTTGTACGAATTGCCACGTGTCACTGTTTTGTCCTTTGTCTCTGAAATTGATAGCGAAGAAACGTCAGTCTGTGTACTTGCGACCACTTTTTACAGCACTTCAATCCAATGCCCAGAGAGAGAGTTATTGAAGTTTTCCCACGATCACCTCTTTGAGATGAAATTCAGGAGCCTGAAAAAGCACTACCTTCCACAGATCATATCTCCAAAAATATTGCGAACCAAGCTCTGAAGTTTTTTTGACGAATTTCCTCAGGATTTCAGCTTCGCACCATATGAATTTCAGACTCTGAAACTTCGTACAAAAAAAATTATAGCGCAATTGCCACGATGACCTGTTTATGAGCCTGAAAAAATACCTAACTTCCACAGATGATATCTCCTCAAATATTGCGAACCAAGATCTGAAATTTTTAGAAAACCTTCCTCAAGATTTCAGCTTCGCACCCTAAAAATTTCAGCTTCTGAAGCTTCGTATAAAAAAAGTTATAGCGAAAATGCCGATGACATGTTTGGAGAATAAAACCTGGGTAGCTACGATACCAAATGTTGTGTAACCAACTCCAAAAAGAGAAGAAAAGAAATATAAACGCCTTAGAAATGAGCCACTTCGAGGGGGAAACCTCCAATACATTACATAAATGAACAATTCTTGGATGATACAAATGAACAAAACCTCCTTCTATATATAGGAGTCCATGGGGCCACAATATAATCCTAGTGGGGCCACAATGTAATCCTAGCCGACCTACAATAATAATGTAAGGGCACAATAATAACAATATGGGGGTTACAGGGGTACAATAATAACAATAAGGGGGGCTACACTAACATAATAAGGGGCTACACTATTAATATAGGGACTTAACAGTACTCATCCCGACAATCTGATGAGGACCCCTATTTTTCACATATACTGTTGTAGTGCATGCTTTGGCCCATAGGTGAAAAGGTAGGCCATGATCATGCAACATCGCCCATGAAAATCACACAATACTTGTGTTCTTCCTCTCAGCCACCCCATTATGTTGTGGGTTATGGGGTTTTTTCAACTCCCATCAAATGCCTTCCTTTGAACATAAATTTATGAACTCATTCGACACATATTTGTTGAAGGTTGCAACAAGAAACAATGAAATTGGTATCCGGAAACAACATCCTTGCTCCTAGTGAAAAATAAGAACCTACACTAGGTGGGGCCCACACATGATATTTTAGGTGGATGCCTATTTATAGATGCATGAGAAAATTATATTTATAGACACATGTCTATATATAGATGTTTGTGCAAGTTCTATTTAAAGATTTCATTTCTATTTATATATGCATGTCGACTATTATTATCCCTTAATATTAGTTGGACAATAAACAACAATCTATTCTCAATGAGCACTTGGAAATAGTTAACTGAAGTGGAACATCAATTAGCTAAGTGAATTTTGAGTTAAGAGGTTGGTTGGTGGGACATGCAGGTTGAATTTAGCTGTAACTGAGTGATTCTAGTTGTAATAGAGTTGGAAGTGCAATGGTGCATTAGTTAATGCAAGTTGTGAATCATTTTAACTAAGTTAAGTGGGTTAAAGTAAGTTGTTCTAGTTGTAACTGCAGATAAACTAGTGAGAGATCAAGTGAATTAAATATGAATTAATTCACATGTAGTGATCTCACATGCAACTGATTTTTTTACTATTATTAGCTACATGCATGTCAATTCCAGTGGAGACCTAGTTGAGATCTAAGTGAAAGGAAAGTGTAATTATCAGTTGTGATATTAGAAGGCTACCCAGGTGTAGTTAAAATACCACAAGATGCCTATGATACTCAACGTAGTTTAGGAAGGCTAAAATTATTTTTGATTAAGGATTGCATTCATCAGGAACTGCGTGAGAAAGGCAGGTTGTCTGGAGACAGTAAATTGGCTAAGGGATTTTCCAATTTTTGTATGAAAGTGTGAGAAAATTAGCTAATGTACTGAGAGCTCTTGTTATTGGAGTTTTGTATGTAATTGTTTCATGATTCCTTGTGGAATATACAATATATGATAGAGGGGTTTTGAGCAATAAGCTTTCCCCGGGAATATTTGGTGGTGTGGTTATGATCTATTATTCTTCATTCTTATGTAATTGGCAATCGTGTTTTAAATTCCACAAAGTTTTTTTGTAGAAGTGATTCTATATTTAACAGTGGCATATAATTATTAGAACAGGAGAATCCAGGCAATACATAATTTGTATTAAAATTTCTACATGGTATCGAAGCTATGTTATAAATTTTCTACATGTAATGAGAGTAGGAATTATTTGGGTGCACGAGTTTGTAGAGAATATCTAAAATTTTTGATGCAAATTAAAAAAAAATAGCATATTTTGATTCCTTGCGAAAAAATACCCAAATTGAAAAAACAAATCGGTCGTATAAAGAGCTTGGATGAGGGAGATATCATCGATTTAAAATAAGTCCTTTTTGTTAGAAAATTTTGTGATGGTGGGACAATTACAATGTGCGCAAGCCAAGAACCTACGTGCACTGAGGTACAAGATGCATGAAAATATTTGAGGAGAAAAGCAGAGGTTAGTGACTTGGTGGTTGAGAGGGAACCTCTCAACATGCAGCCTGAGAAGAAGTCTTAGAAGGTTGTGGAGCAGCCACAACTGGAGATGCAAAAGAATCTTTATAGATTTGATGTAGATACGATTTCTACAGAGTTTCCTACCATTGGGAAGTGTGATAAAGCCATGAAATTGACCCTTGAGAGGGAGTTGGATTTGCATGAAGGTAAGAGTGAACCTCAAGATGTGGAGCAGCCATAGGATGAGGATCATGGAGTGGGACCAACCACTCATGCAGAGAAATTTCGATCCAGATGGGCAGAGGGAGTGCATGTAGGTATACCACCAAGTGAGAGGTGGGGCGACATGCATGAATAATCTAAAGAAGAAATTTCTAGGCAAGATTCATTGAGATAGTGTGGATCTCATGAATCGAACCTGGCTACGAGGAGCCCATCGAGAAGCAGTAACAAGATAAGTTTGATTGATACAGTCAAATTTCATAAGGACATGAAATCAAAGTGGCAGTGTCAGATATTGGAGCATGGATCAAAGTTGACAGCAAGTGCAGAGTGCATGGATGAAGAGTTCAACAACGCAGTGGATCTTGAAGACATGTGTTGTTGGTAGCAGAAGAATTCAGAAGACTTTGATGAAAAATGCATTATACTGATTCAGTTGTTTGGAGGCTATTCTATTTCGGAAGTGTTGCATGCAAGTGTTGCATGTGCGAGAAACACTAGAGAAGTGTTGCATACAAGAGTTGCAGGGTGCATGCATGGAGTTGCATGGCACATGAAAAGGTTGCAGGGTGCATGCATGAGTTGCATGTCACATGCAAAGACATTCCTTTCTTGTTGAGAGGGAGTGTTGAAGGTTGCAAAAAGAAACAGTTAAATTGGCATCCAGAAACAACAGGCATCCAGAAACAACATCGTTGATCCTAGTGAAAATTAAGGACCTACACTAGGTGGGGCCCACACAGGCTATTTGTAGGTGGATTTCTATTTATAGATGCATGAGAAAATTCTATTTATAGATGAATGTCTATATATATATGTATGTGAAATTTATATTTATATATTGCATGTCTATTTATAGATGCATGTCGACTATTATTATCCCTTAATATTAGTTGGACAATAAACAATAATCTATTCTCAATGAGCACTTGGAAATAGTTAACTGAAGTGGAAAATTAGTTAGCTAAGTGAATTTCGAGTTAAGAGGTTGGTTGGCGGGACATGCAGGTTGAATTTAGTTGTAATTGAGTGATTCTAGTTGTAACAGAGTTGGATGTGCAGTGGTGCATTAGTTAATGCAAGTTGTAAATAAGTTTAACTCAGTTAAGTGAGTTAAAGTCAGTTGTGCTAGTTGTAATTGTAGATAAACTAGTGAGAGATCAAGTGAATTAAATATTAATTAATTCACATGTACTGATCTCACATGAAACTGATGTTTTTACTATTATTAGCTGCATGCATGTCAGTTCCAGTGGAGACCCAGTTGATACCTAGGTGAAAGGGAAGTGTAACTATCAACTGTGATATTATAAGGATGCCCAGGTGTAGTTAAAACACCACAAGATGCCCATGATACTCAGCGCAGTTGAGGAAGGCTGAAATTATTTGTGATTAAGGATTGCATTCATCAGGAACTGCGTGAGCAAGGCAGGCTGTCCAAAGATAGTAAATTGGCTAAGGGATTTGCTAATTTTTGTATGACAGTGTGAGACAATTAGCTGATGTACTGAGAGCTCTTGTGATTGGAGTTTTTTATGTAATTGTTTCATGATTCCTTGTGGAATATACAATATATGATAGAGGGGTTTTGAGTAGTAAGCCTTCCCTGGGAATATCTGGTGTTGTGGTTATGATATATTATTCTTCATTCTTATGTAATTGGCGATCGTGTTTTAAATTCCGCAAAGATTTTTGTAGAAGGATTCTGTATTTAATAGTGGCATATCATTTTTATATCAGGAGAATCTAGGCAATACATAATTTGTATTAAAATCTCTACAATATTCACCATTGTTATCTCTCCTAAGATCCTTCACTTTCATGCTAGTTTATTTCTCAACAAGTGCTTTAAATTCAATAAATTTGGATAATGTTTGGTCTTTCTTTTGCATGAATAAAATCCAACACTTACGTGAGAAATCATCTACAAATATAGAAAGGTCCAAAAACATCAAAGTGGACCCTTTCAATGATTACATACACCTTATTTTATCGATCATTGAAGGTGAATTTTTTGTACTGCACCAAGGTACACCCTTTGCATATATTCTACTGCTCTAGTGCTCCATTAGGGATTCCTATGGTGATATGTTGCACAACCTTCAAAGCTCTATGATACAAATGGCCAAGTCTTCTATGCCATAATTCACTGACATCTCGTCTCTACACCTTCTCCAACTTTGTGCTCAAAGTAGCATAATCTGCCACATCCATCCTATAGAAGTTATCCACCTGAACCCCGATTTGATTCACTTCTCCCATGGCAATGTGCCTTAGGAACGCCTTTCCTTTTCTGAATATCACATCGTATCCACAATCTTTCGACACCGCGATGGAAACAAAGTTATTATTTAGACCCGGAACAAACATCACATCCTTGAGCCTAAGAGGGGAGCCAAACTCCCTCTGAAAAGTAACTATATAGATACTAGTCACACTATAGCTCCCAGCATATCCCATCTCAATGTGCATCTAGAGGTATTTCTCCTCCAAGTCACTAAAAACTTATTGACTTCCCATCACATGGAATGAGGCACCACTATCCAGATACCACACACTACCCATCAATGTTCTTGACATGCATGCAATGATGGTGAAGTCCAACTCAAATTGTGAAGCCAAATCTTCAGCTGCCGCTCCTCTAGAGGGATTTTTTCCTTAATTCTTGTGTGGACACTTCGTGGCATAGTGTCCTAGTTCATGACCGTAAAAGCACTTGATTTTGGACAAGTCTTTCTTCTTCACCCCTTTACTAGAATCTGCATTGGATTGGGATTTATTCCCCTTCCATTTATTTTCATTTATATATAAAGAACATTTCTACTCATACTCAACCTTGGATGAAGTCTCATCTTTGTTGCTCTGTCTTATTTCTTCCTCTACTAGATTAGACCATAACTGCTCCCAACTTGGTAGTTTCTCTCTACCATTTACCGAACCTTGATAACTATGACATTTCTTGGTAAGGACCAAGAGAGCTAGAGCTACAAAATATTCTTCAAGGATGGTAACACCAACCCCTCCAAGTTCATCACAACATTTTGTAAAAATTCTCATGTACTGCAGAATTGTTTCATTCTTTTGCATCTTGATACTTTGAAGCTTGTCCTTGAATGACAAATTCCTTTGGTCACTATTGTTCTCAAACAAATTTGTCAGTGTTTTCCACACTGCGAAGGAAGTCTCTTTCTTGTGGATATTTGAGACAATATGATCTCGAATTCCCTCCAATATGATTCTCCTCGATTTAGCCACATCCTTCTTACACTTAGCAAGATCCTAGGCATCAGATACTAGGGGTTTTGCTAAATATCTCTTGATTTATTATAGTAGATCATTATTAGCCAATACATACTCCATGAAGATCTTCCATTACACAAAATTTGTGCTTCCTTCCATAGCATACTCGAGCCTGAGTCCATTGAAATCAATCTTCTCATTCCTCGAGAAAACGTGCAACACTAATCTTGAAATTTGAACCTCCTACAATGACAACTACAATTCTCTTCTCTAGTGTGAATCTAGATATGATACCATGTATAAATTAATTTTAGATGAAAAAATTCTCATGTAATTTACTAAAACATAAGACTCAAATATACTCTACTCATCCGCAGAAGAAAATTCACGATTGAGAACACATATAAAAAACATGCATCATGATTCAACACACATACATAGAGATTTATCTAAGGGAAAGAAACTACTCAAAACCACTTCCTATCTATATTGCATTAATCAAAAAATCTAGATGCATGCAATATACTTTCTTGATCGGAATCTGGATTGGGGGCAAAATTTGCCAAAAATTCAAAGTTCTAAGAATTAGACCAAACCAGAACAACCAAATTGGGCCCATCACCAGGAATCCGGTGCAATTTGTTTCACTCAAAACAGATTTCGTATGAGGAAGTTAAAGCTCGATGATTGTCGTGTCAAACAAGCACATTTAAAAAAAAATGGTCAAACAGGGTCAAAGGCCAAAAATTTGGGTTTTCCTCCATTTCGCCCAGTGACACCATGACAAGTGTCAGACCATGGATGGTTGCTAAGGGGGGTGACTTGTTTCAATTTCATTGGAGGTTTGTGGAGGAACCAATGGCATGAGGACACGAGGCTAGCCCAGTGGCCGCCACGTGCCCCCTTCTAAGGTTCAATTTTATGCAAGGTTGAATTTCCGAATTATATTAAGGTTGGAGCATATGATTTTACATCAAAGTGAAAGGTTGAATTTATATGGGTGCATATGATTTTATATTAAAGTCAAAAGTTGATTTTATATGGGCACATATGATTTTATATCAAAGGTCGGAACCTTATGTTTTGTGGAGAAAAATATTAAACTGGTAGAAGGGTGGAGGTCGGGACTTGACCCTGCGACCTCCCATGCACCAGAGCACATGCTTACCACTACACACATGCAATATTTCTTATACCATAAGGACTTCGGCGTATATTTGAAAGTGAATATGTGGTATGGCGGGGGTAGGGCGAGGGCCAACCCCTGGCCCATATAACTTGGTGCAAAAATGTGGCAGAGATCTATGATTAAATGGAGTGTATTAAAGTTTAAATATGGGTTAGTTAACCCTTAAACCCTCATTAAAGTGCTCATCTAAAATTCAAACAGATTTTTTTTAATTGCGCTTAATGCGCTAAGAATTCACTAAACCCGCACTTAAATTCAATTAAACTGGAGTTTAATACGGTGACATGTTTTGTGGAGCCACCAAATCCGGTGCTGCCTCCAAAATTGGCGGACTTTACCTGAGATGTTCCAGTTTAAGTGGAGATTCCTAGGGAAAAATTAATGAAGCATAAATTTTGCAAATTTCGACCAATTTTGGCTCAATAAGAGTCATTCCTAGATTATTTTGATGCTCTAAGCATGATGGTCAAGGCTGCAGAGGCGTTGGAGAACTTCTGTAAGTGTTTTTTACACATTGAAGATTAAATAAGCCTAGGGCCACCAGGAGAGGAAGTCATGCCTATATCATCTGAAGACCATTTTCAAAGGTTGAAGAGTCTATTTTGAGGTTTTTAGGTCTTATGAAGCCAATGGAGTAGGTTTCACAGAAATTGGAGCAATATAGGTGCATGTAATCAGATAATTGACTATTAATCCAAAGAGGGTCTAACTAGTTGAAGCATGTACATGGAGATGTAGCCCAGGAGGGGTGAACTCCGTTATCGGCTATTATGTAATGTGTTTGTTGTGTAATATTTCTCTACATTTTACTTGTTGTACTTGTGTTTTAACAACTAATTAACTCATGAATTTCTCATTAAAATAAACTTAAAACTTAACACATAAAACCCTTTACAATTGACTAACTTGAGATGATCCTATTTTTTTTTTTTTAATACTGATGAGGGAGCTAGCACAGAAAAACTAGTTTTCCCATATTCAGAACATTTTTCAAGCTTGAGCACAACCTGCACAAGTATCTACTATCCTCTACCTGACTAACTGACTTTGGTCAACACTTAGCCAATTTTCCTAACCTCAAACCTCCTATTTCCTTGCGATGTTTGATGAGAAATTATCCCCTATTAATTAGGGAATTTTCTCATTTATAATTGCACAATTCCATTAGGCCCTTCTCTGACTACATTCACCACCCGTACAATTTGGAAAATTCTACAACTGATAGTACACTACCCTTGAACTCCAATCTCAACCAGGTAACTCAAATTTCATGCATGCATGAGTTAATTTAGTTTGATTAACCAGTTAACTGGTTAAACACTAAAGTTACACCCCACTACTAGACCTCCCACTAGTTCCTCCAACATTTGGAACTAGTTTAACTAACCATAACTTAGTTTAACTGAATTAATTTGTTACAACTGAAATTAAGTCAATGTAGGATCCTAAAATTTAGGAATCACTGTAGAAAACTCAAGTTCTTCCCCCAAATCAAATTAACTAAGCTAACTGAGTGATAAAAACTCAGTTAATTCATTCAAGTTGTTTACTGAGGTGGAATTTCGATTTTCTCCTAATTTAATCAAAGGAAAAATGAAATTAGGAATTTCTTGTTGCATTTTCAACAGAGTTGGTGGATATGATAACATGTTATGATAAAGACAAAAAATATCTCAATGAGATGTTGAAGGGAGAAAATCTGACTTTCCTAAAATAGATGAAATGAAAAATTCATTTGGTTAAAAAGATTATCAATGATGCTCATGAATTATCAAATTCCCTAGTTGAATACATTAATGATTCTTTAATTGGATCAAATCTCATTTCTAGTTGTCTAGAAGATTTCCCGCTAGATGTAAAAAGGTTGCTCAATAATTTGCTTGAGCAGAAGGCAATATTCACTAAGAGAATTGACCAATTGAATAAAGTTAATCTTGAACTCAATTGAAAATTTTTGGTCAAAACTCATAGCTATTGGATGGTTTTAAAGGAACTAACTAACACCTTAATCCAAATGTTGTGACTATTGAGAGAATCTATCTTCAAATACTACGTACAAATCAAGCCTTGTTATCCTCTAGAGCTAACAATGTTTCTAGAAATTCTAAAGTTATGGAAAAGAACGATTGACCCGTCTTCAACTAGCTCAGAGTTGTTTAAAAATTTTACTTTTTATGTTAATTTTGTTATGCTTTGGTTGAGAAATTTTAGGGAGAGAAGTTTGTCTCGTTATTGTAAAGAACTCTATCTATCCCCCTATGGAACTTGTTGCAAGGGGTTCTAAATTTTGAAAAAAAATCTTTTGTTTCACTTTTGCACTAAGTTTTTCTTTAATATAATATGAACCAATATCAATTCTAGCATGCATAAATTACCAACAATATGGGTACTTTTATCTGCTCTATATGCATTCTATTTTTAAAGGAATTATTTTAAATATTTGGATATTATTCATGTATGTGTTTTTGTTGATTCTAGCATTATCACTTTTGATGTGTGTGAATAAAATTACATAGCATAAAATTAATAACGAATTTTTTGCTTATATGTGATGAGCTTATAATTTATTTGATTCACTATTTAATAAAATTAATTATTTTATTGATTTTAACAATGTTAATTCGTGGAAATCTTCATTGTCATGAAATAACCTTATTCTTCCAACACACATAACTTAATATACTCGGGTAGGAGTAATTATATTAGTTTAGTTTTATTTTATATCAATAATTAAATTATTTTATCAGCTATCATCACCATCCATTTCATCCCCATAAAAAATTAGTTGTCACGGGTAACCTGACCAGTCAAAAATGCAAGTTTCAACAGAAAAAAAAGTCTGATTTGGGGTTTTTACTAGGTGAATTCCCAAATATTGATGTAGTCAGTTTTTTTCATCAACACCTAGTAATATAATCTTGAAATATAATAAATATTTTATATTATTAGTTTTTGAATTAAACAAATTTAAGAAAGAAGATTTTCATGGAATAAAATCATAATGAAAGAATTATAAAATTTATATATACAAATAACATATATCTTTTTTTATAACAACTAATATAATGTAATATAATTATAAACTTAATTATAAATTTTATATATAAATTAATGTAATATATATTTCAAGCAACAATTAATATAAGATAATATCATTCATACACGCATATATTAAGTGGATTTAGTTCAAGTGGTGAGAAAAAAATTGTCATCCTCTCTATTAAGGTTTAATTCTTGAACTAATAATGAATATTTCTTTATAATGTTTTTGAGTCTTGTTGTTTGGCATATATATATATATATATATATATATATATATATATATATATATTGTAGTTAACAAACCCAAGAAATTCTTTGGATGCGGGGCAGCGGGCACATCCACATGGTCGCGCATGGCTCACGCGAAGGAGATTTTAAGGCCTGCCGCTACCACCCCGGTGCCATTACTCAACCTCCTGCCTCCGGCATTTACAGCCATCCTTGCAGATGCTAGTTCCGTTATTTCATGGCCTCCGGAGATGCCATTCCCTCAGTTTCTTCATTTCGCTTATTGGTTCAGGTGGTCGGCTCTTGTGTTGAGCGTTTGGCCCTTCATCCCTTCCCCTCTCTCCCGCTTAAGGCCTCCTGCCTTCTTTCTATTCGCAATTCTGCCTTCCATCCTTCCTCGCCTGAGCATTCTAACGCCTCCATGCCGCATCGCCACAGAATGAGGTGTCATTAGGGCTGTGGTCACAGCCCGCCCTCCTCTTCCACTTGGAAAAGACTACCCTGTTGAGCTCACACTCAATCTGAGTTAAACAAAGACTCCGGATCAACAACAAGTTTCAGCCCTCATTTCGTTGTGCCTTCATGGTGTCCCTTCCAGCTCCTCTAGCTTGGGTTCTCAGAAACGAATGAAGAAATCCACCATGGCGCCTTCCTATTTCTAGCAACCCAGAAAATTGGTGGCTCTTCCCACAAAATCTGCAGCGAACTCCTCAGGAAGTGACCATGGCGATAGATCTGTTGAGGATGAAAATGCTGCAGCTTCTGGTGCACGCTCTGCCTCCATGCCAGAGCCGACTACCCAGCTGTCGAAGTAGGACAATGACACCTTAGAAGATTGTGGCTGCTTCATTGTCGAAGAGCCACCTCGTGAAGACATGAAGAATGACACGCCATGGAAGGAATAGCACCATGGGGTCTCTCACCTCTGCTAGTAACAATTCCACTACAGTTTTTTTGCTTTACCTTTTTCTGCATAGTTTGTTTAAATTTTGGATGATTATGCTTCATGCTGGTTTCCCCATCTGGGGAAACACTTCTACTGAGACCTGGTATAATTTCTAGGCTGGTTTCCTCAAAAGGGGCAGTTCCAATTTTACTTTTTTGAACACTCTCCCTACCGGAATTGGCTAGTACAGCAGTTCCAACGAGAATGTTTTGAAATGTATCTCTTTTGTACCCTATAATAGAAATTAGACTTACTTAGAAAAAAAAAAAACCCCAAGAGATTGGTGAGTGTTACTTTCAAAGAATATTTGTACTACAAAGAGCTACTTAAAGGGATCACTTCTTGTCGACTCAACCATGTAATCTAACCCTGAAAATGTCAATAGAATTAAACCAATGACTTTTCAAAAGAAAACATACTTTAGGAATAGAAACTCAACCAATTAAACTAACCCTCATATATAATTCATCATAAATATATCTTTATAGCTTAAATTTTTATTTTAAAAACTCATTAAATACCAAAAACATGTATATTTCTTATCTAAAATATCAACATATTTTCTTAAAATATTTATAAGAGATATATTTATTAGCAACTCCATAGATGATGAGTAGGATATTAAAAATCTAGTTGAACTGCCACTAGCACCGAATAAAACAACATCCTTGCGAGTTGGTGTGAGTTATGTCGTTTGTCAAATTTAAAAATTTAATGGATACAAACCACTTAACCGACTTCAAAAAGTGGTGCACTTCATATCAATCCCAAAGATATTTATCTTACGTAACAAACTCATGACAAAGCGGTGCACTTTAAGATTTACATGACCATCAAATCATTGATGTATGTAGGAAAGTTTGAATATCCGAGGACCATTTATAGGAAGTTTGAATATCCGAGGACCATTGTGTGGCCTGCATCTTCTCTATTCCTTCACTTCTTCCCTCATAAGTGATGGTTGATTTCGCTAGTTGTCAGTGCAAATCAAAAGGCCACCTAATGTACATTATCCAATTATCAAGGAACAAAGATTCCTTACAATAGAACTTGGATATTCTTCACCCTTCCATGGAACATTCTAGGAGTGCTTTAGACTCAATCAATTCTTTTGCACAAACGTGGCTTGATATTGCAAATAAATGATTTTGTGGATCCAATCTTCCTGCAATAGAACTTGGATATTCTTCACCCTTATATGGAACATTATATGGAACATTTTAGGAGTACTTTAGACTCAATCAATTTTTTTTTGCAGAACGTGGTTTGAAGAGGAGCACTATAAATTGTACTTGTCATTAAATTTGAATTTATTTATTTCTAAAATGAAGTTTATTTATAAAAATTTAATGGTTACATAAGACTAAAAGTATACTTTAAAATCACAGTAAATAATCTAATCATAATTTTAATATTTTATTTAATTTAATTAATAAAAATGACTAGTATCTCTAGTCTTATACTAGAGGTTGGGATTATACAACGAAATCTTTTCTGTGCATCTCATAACTCACTAAAAAAAAAATCTTATAATTTGAATTTATTTATTTATAAAGTCATGTTTATTCATAAAATTTTATTGGTTACTTATAACTGAAAGTACACTTTAAAATCTTAATAAATGAACTTTGATATGAATTTATTTATTTTTAATGATAATGGTTATTGAAAATATGCTTTAAAAACATAATAAAAAAATAATTATTCAATAATCAAAGTTAAATCATAATTTTAATTGTGAAATTCTCATAATTCAATGAAATTAAATACATAGTAAAAAATAACTTTCTATAATAATAAAAGATATATATTTGATATTTTTAAAATAATATAAAACATAGTCATATATTTTATGGCCAAGTCATAATAAAAAATGATTATGACTCCAATCTCACTTCTAAAAGTAGGTAATTAAGTACATGACATATTCGATATAATACTATTATACATTCCATTGAAATAAAAAGGTAGGCGGTTAATTATATTATATTAGACATTTCATTGCAGTAAAAAGGTAGGTGGTTAAAAGTAGGTAATTAAGTACATGACATATTCGATATAATACTATTATACATTCCATTGAAATAAAAAGGTAGGCGGTTAATTATATTATATTAGACATTTCATTGAAGTAAAAAGGTAGGTGGTTAAGTATATGATATATTTTACTCACTAGTTAAATATGTGAGTAAAATGAAATGATTAATTTATAATTATATTATTTTTTTTTCATTTTCATTAATCCTTTGTTGTTTTAAGGTTATTTAAATAGTGAAATATTTTTATTTTTGATATTTTCTTTTATTTTAAAGGAAACTAGATATTGAAATTGATATGTTTTTATTTCTTATTTTAAATGGAACCAAATACTCGATTAATTGGAGTTTTGGATTGAATGAAAATTTGACTAGTTGAGTTATTGAATTTTGGAAGAGGAGGTAAGATTGCTATAAGATTGACTTAATCTTGTATTACTTGTCATTTATTATATGGTGTTTACCTTGTCATTTATTATATTGTTATCAGTTTTTTTTATGTTGCATGATCTACTTTAAATATATCAATAATGTTTGATTTGGATACATTAATGTTACTTGATAATATAAATGGTTTGTTAAGTTAAAACCTTTTTACATTAATATCAATAAATATCTTTAAAAAAATTGAATAGCTTTACATCAATATCAGTAAATGTACTATAATTTTCATATTAAAGAATATCAATAAATGTATTACAATTTATATATTAAAGACTAATAATATTGACATACATTTCAAAATGAATTCTTATTTAAAAAATTTTATTGATTCACATGAACAACAAATTAGATTATTAAAATTCATCAAATCAATTTCAAGTATATATTAATAATCAAATTTAATGAAATCAACATATATTAATTAACTAAATTACGGCAATAGGAGCATTACAACTTAATATAGAGGTGATGTTTAAATTAAATCATTAAATTTAAAATTAAATTAAAAAAAATAATATAGACTCAATTAAATTATCTTTAAACAATGAGATGGTTGTGGTTCCTTTCTAATAATTTGTATATATATATATAAAATATGTAGACTATATAAATAATAAAAATTTAATTAATTTAATTAATTCAAAAATTAGATATACAAATATTTATATATATAAGGCTTTGAAATATATATAAATTATAAATAAATTAAAATTAAAATTGGTGTTATCATATAAATTAAACTAATGATTCATGTTCAGCACCACTATATTTCATAATTTTATTTTTAAATATAATTAATAAACATATGAAAATTTAATATCTAATTTTTTTTTTTTAAATTTCTTTATATATAATCAATGTTATGCATATCACATTAAAAAATTAAATTAAAGAAGTATAATATGCATAGTTGCTACATGTCTTTTATGCAAAGAGTAATGATAGCAATTATTGAATGCTTGAAGAAATTCATAAATCTAATAATGAAATAGATTTGAATAAGACAAAGGAAAGTAAAGGAAGTAATTAATGGGCTAGATAACTTTTGGCCAAAAATAGAGGTTGGTGCTTAGATAATTTTGGATGAAACATTAGCCCCAACATCATTGTTTGTTACAAAATTTAAGAGTTTATTGAAATGTGTTTGTACACATTTGTATTCCATCTTTATCTTATCTTATTGGACCAAATAATGAGGAAAAATTAAAATGTCTATTATCTTTATATTAAATAATGTATATAAATATATGATATAAATAAAATAAATATTTTGATAAAAATCTAATTACTATAAAAAAAACTATTTATTTAACTTTAAATTTATATCCATCCTAATTTAGTGGCAAGTAAATAATTTATGGTAGAATTTCTATGTAAAAAAAATCAAATTAATATGTGGCAAATAATTCCTATGTAATAAAATATGTAATATAAAAAAATCACAATCTGTAGTATATTAAATAAAAAAATTAGTTACACAAATGCTAAAATTCCTAAAAATTATTTTATTTTATTTTATATTTTTTAAAGTTATGATTAAAATTGTGAAGACAAAAAAGAAAATATTATTTATTGTAGCCATCACTTAAATTTTTATTTTTTATATTTCATCATGATTTAAAATTTAATTGTGAAATATATAATATAGGTAAGGTTTATTGAGGAAAATTATTCAACTAAGTTCATTCAATAATAAATCAGTAAGGGAAAAATATAAATAAAATGAGCAAGGGAAAAATATAAAGAAAATGAGAAAGGGAAAAATGAGTGTCATATGGAGACTTGGTTATTAGAGGTTTTTTTTTTTATAAACCATTTTTAATTTTAAAAATTTGATTTTAAACCACTTAAAATTATTTATCAACCAATGAAAAATTAGAAACTCAAATTTTAAAAATTCAACTGCTAAAAATTCAAAAAATAATTTTTCAATTTCTAAAAGATAAGTTTAATATTTAATTTTACCAACTTTAATAAACTTTGGAAATAGTTTTTAAAAAATTTCAAATTTATTAAGAGTTAAAGTATTTTGACCCAAACTAATTACAATATACTTTGTATAAAAAGTTAATATATATGTGTGTGTGAAATTTATATAAATATAAATAATATTATTAAGAACCAATATAAATTAATCTTAATTTTGAATTTACTAAGTATTTTGGATTTACTAAGTATTGAGAGAAATAAAATATTTGGAAGTACAAATCCTTCATCAATTTTTACCTTCAAAAGGAAATTTACATTTTGAGATATTTGATCTCTCTACACTTAATAAATTTGAAATTGAAATACCAATTTAAAAAAGAGATAATTAAACATGCTAAATATATATAAAATTGACTATTAAAAATATTAATTTGTTATTTAACAAGGGCTACATAGTATCTAGTACCCGAGGCTTAACTTAAATATAACTTACTTAAACTAAAAACTAATAAAGACATAAAGATTTCACCACAATACCATCACAAAAATGTAAGAAATATGATTAACTAATATTGTTTACATGAACATATATATACACTTTAATATACATATTTATTATATATGTATGTGTTTTTTTTTAAATTAATATGTAAGTCGGTCGATATACATTTGGAGTAAAAAGAGGTTCCTCTTTGAGACCCTTGTCACCCCTGTTGTCTTATACAGATGTGAAGTTTGGGGTTGCAGTATATCTAGAGAGTCATGGAGGAAGATTGAGATGATTCAAAAGAAATTCATAACCTACAACCTTAAGATCGAGGGAAATACTCTTTATCATATCCTCTTGATCGAATCTAGTTTGTCCCCATTGAAAGTACAACTATGTTTAGATATCTGATGTATAAGAATAATATTATCAACATGGAATCAAAAATTGATGCAGTGAGCATCTGCTCTAAGTCAAAAGTCCAAGTAGAAATCAGACCTTAGGGTCTTGACATTTATCTAAGGAGGAACTATGGTAAAAAAGACATTGTGAATCCTCTATAAAAGTATTTAGTTAGTGAATAAGCATAGAGCTAGTGGATTCTAACTAGATGAGTATTAGTCATAATGAACTATAAAAAAAAATCCCTGAGATGGAGGGATAACTCGAGAAATTAGTGAATGAGTCATAGATAGAGTTAAGTATGGTTTTCTAGAAATTGTAGTTGGTTACTGATACGTAGGAGTTAGTTTTATGAGCTGGATAAGCTTTGAATTGTGTAATAAATTAAATTGTAAGCCTAGAAGCAAAAAAGGCCAAATTAAAGAAAGAAGATCAGGCCTAGATAGGGAGGCGAGAGCCCGAGAACAAAGAGAGTTCTGTGTAGAGGAGAGAAGGCCATGAAATAGCTTCAGGCCAATGCTAGATTGTAAACAAATTTTATTTTATTTGTACATTTTCTTAGTTAATGAGAAATCGAATTTCCTTGCAACTGTGTGTCATTTCTGTTATGCGCTGAGTGATTCATAATAGAACGAATTCGATATCGGTGAAGTAATTAACTGATTTCATGCATTTTAATTGAATGATAAGTCTTCTGAGTGATACAAGACATAGCAGATCGGTAGAATCTGTATGATTCCAGTCTGGGAGTTAATTAGCTGTGAATGAAGCTAACGGGAGCGAATGAGTGTAGATAAACCTGTGTGCAGGCCAAGAAGGTGAATAAATCCAAATTCGGGATTGGGAGAAACAAATTAGAATGATGTTCTGTATTCTGATTTGAGAATAATGAGTAAGGCGTTGTAGCAAGAGTGAAAGCTAAAGGTTTGAGTGAACGGATAGAAATAAGCTCAGGAGGAGTAGCGAGTACAGAAGACAAGTTACAGATTGGCGAAAGTCGAAGAAAACTGAGAAAATTTCAAAGGCAGCGACCCTTTAGATGATTTCCAAAGGAAGGGAATGGACGACGAAGATTAAAATCACAAGAATCAGTTTGAAGATTAACGGGGGAGATCAGTTAAGCGCACATCGCAATCAACGATTCTTTTAGTTATATGTTAAGACTTGGCAGGTAAGTTATTTTATTTGCGATGTGAAGCCGATCAAAAATGGAACAGTGGAACCATTAGATCTGGGTGAGATCAACGGTGGAGACTAAATCGCACCTGGAGGGATTTCGCAAATCGGCGATTCTAGAGTTTAGCGTTGAGACATCACGCAGTAAGGTATGTTGGATGCGAGGCAATGAGATCGCATATCCCATAGAATAAGGAGTACAGTTATTGTTAAACATTAGAAAGTGCGAAGTGCGAAATGGTGAAATCATAATATCGCAAAAATTTTCAAGAAGTGAATCTGCGGGGAGGTAAGTTATAAGGTTTGCGAAGTACAACTGCGTGATTGGTCACCGTTTGTGTGGGACCATAACTGAAGGGGAAGCCTTAGTTCAGGTGAAGTAGTCATGCGCAGAAACGAAGAAAGGAAAGAAAGGTAAGTTAAGGCATTTAAAGATTAAAAGCGCAGAAGTGAAGGGTTGGTTTGAGTTACCATAAAGTTTAGTTTCGCGCGTTAAACACTTCCACTTAAGAAAATCCTAGGAACGGGCAGAATTATTAAATTTTCTGCATATGTCAGTATTTGCGGCATTTTGGCTGCATCATTTGGTATCAGATCCAGGTTAATGAAAAAATTTATTATAAATGAATATTGCAGAGCTAAACTATGCAGAAGACATTTGGTAGCAGAACAAAATAAGATTCTATGTGAAATGGAAGGAGAATGCAAGTGTGATTACATAAGAAAGAGGAGATCTGATTTTAAATCCAACAATATGTAGGCATACAGAGGTAATGTATGGCATAATATGGGAGAAAGTGGTACTGTTAAGAAGAGATTGCAGAAGCATAAAGAAAACTCATTGATGGTTGTTTTCTTGTGGAGAATGGAGATTCACTTGAATGTTTGAAGTTGGGAAACACTTTTTTCCCTTTTTTGACGTTGAAAATTGTAATTTTCTATGGTTTTTCAACTTCAACTCCACTAAACTCATATTTTCAATGCAAATTACGCTTTGACATAAAAACAAGATTTGTAGAGAATTGTCTTACCTCCATACTCATATATATATTTTTTTAAATATTGACATATAGAGTGAAAAATTTGTTGTTTACTAACTGCATATACTTGAAATTTTCAGGCAAACATAAATAGCCCCTTTTTTAACCCTAAATTTTTTTAGGGAAGGTTATTCATTTTTTTGAAAATAAACCATATCATCATAATCTACAAAGATTTCACTTGTGCACTAACTAATTTTTGGTAATTTTCAGATTAAATCACTATTTTTTATTATTTTTTGAAATGGACGAAGACAAAAAAATGGTCATGTTTCAGTACGTTTAATGAGCCCTAGATTTTCTTTTTAATGTGATCGTCAATAAGAAAAATGAGAATACCCTTTTGAAGAAGACAGGGAGAGGAATTGCAATATGATTTTTCTAATTTTTTTGGTGTTTCCATTTTAAAATTATTGAATTTTCATTTAGTGCAATTTTCAGAACAATGAAATTCCACAGTGACACAATTTAGTATAAGATTAATAACAAATTGAAATTTTTAATAAAACTCCAAAAATCTTAAATCATTAGAAACTAGATTCAGAGATGAATCTAATGGTACCAGGTCTGAAAGCTTAACATTTTTTTTTGTAGGTGTTCCGCCCCTCGAAAGTTGCAAGTTCCTAAAAACTGCAGAATTTTCTAGGTTTTTCGTTGACCAAAAACTCTCGGGCGAGAAATTTATTAAACTCTCAGCGAAGAAATTTCGGACTCTCGACCGAGAGTTTAAACCACGACATGTTACATTTAACCATGCGGCTAAACTCTCGGCCAAGAGTTTGCGCTTGAGAGTTTACCCAAGGTCGACTCTCGGATGAGAGTTTTATAACTCTAGGATGAGAGTTTTATAAACTCTAGGACGAGAGTTTTGTATAAAAATATCGTCCGAGAGTTTAATAAACTATCAAGATTTATTTATTTCTCCAAAATTCTATCTTTGATCATTTACATATTACACATCCCCTTGTAATCTATATTTTGTTTTCTCAATATTTTGAAATTTTCAATATGTGGTATGGAAAACATTCTTATACACTATTTTGTAAGTCATTTCCCTTTACTTGGAATTTGTTATTTTAATTTCTTTTGGAAACATTTTTATGACTCTTTTTAAGTATCATGAATTTTCTTATTCATAATTGTATTTCTAAATAGTATAATATATAAATCTAACATGAATAATGTATGTTATCACTTGTAATAGCGGTTTCCTCATCAATCATCATGGAAGTATCAAATAGTTTAAATATTTTTTCTCTATTATTATTATAATCCAACCTCATGGGCATGGGTGGATTAAACTAGAAAATGTTCTCTTCCATGTGTTGTACAACTTGTCATTGTCATCCTTAAAACTCTTTTTTATTGAGATATAACCACACCATATCACCAAATTTGCATTAGTGGGTTGTTTTATGTTGATCATGGTTCTCCATATAACAATTTTAAGTTATGTGTAGGTTCTTGCACTTCCAATGGATTTCTCAAATCTTGATTGTGACCTTAACAATGTTTCCCTTCATAATTACCATTTGTAAATGGGTTTTTAGCAATATAAACAACAACCAATTAAAAGAATTTTGTTTATGATCCTTTTCAACTGTCATGAATGTTTCTATGCAATATTGTATTTTAAAATAGCATAACCTATGGATCTAACACCAAGCATGCTACTACTCATAATAATGGATTTTCAATATCATCATCAATCATCATGTAAATCTCAAAAAGTTTTACCCTTCTTTCTTTCTGTTAATAATGTCAAAAATATTCATAAAGGTGTGTTTAGCTATGAATTAATTCTTATGTTAGAAAGTTTCACTATTAATGGATTTCACACTTTTATATTAAGAGATAGATATACCACCCCTTGTAGCAATAAATCCAAAAGTTTTTAGATGAAATTATTATTTCCAAAGGAAAACAACTCAACTCTCATCAATGTTTCAATATAGATGAAGAGAAATGGTTGGGTAAATTTCAAATTTAAGGAGAAAATTTACTCAAACTAGTTTATAGAGCATATTGATAGCTTCAACAAAGTATCCTAATTTTTAAAATTGGAAGAAGGATTAGATTTATTATTTTATATTTTATTGATGGAGCATAAAATTGGAATCCTAGGAGCATAAAATTGGAATCATAAAAAATAGAGGAATATGCACTTTGAAAAGGGTTTAAAATCACTAAAGGAATAAGAATGAATTCGATCATTATGGTTAATGACTCTAGGATCAATATCATTCATATGATTAAACAACCATTACCCATAAGAAACTTTCTAGCATCAATGCCAAATGGATGTAGAAAACAATAAGGCATATATTCACCAAAATTCAATACTATCGTGTCTTGCAAGAACATAATCAAGAGGAAAATTGGTGAGAAAATTCAGATTTAGAATAAAATTAGGGGGAGATTAAGGTTAACTTGAGTTGATGGGGACTGCTTGTGAAATCATGCAGATATTGTTTTGTTTAACTCTGATTTGAGCTTTGCAGGTTAAAGAAAGATTGAATATTGATAGTTGTAGCTAACGAAGTATCTCAGTAAAATAAGATCACAACCTTAAGAAGCAGTGATGAAGGAAGCTAGTAAGAATTTCTGAGTGAAAGAAGAGTGTGGCTAGAACCTAGTATTTCATTTGTGTTCGAAATAAAAGAAAAAATTTGTGTTCTCAAAAGTGCAGATGGGTTGAAGCCTAGAAGGAGCAGAGGAATTCTGAAAGAAAGTTCCAGAGAAAGGACTAATGGCCAAGTACAGAGGAAAGCTTGGTGAGGTAAATGTAGCAGTGAGGACTTTTTATTGCAGAGGCTTAAGTACAACTCATAGTGAGTGAGGAACTCATAGAGATAGAGGAGAAGATGACTACTTATAGTCATAGCAGAAGTTATGAGAGAGACCACAGTAGAAGAAAAGTGAAGAAAGATGTCAAAATAGATGACATTGATGAAGAGTATGAGAGAGAAAAAGATAAGATAAGAATGCAATTTAATTGGTTGATAAATTTGTTCCAGAGGAGTAAAGAAGACCAGATATTTGGTTACGTAATGAGAAAGAAAATGAAATGCCATAAGCTACAAGAGAAGGGAGAACAACGGGTAAATATGCAATTAATAGAGGAGTTGAGGAAGCTTGAGTAGATTATGGATGTTGAATTGAGGACAGAGAAGCTGGAAGGAGTTGAGCTATAGCAATACAAAGTTGTTGGAGATGAACAAGTTTCTTTTGAACTTGAAGATGGAGTAGTGACGTCTGAAACATCAGTTGAGGAGATTGAGCCTTATGATTTTGAAATTAATAATTTGTGTATGTTTGCAGGTGATGTCAAAGAAGAAAAAGAAGAGAGGCATAATTTTAATTTTGAGACAGTTAGATCTCATATGGAAGTTCATACACAATTGGAGAGAAATATTGCTTTCAGCATGCTAAAGTTGAAAGCAAAGGAGGTTTGGATCATAATGATGACCAAAAGCAAGAAAAAGTGGAGAACGATATCAAGCAACCAAGTGAAGTACTTGAGGAGGTTTATAAGAAGACAATTGAAGATTTTTTGAGTCATGTAGAGGACTTAGAACAACAAGAGGAATATTTGGTGACTGGATCATCAAATGAGACCATTGGGTCTTGTGATTTTGAGATTGATAATTTGACTATGTTTGCAGGTGTTGCAGAAGGAAATCCATCTCTTGGAATTGTCTTGAATGAAGTTGAAAATTGTCAAGAAAAGTACGATGATGAATTTATTTTAGGTGAAGATCAAGTTGAGTTATTGCAGTAGAAGGATTTCATAATTTTCTTACTTAGTGAAGGAAGTATCTCCAAGGAATATGAGACAATTATGTCTCATATGAAGGAACCTATTTTTGTTGAGGACAGGGAGGAATTTCCTTATTTGATAGACCAAAGGAAGACTGTTGTACAGATATCTAAAGCTGTCACAGAGATAGAGGATCAAAATTTTATTCTGGTGAAGAATGAGGAAGTAGTGTCACCGAGAAATTGGACTTGTGACAAATAAGGAGATAGTGAGGATAGTGAGATGGCAGATTTGTGGCATGAGATAAGTCTTTTAGAGAATAGACTAACAAGTTAGAGAATGAATATTCTAAATGTACAATTGAAATTGGAAAAAAGTGAGGGAGGAATGTATTATGCTAAAAAGGAACCAGTCTTAGAACTGAAGGAAGCTGAATCGACTACCAGAATTAGTCAAATAATTGAATAACAATCACTAAGGGTTATCAAGGAAAAGGAAGAAATATATGCTAGAATTGATGAACAACATAGTGATGAGGTGTTTGAATGGAATCAGGTAGAAAGTGAATGGATGAACTATTTGCTGGAAGCATCTGAGTATGATGTTTTGTCAAAGATATTGAACAAAGGTTGATTGGAGATGAGATGAAAGTTCAGAAGCAACAAGAGGGTAAGGATGTAAGGGCGGTAGTAAGAATCTAACAACTTCAAAGAGAAGATAACAAACAATAGTTTGAAGACAAATGGCAGAGTGAGTATCAGTTAGAAGATAAAATGGACATGGAGATTGAAAAGATAAGAAGGTCGATGATGAAAGTGTCTCAAAAGAAGAGAGAAGTAGGAAAGAAAAGTAGTAGTAACAAGATAAAGACAACAATAGACTGTGAGAGCAAAACCAGTGGGGAAATGCAACATAAAGTATGGAGACCTAGAGAACAAGAACAAACAAAAACAACCCCAACCAAATACAAACTAAAGGGGAACCAAGTTATAAAGTTTGCGGAGTATGACCGCGTGATTGGTCATCGTTTGTGTGGGACGATAACTAAAGGGGAAGCGTCGGTTCACGTGCAGAAACAAAGAAAGGAAAGAAAGGTAAGTTAAGGTGTTTAATGGTTAAAAGCACATAAGTGAAGGGTTGGTTTGAGTTCCCATAAGGTTTAGTTCTGTGCATAAAATACTTCCGCTTAAGAAAATCCTGGGAATGGGCAGACTTATTAAATTTTCTGTGTATGTGGTTATTTGCACCCTTTTGGCTGCATCAAAAGGCTCCCTAAAATTGCTTCTAACTATAATCAAAACCCTCACCTTCGCCTCAAGCGAGGGTGGCATAAGGATTCCCAATCCTGGCTCAACCATTGGGGAATTAAGGAGGAGCTCAGTATGGGAAGCAAAGATAATATAAAAAATATTATTACCTCCAAGTTAAAGGACAAGCCATGGGAGGATCACGAGGTGGAGGGTAAAAGGAAGCTAAGATACTATAAGGAGGTGATCAACCCCACCCTTGATAATCAGAATTATCTCTCTGTGTTGTCCAACAATAAGAAAAAATGGAACATCGCTAAGATAAGAATTAATTCTCATGAGCTTCAGAGTGAGACTGGGCAGTGGTCTCTTCCCAAGACCCCTTGGAACGATAGAATCTGTCAAATTTGTGATTCTAAGAAGGTGGAAGATGAAAAGCACTTCCTTTTAGACTGGTTGACTCTTACTCACATTCGCTCCCAATTCCCTACCATCTTCCACACTTCCATTCTTCTTGACCTATTAAGCCAACCCACCTATATTGATCTTGGAGCACTTATTTCCCTTCTCTTTGACCATAGAAACAAGATTTTGAAGAATCAAACTTAGATTGATAGACTGCATTGGTCTTAACAGACGGTAACCATCACCATCATCATTGTATAACTAGATTAATTAAAATATGTTTTTTTATATAATATTAAGTCATTTTCAATTGAAAATATGGAGAAAAAACTATAATTTATAAAATTATAAATGAAAGTGAAAAGAAAAAGAAATCATAAAATTAAATAGAAAAGAAATAAAACAAAAAACAAAAAATTAGTAACTAATAGAAATAGAGGTTATTAAACAACCCATAATAAAACCTCAACAAATCATCTTACAAATTGATAAATTTCAATAATCAAAATTAATAAAAACGAAATTCTCAATATTAAAATTAAATAAACCACAAATTATTTTGATAAAAACAAATTAATACAGACAAAACTAAATATGTAATATCATACTGCAAAATATATATATATATATATATATATATATATATTTCAAATTATTATTTAATAATTCCATTTGTAAATCCAGAATAACGCCCTATTTTTTAAACCTGATTGAGAATAATTCCACAATTATATTCATACACGATTCAATAAAACCTTATTCACATAATGCAATTTTTGCCTAAATTATATGTGATGTCTAATGTAGATGCGTTTTTTTTATCTGATTGATCTGATTATTTACACAAAGAAATTGGTCATCTATTATCATTTTGTAATTTATTTTATAAATTATATTTAAATGTTATCATTGTTTCCTCGTCATATAGTACATTGCACCATTCAATTAATATTATCTAATAATTATATGTGCGTCATTCATACACTTCTGTCATTAAAGTTATTTTATCGCAATGAGATTGGATCCTTATTATGCTCCAACCTATGTCCTTTACCGAACCAATACATGCATTAAATGGTACTCTACATGTTAATCAATCATGTTCCCTTCCTGAATATTGGCATCAAAATTAGATGCTTAACTTTATAATTACTTTTGTCATTATACGTAATTAGATACTATACAAGTGAATCAATCATATTCTTTGTCTGAATATTGGCATTAAAATTAGATGATTAATTTTATAATTTATTTTGTCATTATAGTTGATTAGATTATATTCAATGAACTTTTTGAAGTGAAACACATTTAAACCTATAATTGAGGTGAAATACATTTAAACCTATAATTAGATTATATTCAATTAATGTTTAGGTAAATTATATTTAAAACTAAAAACATATAGGATAGGTCGTAAGGGTGAAATATATATATTGAACTTACGAGTTAGCCACTCTATAAGGGAAGATAACGATTTATAATTAGATTTTGATTTTTTTTTATATCTATTATTATTATTTTTGCATTTTGATATATATATAATTCATTTACTTTAAGTATTTCGAACGCTTCATATTATAGGATGAGGTATACTAGAACTAATATTAATAATGCACAACACCTAATCACCATATATGAGAACAAATAATGGAATTATGTTAATTGTTAAGTATGAGTAATATGGTATGCTATCACAATTAGAGCTTCCTATTTATGCCTTTCTTAGATAATGAAAGGAAAATCCCTAAGGAAGGTCACACTAGATTAGAAGAAAATGATAACCACCAAGGTGAAAATGGGAACAAGTATGCATTCAAAGCATCATGATCTATAGTTAAATTTCAATTCATGATCCATACTAGAATATCAACAATAATAAATGAAAGCATTTTCATGCTAAATTTGTTAATGTACCTCACAATTGATAACTCAACCTTCCTCAAATGAATAGGATAGTCAAGTGGACAAGTTAATATAATAGTGGGCATGAGACATTAGATCATGGTGAGGTTATTGGCTAGAAAACTGCATCATATGAGTAAACAATTTATCCTAAGTTTACCCATGCATGTGGACAGGTAATAGGTACATCCCTAAGTACCCTATGATATCCTTCTTGGGTAAATTACACTTTCCTCTCCACATGTTTGAAAATATTTCTTTATTTTGTGCTCCCCAACCTTCTAAGGCACCATAAGATTTTCCTCTTCACCATGTTGATATACATCTCAAGAATGTTTCTTTACATGGGAATGGAATCCTTATAGGCTCCCAATGTCACTCATAACCCACTCAATATCTTACTTTTATATATCACCTACTTCTAAATAGATTCACCCACTTCCAAATATACTATTCAATTCAAAACATTAGAGGAGATAATTCTACAAGGAATTATGTGATGCTTGCTACATCAACACAATACAACACTTAAGAGGAAAAATTTCTACCATAAATAACCTACATCAACATCTTGATAAATGCCCAATTATTAGAATAGACTGAGTAATTTTATATTTGAAGAAGGGTAGAAATGTTTGATGGTTTAGTATTTTAGTTTTTCACTAGAAATCATTTGATGCAATATTTCATGGATCATATATTTAATTAAAAAAGTCTTAATTTCAACAATCTTCATTATTAACCTATAATCTAAAGACCCTTGTTTTTCTATGTGCTTTTTCCCTACTTTACCAGTAACTAAAGAAAAGATGAAGAAGAATGGGATACCTTAGAAAAACACATGTGTTGTGTGCATAATGATTTAACTATTATGATATTTCTCTTGAGGAGAAGTATGAAACATTATAATACAATGATGATTTGCTATGTTATATATCTTTCCATAAATAATGGTACAACCATAGTGTTCCTATGTTTAGTGAATAAAACTAGGTATTCACTTTGGATCGCACATGGTACTTATATTTTTATTGTGGCCACTATATTAGGATTTGAATTCTTATTGTTTTAATAATTATATAGTATCTAAAGAAGGTTATTGCCATAGGATTACAATATTATAATTGAATAGAATGCCCAAAGCTTTCAAAGCCTCCACATATCTATGATTGATGTTACCTTCAATATAACTAATGAAGACATCGTAACCCTCCAAGATTAGTAGTAGGAAAACCCAAAGCTTGCGAGACCATTTGTCCCCTCAAGCTTATCATCATATGGAAAAAGCATTAAAGATGTCCTCTAGATATGGTACTTAACCCTAACTTCTCCATTGTAGGAAATGGTTTTTCGTTGTTACCTTATAGGAGGTATTTGAGTTGCAATAGGGTGTAGTCAATGACTTGAAAACTCAATATAATTTCTCCTCTACATTATTTCTAGTGACATTAATATCTAGATTTGTTCAACACACTATCATTGTATCCATGCAAGAGTATATTGTCAACAACCATGACCATTTCTATTATCAATGCATTTTAGATGTTGAAAACTAATTTTATACAATTTTAAAAATGATGTAACATATGCAAGTCCTAACCTGGACATTGAGAAGAGGTTCACAATATGTAAAGCATAGAGAAATATCTCACCATATGGGACACAAGGAGAGAAAGTTCCATAGACTTTAGAAAATACATGGAGATGTTATCTATAAAAGGCTACAATGAACAAATGTAAGTTACCTCATGCATGGAAAAGTCTATTATTTCACATTGTTCCATTGGTAAACACTTGTTGAAAAAAAATCCTTACCAATGCTCTACAGATAATCAATGAGGCTCAAACTATCATTGCATAATAAGGTAGTATAGCAATGAGTTAAACATTATTTATTTTTCTTATTTGATCAAGTTCACAACAAGTGATTGAACACATTGACTAATTGTGGCCATGTTTTCATTTGAATTTTTTGGTCCACTAAATCAATTATCAAAGATATAAGTATCTTGTTTATAGATTTCCAATTTGTAAACACAGAAACACTGGATATCATAATTTTAGATGATAATGAAGACCAACATCTAATTGAAGTTCACAAGTAGGATAGAAATCAAATTGGTGTATGACATCCCCTCTTTTGAGGGTTGAAGGGATTCGTCTCTGCAAAATGATTTGATGTTATAATGCATGAGGGGATACATACTCTAGCCCCCTCTTGATTTAAATTTGTGACTTCTTAGGAGGAAACAGAGGTTCTTAACCATTAAGTCCATATAAGTATGATTGAATATTATTAATATAAATTCACTCACAATGGTGAATTGTTGGTCTTCATTTTTCATGGACATGTTACTCACCAAATAAAATAAAAATGGAAATTTAAAAGTACTACAGATTTATAAATTTTTTATCTTTCAAGTTAGAGTAAATCTAGGTCTTAATATGGGATTCATAAAAACATTTTATATGAATGATTTGGAATTCTAAAACTAATAGAGATTCAATACATTGGGTCAATAAAATTTGTTCACTTGGATAGGTCAAATGTTTTTTTTCCATATTTTTATTTGGCAATACTTAACTACATATAAACCTCATCTTGATTATGTTAGTAATATCATATAGAGATATGATAAATATTCTTGAAAAATTAAATATAATATATTTTATTTTATCAATATTTTGAGTTTAAAAGAATAAAATAAAAGAACATCATACTAATTAAAATCATAATGCAATCTTCTTAAATTATAATCTCTCTCTCTCTCTCTCTCACACACACACACACAAATACTAGTAAAACATATAATAACGTTAAAAACCATAAATTAACCTATTTTTAAGGTCATAACTAAGTCAAACCTTAAATTGATGCATGAGACCCCCTTGTTTATGGGACAAGGAACTCTCCTCCACATAGAAATTTGACTTCTAAAGCTTGCAAAGGTGTACATACTTTACCTTCCTTCGTATTTGAGCCTGTGACATCTTACAAGGAAGCACATGTTCTTAAACGTTAGGGCCACTCATATTGTATAATATAATATAACAACTAATATGTTTTATATAGAAATATATAAAATATAATATAATCATAAACCGTTTTTTTACTTGGTTAAATGTTTCATTACTTCATCACAAAATTACAAAATCATTGAAATTTTATGTATTTTTGGCCTACCACTAAGAAAATCAAACCAAATACATAATAATTGTTTGTCAAGTACTTTCAAAAAATGAGCTAAGAGTAACAACATCAAACTAAGAAGGGTAAGAGTTGTCTTATAGTGGGAAAACAAGCCACGAATATGAGGGCTAGTTTAGAGTATGATAATAATATATAAAAGAAAAGAGTATAGTTATCTCAAAGGTGGGGAAAAAAAATAGCTAGCATGAATTAAAGTAACCAAAGTTGTAAACATCATAAATATAAAAATAACTAAAAGAAAACATGTAGTTCATGTAGATACTGAAGTTTCTAGGTCACAAGATGGTTTTCATATTTTTAATGGGGCGTTGTTATTATGTTTGAACATGAACAACCCTTTTCGTTGTTTTCCATTAGGAACAAATTTAGTCCATCCAAATTATGTAGAATAGTGTTTTTGACATGCCATGTGGTTACCAATACTTTCCTAGGAGCAACTGACGTGCCAGTATTAATCCACATTATATAAATTAATGATTTTCTCTACCACCAATATTCCCTATGTCGGTGATCTAGGCTAATATACCATCCAACAACTTAGAATCTAAAACACCTTGTCACTCATGCCTAACCTCATCCTCAACTACATGGATTTTTGACTGAATCTCATGTTGTATAGATAATGGTGTGTGGATGCCTCAACAAAAAACCTATCTCTTGTATCCCCCACATTACCGTGTTTTTTGCCACCCCATCGACTTTTGTCTCACTATTAACTCATGGTAGTCGATGGAAGAAAGAGGTGGGCCAAACAAAGATGCACCAAAATCCAAAGGCTAGATGAAGTGCACGTCAAAGAAGAGGTTGATATCGACCTCCAGGAGAATGAAAGTTGAGTGAGAGGGCATTGTGGTTAGCTCGCTTCCAAATTTCAATGCAGACAAAAGCAATATGAAAGCATAAGAGAGGCAACCTAGTGAGGACCATAGTAGGGAGGAAATGTGGCAAAACGTCATGGTGAGTAGAGGAAACTACTTCGATATGTTTCTAAAACAATAAGGAAGCATAACAATTTGCATGAAGAGGGATAATGCTTTGAAGGATTTGGAAGTCCCTTCCACACAATTGAATTCAATGCACAGTGGCATGCAGATTGGAAAGCAACTCATCCAAGACACAATTTATTGCTAAAATATGTTGGGTTGTTCGTTAGATGGACTTATTTCCTAAAAACAAATGTTTTCATACCATGTCCACATTTATGACATCAATAATCACCCATCAAAAAATATAATTATAAACTTTTTATATATAAACAAACGAAATGCATAATTTATATAACAATTAATATATATAATTGAGTTCATTTAAATAATTAAAATATTAGTATCCTTCGTGCTTAAGTTTAATTCCAATATATAACATATTAAAACTCATATTGAACCTATCCTTATAATAACTTTATATATATAAAGTTATCTCTCTAAAGAAAATATATATACAATTCAATTAAAAAATTAAAATTAAAATTGTTCGTTTGAAAATCGATATTTATTAACAACCTTATAGATGATGACACACTGGATAAGACAACGTCCTTGAGTTGGAAATGTGACTTATGGCGGTTGTGAAATCTTAAGATTTAACTTATATAACCGACTTGAAAATATATAAATCCCGAAGATATTTGTGTTACATAACAGGCTCTTGACACTGCCTTTAATATCTACATGTAATAACATGACGTCCTTTTATAGGAAAGTTTATATATATATATATATATATATATATATATATATATATATATATATATATATAATTGAATTAAAAAATTTAAATTGTTCGTTTGAAATTCTAGATATTTATTAACACGACTTTATAGATGATGTTGCACTTGAAAAAACGACGTCCTTGTGAGTTGGCAATGTGACTTATACGTCGGTTGTCAAATTTTAAGGTTTAACTTATATAGCCGACTTGAAAATATATAAATACTAAAGATATTTGTGCTACATAACATACTCTTTACACTACCTTTAATATCTACATGTCGATGTCTATAATAGCATCACGCCCTTTCATAGATCTTGTCATAATGGAAAAGCTCATGAGCATTGATTGTCACAAGACATTGGAGTCAACTGCTAGTCTAAATCAAAAGTCCACCTCATGTACAACACCACACCGAGTTAAAATCTAAACTTGGAACCTTCCATGCTTTCTAGAATGGAACTCGAAAAATCTTGGAGTATTTTACACTTAATCAATCTCTTTACACAATGTAGCCTAATGTTGCAAATAAAGGATTTTATGGATTAAATCTCACATCTAAAATGAGGAGGTGATTAAGTACGTGATATAGTGGATATAAAATTATTTAGACATTTTAATGGAATAAATAGGTGGTTAAGTAAATGATATGATTGTTTACATACTAGTGTTGTTTAAATATGTCAGTAAAACGAAATGGTTAATTTATGATTATATCAACTTCATTTTTATTAATGTTTAGTGTTTTATGGTCTACATATTAACATTTATATATTTTTATGTTTTTTTTAATAGAATTATATGTTTAATAAATTGATTGAGAGTTAATGGATTTTGTTAAATAAAGGAAGGTTGCTATGAAAGCTTTATTATTTATTATTTATTGCATGATAGTTAGTTGTCTTTTTTATATTATCTATTGGATATTGGTTCAATGCTCTGTATGTGTTTCATGACATGGACTAACTGTCTTTTGTGTATTGTAACTCTTACAATTGTAACAAAGATTAATGCATGCATGTTTTGGTCTAACAACAATCGTGATCCCAAAAACTAACATCAGAGCAACACGTCTCAAGTTCAAAACTTACCTGACTCACATTGAGAGCGGGGGGAGGGGGACATTTTTGGAGAACAGTTCAATGCTCCCCGTGTGTTTCACAACATGGACTAATTGCCTCTCATGGATCCTAACTCTAGCGATTATAACATAGATTAATTCTTGTGGGTTTTGGTCTAACGCCAATCATCATCCCAACATTGTCAACCTTAGACATACCAAAAATGCATGATTTGGGTTACATTAACACTACTTGGTAACTCAAATGATTTTTTAAGTTAATGATATGGAGACCCAAAAATTTTGGTATAATTGATCACCACAAGACCTATATAGCTTGGATAACTCTTTTTAAATGTTGCACATTGAACAGTTTCCAATTGATTAGAGGTCTTTTCCACTTCTAAGTTCTATTTCCCTAATGAAATTCAGTGATCCTTAGCTTTACTCAACAACCAGGGAAAATTTTAAGGATGGAAGTTTATCTTAAAGTTTAGAAACCTTGGCGAATCTTACTAGTCCCTAATATGCAAATTGTAAAATTTTTGGTGATATTTTTATAGAAATATTTATATTTCCAATGATCTTATATTATTTTATACAATAATTTGGTGATTTTTAAGGTAAAATAATTGTGTACTATAAAATTTGGGCAAATCATTTTGGAAAAAAAATGGAAATTGGCGAATCTTTTTTTTGGAAAAAGCATGGAAAATTAGCCCACCTGCGAATATTAGCCCCTAAATTTTCCTTGTCAACAACATGGCATAGAAATAAAAACAAATCAAAACTCCTCCCATCACATTGCATATATGTTAAGAAGACATAGCTAAAGTTAGTAAGTAGGAAAACTATTTAGAGCATACTGAATCATAAATGACCATTAATTCTATATTCACCTTGGGAAGGTGATGAGAGATTAACCTAACTAAATAGAAGTTTTACGAAAGAATAAGAAATGTTGTGATTGCTATTCAAAAACTAATGATATATTAAACTCCTTAAATAGAAAATCTCATTAAGAATTATAGGTTGTATGATTATCACAATTATCATGGTTAATGGGGATGAATGACATAGAAAATATCAGTCCTTTTAAATTAATGCATTAACCATTCACAAAATATGAAATTCCCAATACTAATACTCCTTTGCATAGAATGATTCAATGTTGAGTACCATCAAGGAACAAATCATTCATAGTGCATTAGTTTGTTTATTCATGTATAAAACCAAAAAAAAAATTTCAACAAACTTATAGAATAGATGATAAACAAAAGGTTCATGTCACATTTCAAAACCCATGTAAAATAATTGTGTTGTATGAATAATATGATCGCAATCATCTATAATTCACTCAGAAAATAGATTAAAGTGACAAGCAATTGCTAAGCAAAGTACTTCAAAGTTATAGCATATATTTTCCAGAAGTATTCAACCATAATAATATCCTTTTACCACCCATAGAATGACTTAATACTTGGTGAGCGAAGATGAGTTTATAGTGATCACTTTGATCATGACAGGGTGATCCAAAAAAAATAGGAAACAAGTATCAGAAAGGAAAACTACATTTCAAAAATTTATAAGTATTGTGCTACTACGATTGTTGAATGCACTAAAATAAGGATGCACACATGTGATATTTGATTCAAAGAAATGAATAAACATTCTCAATAGAGTGCAACTTAGATCTTCCAAATGGAAGATGGTACAACCCTACAATAAGACAAGTGGCATTTTACATACAATAACAAGAGGCTAATAAGGTAACTAGTGTCTTACATGCACTAACGAGAAAGATCAAGGTGAAATTCATCAGGAAAAAGATGGATTATAGTGATGGGTTGCTAATATTTATTCAATCATCATTTGCTAGAAGTTTTCTTTGGAAAAAAAACCTATAATGTAATGAGTTAAGCCAATTTTCAATATCAACTGCCCATGCCATAATTGGAAATTATTTTGTATCAATTGACCTTGCCACTAATAAAAAATTAAAGACCGTTCATAAAAACCTTCATTGTGAAAAATAAAATTTTCAAGTCCTTTGATGAATACTTTGGAGTTTTTTTTTTTTTTAATTTCTAATTTTGGAATTTGGCACGTCATGGAAAGAATATAAAACATGGGAAATATATAAAATGGTTCATATTCCATCATAAACTTCGATCTGCTACCTTAGTAGACAAGCATGTGTAATAAATGCATTTGTGTGCTTTTTATCTATGTTAAACCTATCTTAGAAGTTAGTTTACTCAAGTATCATTACACTAAATATTTATTATTCACCATAATGTATTCACTTTAATCACCGATGACATATCTTTGAAATGATAGTTTTTCACTAGTTGAATAAAGAACTTTTCATGTCTTCTCAATGCCAATTCAGTGAAGTAAATTACAACAATTTAAAATCATAATTTAGAAATTTACATGATGGAAAATTTGAAGGAAATTTGAAGGGTGAAATTTCCCTTATAAACTATTTTCCATGGTTTTCAAATAAAAAATTTACCAATTTTCATTTTTTTAAAGATAATTAGACTAATTTTCGTGTTTTTTCAAATAACTTTTTTGTCAATTTTCATTTTTTTTTAAACAATTAGTCCAAATTTTATAAGATAAATTTACTTTTCATTAAAAACCTTTAAAATAAAAAACTATATAAAATATTTATACAAATAAATATTTTTACATAAATATGATCAAATATATTATAATTTAAATTAAAAACTATTAAAATTCATTAAGATTTTTACACTTTAAAATAATTTTCTATTTTTAAAATCTACTTTAACAAACTAAATTATTTCCAAAGCAACTAATTAATGCACCAAATTATTCATAGCCTAATTCTAGGGGAGTTAGAAACAACTTCCCCCTTTTTAGCTGACAAGTTGAGTTTTGTCATTAAACATAAGATCCTTTAACAAAGATGACCATAAATAGACCTATTAACCACCAAACAACTCGTGAGATAGCTGTTACATCAACCATTTTGACATTTTTATCTCCATGTGTCAAGAAAAATTCAAACCCAGAAACAAAACGAAAAATTACATAAGCGCAACGAGTGGTAGGAGAAGCGCAACGAACTTTGATAAGGTGTTTGGATGCCTTTGAGGGAACTTTGAACTTTTTTGAAGGTTGGTATGGGTATCTTAGGATGTCTACTACACCTCTAAAGCTTCAAATCACCAAAAATGCATCTCTAAGACACCTCAAAATGGATTAGAACACAAATACTCTTAAAGCCTAGCGAGTGACTCAAAACAGTGGCATAATGGTGATAAATAGGTGGTTTTTGACCTTTTTCTGAAATCCATGAACTGAAAAGTAACCCTGAGTAGATTTATGGAATTTACTAATGAAAAGAGACCTCCACATGCTTTTCAATCCTCATTAGGAGCCTCTGGGAAAAAGCGCAGCGAGCACACGGTGCATCTCTGTGCACTAGTTTTTCCTGTGGGACAAAAAAAACTCAAAAATTCTCAAAATTTGCTAAAATTTCTCTCCTTTTCAATATTTTTGTCCTGCCTTAAAAATTTAAGGATGCATAAGCCAATAGATTCATATTATCTTTTTTCTTGAGCTTTCTTAGGGTCTTCTTGAGCTTTTTCTTCATGTTCTTAACCATAATCTTGCAAATCAAATTTATTGTGTAATAGTGCCTTTCCATGTGCGTCTGGATAGTAGCTTCTATAGGTTTTCATTTACTACCCGAAGCCGGAATTCCCTATCTTCATCAACTTCAACAGCTATGATGTGATTGATCTCTTTGTAGGCTTGAGGAGGATATGGATATCTTCTTGTTTTTTTCTTTAGTTTTATGCCTTCTTGGTTGTGCGTGAATGTATTTGTCTTCTAATTGCTCCACATCAATTATGGATTTTCCCTTGTCTTTTTCTGCCACAAAATCTGCCTTGATGGATGATGGATGGTTCCCTTGTGGTTTTCTTTGCAATAATAGGTTTAGTTTGAGCTGCCTAATCTGTAGCAAGTTCATCTTTGAGCTCTCTTATCGGTGCCTCTTTTTCTTTGAGTATGTCTCCAACTACCTTGTATTCATCATGTTATGGTAGGTCAACCATATTTATTGCAAGATACACCTCATCAAGGTGAATTATATTTTTCTCTAGGTGATTCCATCATGGCTTCAATCTGCACTTCTTTATCACTCACAAACTCCTTATGTAGTTTCATAGAATGAGAACTAGTTCTAGGTATAGGTGTAGGCATCTCCTTTTCAATCTCAGGAGAAAAAAATAACCTCTTATCTCTGTTGTAGGTCTTTGAAACCTTTAATTTGGGATGGTTTTTTGTCATTGAAGGCTTGCTTGATGACCCAACCTCCTATGGTCTAGTTGATGAAGGAATACTTGGGCTCTTTGATTGACTTGAGGAAGGTATAGGAGTAGCTGCCTCCAAGAAGGTCTCCCATGGCATGTTGATCTATGTGAGTTGGTGGAGAACTATGACTTTGATCAAAGAATGATGAAACAAACTAGTTGAATAATCCTTTCCCTTTGACTTCACTTTCTCTGTCATTTTAACCAAACTTCTAAACAAGTAATTGGGTAGATTTAGTGGTTTGATGGAAGTGAAGTGCATAAAAAATCATATGTGATACTAATACAACCTACTAAACATGCCTTCACAAGTGAAATATTTCATAATCATCTTCATCAAAGGAGTATATTTATCCAATAATTTTCTGCAAGGGAAAATATGAGAGGGAGCTTCCTTATACTATGGTTTCAAGAACACTTTATAATTTTCTATGTTCAAATCCATCCCCTTAAACCAAATTTCTCCTTGGTTAGGGATACCAGTGGCTGAAGCTATGGCCTCTCCTGATACCAAGAAGTCCATCCCTTCTATGGTGGTCTTGTTCCTCTTAAAATTAGTGGAAAATAGACTATTTAGCTTACAATGGTAGCCCACCTCTTGTACTTTCTCATAAAACCCTAGGCAGGCTACTTGTCCAAATGAACTCTTGATGAATTTTGAAGAATTGATCTCCTCCATATGGGTTGGATCATATCTTCATAACTATCCCCCCTTTTTATATTTCTTCTTTTCGCTGGCCATGCTATAGGTTTTTATTGACTGAAAAACCTAGTTTGATAGGGGAAAGGGTAGGGGTTTAGGGCTGCAAAACAAGGAAAACAAAGCAACTAGTTTAGGGAGGGAAATGGAGGGGATAGGAGTTAGGGAAAATTATAGGAAAATATGGGGAGTAAGGGTAGATGTTAGGAATATAGGGGTAGTAAAATTTCTTTTAATGGGTGAGGGAAAGAGGGAAAAAGTGGAAAACATAGGGAAAACCCAGAAACACTGCGTGGGCTTGGGTTTTTTGGGAAAAGTGGTGAGATGGGGAAAATATCTATGGGAAATGGTTGGGGAGGGTCTATGAAGTGTATACAAGGGTGATTAGGCATAAAACATAGGGATTTTATGCTTTCAAGAAAGCAAAAACCATGAAATATTATAATCACAACATAAAACCCTAAGGGAGGGATTTCATCAATTTTTGAAGGAAATCACTACATGAGAGGGTTGATGAATGATTCACGTACTTGTTTAGCAGTGTTTAAAACTTCTTGGATGAGAAATGCACTGTTGTTTTCTTGATTTTACCTTCAAACTAAAAAAATGCAGCGAATGTCCATAAGCGCAACGAATGCACAACAGAAACACAACGAGCTAATAGGGAAGACGTTTGGTGATGAAAATCAATGCTCTGATGGCTAGGATGAGGCACAATGGTGGAGAAGATATAATTGAGGATGAAATTAAGTTCTTGAATGCTTGTATGGTCTTTCAATAGCTTGAAACTCAATTTTTTTTCTTTGGTGGTGGTGTAACATCATATGTACTTTTTGAGAAATGAATTGATGAGGTAATTGTACTGCATCATAATTTATGGAAAAGGAAATGTTAAATTTTTACTTTATCCCCTAATTTTCTAATTCCCATGATGGTGACCCAGATGATGGACATGACTCTCTTTTTTCCTTTGATGACTGACATCATGATGAAAATCAAATGTAAATCCTAGACCATGACCTATATCATGACACATTAACTCTTTTGATGACCTAGGACACCTAAATGATGACATGATCATGATGAGTGATCATGACCATGAGAAAGTGAAGGGATTATAACTGACCTAGACAATAACCAATGACCATATGACAATAGAGAGATGTCAAATTTATTTCATTTTTTTTTAAAATATAACCATTTGACCTAATGACCCTATCAATCATATGGTAAGAGTACACTTGATCATTGGTGACTCATAGACACTAACACTCAAATATCAACTCTTGCAAGTTTAAATGAAGTTTTGGTGAGTCAAAATGTCTTTTTATATTAAAATTTTAAGACCCACTTTTATAAAGTTCATATTTTAAACTTTATTATTTTATGAACTTTTTAACTTTTTGCCTTGAAGTATTGGGGGAGCTTTTTTTCCAGGAAAATGAAGACTTTATGACATTTTTCACCACTTCCACTCCAAAATCACATACCTAACATGACAAGTATCATTTTTAGCATTGGCATATAGGTTAGGACATATCACTTTTTCTGCTGCATTATGCATCTTGACATCATACTGCGATATTTTTCCATAGGGTTGACCCAATTGTATTGTGATTTTAAAACCACTTTCACTCATCATATTATAAAATAATAACATAATGGTAGAGCCACTCCTTACATGGGCTTCCTAGTTATATCCTTGCTAGCATATGTTTCCCATGCTGCAAGAATTGCTTAGGCTTAGGGGTCCTCTTTAGTCCCACCATGACTTTGCGATGAAGCCTCATTAATTTTATTCTTTGCTATATTTTTGGGTATATACCCTAGAGGCTTCCATGTGTTAAGTTGTACTGATGCATTGCATATTGACTAATTGTACCCTTTTGGCCTGAAGTCATCTTCACTTGGACTCATGTATAAGCTACTTTTGACCATGACCTTTCTGCAAGTTCAAGACATGCATTCATTGGCCTCTGCGACTTGACACCTTTTATCCATGGAAATAGCATTCCTTTGAGTGTTGACGACTAGTATTCACCACCATGCATTGAGCATAGGAATTTTCTAGTCCTAGGAACTAATGCAACTGCCCTTAACACTCATTCTTTCGACTGTAATATAGGAATTTTATTATTATTATTATTAATTTTTTTTTTCTTTCAGGCTTTAAATATGAAAAAGACAAAAAAAAATTATATATTCTAACAAGAGCGGGAATGGGAAATTTACTTCCACATTTGATGGCAACAAGAATTAGTTGTGTCTCCATTGAATAAATCACTCAAAACGAGTCTTTCCTCTATTGGGATGGGACTTATTTTGAATTTAGGAGAGCCATAACCTTTTTTTTAAGTCAATCCTCCTCAGGTTGGTTATCTCTTCCAATCATATGGAGAGTGCTAATGCCTCTTGCATTACAAAATTATACAAAATTATTATATTCTTCCATAGATTCACATTTGATTCATGCTTTTGTTCAAGGGAATCCAACCTATGTCAGAAATTTTGCTGTGTCTCTTGCCTCATTTTTATTCGGCCATACCCAGTCTATAAATTTCTCTTTAGTAATATCACATCATCTATTTGGTCCTTTTGTCATGCTGGTTAAGAAGGTCTCCATTGAATTTTTTCTAGAGGTTATGTTCTTATAGACTCCGACAAATTACTCTAAGAGTAAGCCTAGAGTTGCACCCTGGCCCTATTTACATCATTGATAGGTGTTATTTTGCTTAGCATCGATCAATATCATGGGTCTTTGACTAAGTGCTTTCCCTTGTGTTCTACGTCAGCTTACATTATCACACAGTCAGATTCATGTAGTACCTTGGTTTCCATTTGACCCTATTAGTGGATTCCTCGCCTTTGTGTCAGCTCTCATTATTGGCTGGTTCAAAGGGTTTCTTTCATGTGCTAGCCACATCTTGTGTACATCACAAACATACTTTGAAATGGTTACTTCATCTCTTTTCCTCCATGTTCTTCCAAATTATTGGCCTGCAGGTTACACTCGTGTTGTTTGATATGGGATGCCTTAATTCCTTCCTTCCAGCAGATATTTTCCCATCGAATATGACTCATTTCTCTCAGAATAAGATCTAGAGTCATTTTTCAGTACCTTAGAGTTTGCAGTCATCAATGGAAGACTCCTTCGCTATTGATAATGAGGATACATCAATGCCTCCTGATTTATAGATTCTATCAAGTGTTCGACTTCAAAACATTTATTCACACTTGTTAGATTGTGTTGGGGTACTTTGAATCTCATCATCATTATCGGTGAGTTTTCTTGTGTTTTTTAACGATATACTTCAATGACGGGAAATCAAACTATTTCTCACATGGTCAACTTTAGCTCATTTATTCCCATAGTGTAGTAGTGTACCATCTATGGTCGGTGAAGACCTCCACGGGTTGTGTCATCATATTGTGTAATATCCCAAAATTGGAATAATGCATTGATACACAAGAATAATATTTGTAACATAGAAAATGTACATGTAAGTTTATGATCAACACAGATATAGAAAGAATAGCTGAGCCATTTTATTCATAGGAGAAGATTTAGTTACAATAGTGTACAAAATATGAGGTAATATAGGCAAAGAGATGGCCTAGAATGACCCTGAAAATATGCCAAAGTAGGAACTGCGTAATTGGAGAGCTGCTAGAAGGAAATATTGCGCTATCCCTTTAGCAGATAATGACTATATGACTACAGGATGAAAAGGGAAATATATATCTATAGAAATCTTGAGCTTTGATTATGCCAATGTTCTAGATTTGGGCTCTATGATGGCAACCCAAGATAACCCAGAAAGAAAATTCCAGATCTATGAGATTGGAAATTCATCCTCTTAGGGTTTGATCCCTTTAGTGCTGGGTTATGTAGATATGAAGCTAGATCTAATCTAGAGATGGATTCAATATGTTATACAAACATATCTTAGCTTTGAGGGTTGATCCCTCTTTCAGATCTTCAAGCTAGGAGCTTGAGATCTTGTCTCTACTTCCTCCTCCTTCAAGTTGGAGCAACTGAATATGCAACTGCTATATAAATTGCACTGTACAAGAGGGAGAGACTCTATTCCTACCCAAATATGCTAAAATAAGCTCCAGGAAGATTTAAATAGTGATGGAAAGGTGAGGGGATGATCCCTCACTGGATTACTAGCTGAAATGCTAGCAAATTCCCTTCTCCCTTGGATCTACAAGACTGGACTGCGCAATTCCTGAAGGAAATGTTGTTGCTAGGAGATAAATAATAGATGGCTTGATGCCTAATATAGATATGAAGTACTTGAAGGCTGATCTTGAAGCTCAAGCTGATAGGATGAATCCTTCACTGGTTCCCCAACTGAAATATTGAAGGAGAACCCCCTCCTCTCAAACTGATCTTGAGAAATGTGCAATTTCTGAATATGGATGTTGTGCAGAAAGTAGGAAAAATATGGCACCAATGCCTGATGATGAATTTAGTGCAAATAATCTTCTTAGATATCACTCTAGGAAAGAGGTGGGATTCCAGCTCGGGAACACCCTGTGCTAAACAAAACTGAAACTTAGCTAAACAACATAAGATTGCATGGAGATGTCACCTGAAAAATCGAGATCTAAACAGATCATACACCAATAATTATCTAAATCTTTCCTTCTATGTTGCCTTCATCTTCATTATATAGTTTGTGAACCTTCTCATGCCTTGGCCCACCTCATAATTGCAATGTACATGTGGAAATAGATCTCCATGTTAACTGTGATGTCTCTTCATGATCTCCATCATGTGTGAATGTACTTATCACCCTTTCCATCATGTGTGCATTAATGCACCACTTCCTCCATCATCTCATCATAAATTATCTATGATATTACATTTGATTCCTTCCAAGACCTTAGTTGACTGCTTCAACCTCCATGATCTTTCTCATTAATGAGACATGATCTCCACTCCTTTCACATTAAGTAGTTGTGCCACAACTCCATTATGTAGATCTAGATGTGAAATATCCTCATACACACATCAAAAGTGGATTTTATTTATATTTGGGGTTTGTGGGTCCTTCCACCCTCTTATTTACTTAATTAATTATGGAAATTAAGAACTCTAATATCCCAAATATCATGTGAAAATTTAGGAATATTACATCTTGGTTCACTGGACAATTCCTTCAGTATTTTTCTAGTGATACCATCCACCTTATATGTTGTAGTCCATCATAGCAACATCTGATATGTCGACACCTGAGTTTGTATAATACCATTATTTCACCTATATGACTTGGTATTTTTAGGATCAATTCTGTAGAATTAGTGATCAAACATTATTTGAGAATAAATGTTTAGAATTTCTTCTATATGTGATATTGAGACATAGCTCTGTTGTGTTCCTTTGCGGCTATGGTCATATGATCCACTATGTACTCTTCAATTCTCTCTATGCACTTATGTATACATGTTGGATCTGCTCTATAATTGATCAATGGACATGCTTTGCTATCTCGGAGAATGGGTATGCCCACCTCAGACATGATTATTCTTTTTGATTCCTTCCGCAGGTATTCAGCGGGCTAGAATTTGGTGATATCCTCTCATTTTTTCAAATGGTATCTCTTTATAATTAATACATTTTAGCTATCATGTACCCCTTCTGACCTCATATATTAGGGGGTAGATGTTATAACATCATTCAACACTCTTGTAGTTCTGATGCTTTTGTATGGACTTGGGAAGCCCTTTCCCATTCAGACTTGATCATTTATTAAAAAAAAGTATTTTGAATTGCATACATGACTCTTCCCTTCAAAAATATCATAGACACGTGGGTACCACAATGAATAACCTACATATATTATTTAAAATATGAAAAAAATATCAAATATCTTATTTTTCGGGAGGTGTGTAAGGGTTTCATCGAAAACCCACCTATAGGAGCCCATTGCCTAACTAAATCAATATATTTTTGGTGGTATTTATACACCTCATGGGAAGTCCTAATTACACTAAGGAGATAGGATATTGACATTATAGTCTTTTCATTCCGCAGATCAAGTCTGATTTCCCTTGTGTTTACTGCACTCCCAGTAATAGGAAACCCTTGTTTCCTTGGATATATATTCATCCTTCACTATATGTCATCCTATTTCATATGCTCAAAATGTGATATTTGAGGCTTGAGATGGACAGATTCAGAGGAAGGTTTATTTGGTGCCATGGTCATATCAGGTTGTATCTCTCCACTAATATTTTCTAATATAAATAAAGAAGCTTTGTCTTGTTCCTGAAATGTTATGATCTCATTTTTTATGATTCATGTTGAATATATCATGATTTATATGCTTATGCTTGATGATATAGCATTTATATTATGCACATAATTTGAACTAATTTCTATGTATATGCTTCTCTAAATTTTTTTATAGGTCTGATCACTTTGGAGGAAGCAGGGAATTTGGACCCTAAGAGATCGACATCGAAAGTAGGACCTATGGGTAATCATCTCAAAATCAAATTTTTAGTTTGTATATTTTTCTTGCTTGAATGTATGCTTCTTGTTGATTTCCTACCTTCGATCTGTTGAGTTTGTCAACACTTCCCTGAGGGAATTTTTTCTCGCCAACATTGTCCCAAAGAAGATTGCCGCGAGAAATTCAAGGGTGAGTTGAGAGGAAAATAATTATACAAAGGAGATTGTGATGGATTATGAGGAGAAGGAAAACGATGGGAATGATAAATATGAGTTCCTCTCAAATGAACTAGAGAGGAAGGTCAAGGCTCTTCCTGTGGAATCTCTTGAATACTCACAATACCGGGTGGAAGTGGTTCACTGTCGGGTCCAAGATATATGGTTTGTGGCTGAGTCTGAGACAGAGGAAGAGAAGAAGAATGTCCTGAAGTAATAGGTTGAAATTATTGAGGCACCTAAGGTTGCATAACCTCAGGTTGTGTTGTATTTGATTCAGTATAGTCAGGTTCAATAACCTCATGTAATGAGATTATAGATGCTTCACTTTTGGCTATGTCATACTCAACAGCTAATGGAAAGGTAATCTCGGGTTCTCTACTCATAGGAAATGATGATTCTAGTGGATCTATTTTAGGTGGAGTACCAAAGGCAATTGCTTCTAAAGTACTAGATTCAGTATACTACAACTTCTTTTTCTCCTGACGATGACCAAGAGTTGCCTCTGGTGGAAAATGAGGCTTATTTTTCATTCTACGTAAATGACAGAGTATAGAGTTTTGTTCTTCCACGTTGGTTTAAAATTTTTTAACAATTAACAAAAAAAAATCAAAGAGGGTAAACTGGGCATAAAGGTTTACCAAGCCACTGTGAACTACAATATACAACGTTGGAGAATGAGGTATTTATGTATGAGAAGGAAATATCCCCAAATTTTGTGTTCGGTATATCACAGTATACAAGGTGGCCGACTTGGTTACCTATGGTGAGGATAAAAACCTATGGTGGAATTCCAAAATATACTCAAAGGTACGTGGAAGTGCAAAATGTGTTAGTTTTGTCTAATGCGTAACCATAAGATGAGAGAATTCCCATATACTTTTCATGTGTGGAGCACCATCCAATATACCCGGATTTAGTAACATGGAGAACGGTTTGATACAGTTACATACATGGAATGGGATATCACCCCCAGAATGTGGTTCTGGAAAAAATGACATCTCCTACGTTTATAGACTTCAGAACATGTCTCTAGCCTATATCTCTCGATATTTGTGTTAATGTTTCAAATGGTCCTTAAGATTGATTTAGTAAATTTTAAAGTTTATGTTGAATAAAGTTTCGGTTTTCAAGGCTCACCATGAATTTCACTTGAATATCCTAAAAATGTGAACTAGCATGATAAAATGAAATTTTACTTTTCAATAAAAATATATGTATGGAAGGGAAGAGAACAAATAATATGTAGCATACAAGATGAAACAAACAATATTGCTAATAAATTCACCTAACACAATTTTCCCTAATTCCAACTTCACACATAAAACCATAAATGAAATGCATCATGCATAATATTTTTCTTTTCTATTCCACTTAATTTTTAGACAAAAACTAAGATATTTTTCTAATCAGTGACAAAAGAAACTATTCATAATGATGACTAAAACACGAATTCCGTCAAGCAACCAATGATAAATCAATCAATTTCCTAATGACATAATTCAAAATAACAAGGAAATATATAAAGAAATTCTTATCAAAGGAAATCAAAACCAAAATAGAACAAGATGAAGGCTTCTGAGAGACCAAGACTCACTTAGGGAAACAAGGAGGACCAACATGAACAAAGTTAATCAAAGAGAAAACCATGAAAATGATTTTTTTGGCATGAAACAGGGGTCAATGTAGGTGCAAATAGGCTACCAGTGCTCTCTAAAATAGCTGCAAAGAATTCCAAGGAGCACTACAATGCTATGTCTCTAGACCAGGGGGAGCACTGATCAAGGTAAAGGCCATGTTCCAACACAAAAAATTAAATGAAGCTTAGTGAAAGGTCTTCCTAGGTCCAATTCAGACTAAGTGAGGCAATGAAGATATTTTGAAGAGGTGAAACAAGTACTAATGACAAGGAATCCACTAAGGAAAAGAATCGATTCCTAGTGGACTCACCAATTTTTTATGTGGAATTTACAACTGTAGACAAAATTATTTTCCCTAGACCTAGTGGACTAGTCTAGAACAACATAAATAAAAGAATATAAAGTTTCCCTTAGAGAAATTGAAGAATGGAAAGAGTATTACTTTGAATCCATCAAAAGCTTTACTCTCCTCTTGACTTGTAAGCTCTAATCATAGCTCTGACTTCTATAATTAGAACCTACACATAAAATCACAACAAGCCAAAGAACTATGACATATATGTAGAATTATCTAGTTACTCTGTTCAATGTATTAGAAAAACATTGAAACATATGAATGTAAACATAAGATAACATATATAGGAAAAAACATACTCCGTGTATTAATATGAAAAGGACAGATTTTAAAACCAAGAATAGTAGTTGATCTTGTAGAGATCTCCTCAAGTTGACATGTCCTTCCTTGTTACCAAGCACACAATGTCACACTAATGCATGAATATTATGACTCTCTTAGAGTCAATGAAGCATCAGAAGGGCATGATAGGTCTCCAAAATGCAACCATGATGTTGTAAATAGTTGTATATCTATAGGAGAGTGTGGTAGTTTAGGAATTATTATCCATTTACCAATATAGGCTAGAGATCCACACTTGATGGGAGGATGATCTCAAAGGATAAGAGGTGAAATATCCAAGGTAGGATTCTAAGTTCTTATCCAAGGTAAATGTTTGAAACAACTCCTAGAAGCTTATGGAAGAGGAAGCTTCGAGATTTTCTTTATTTTTTCCCAGATTTCTAGAATCAATGCATCCCCAACAAGGGACAACCTGTTGCTGATTAGTGCAGGTGCAGAATGGAGAAACCTACTAGTGAGCGTATGTCCCTAAACGGCTAGGGTGCATTGGGCCTTAAAAAAATTATTTTGAAGCAGTCATACTCATAAATTCATGGATTTGGAAGAGTCATGCTTAGGGTTTTGTGTAGGGATGATGAAATGTTGTTCATGGATATTGACTGATCCAGTTTGCAAGACTATTTACCAGATGAAAAAAAAAGTCCTATAATAGGGTTGAATAATTTGCCATAGATGTAACGTTTCTATTGACTAATAAATGACACTAAACATTGCAGGAAATTAAAATTAAGATGGAAAAGTTCAACTACCCTGGAAAACTACAAAATATTATTGAGTTGTATCGACCAAACATAATGCAATCTAGGAATCCTAAATAAACATACAATAGGAGGTGTAAAGTGTAGGAATACATTGAAAAAATACCTCAACATTATTTGGAGAATAATGTGGAATGGGTTTCTCATGTTACCACTTCAAAAATACATGAAGAATTTTTGGAAGAAAATATGCAAAATGTGGGAAGTGACATCAATCCACTGAACCTTAATTAAGTTATATCTATTACAACTTTTGTCGGCTTAAATACATGCCAAGATGAAAATATGGTGCAGGGATTTATCAACAATGTTGATGAATGTATTGATGATAGTGTTTTTCCTCCTTGAGTCGTTCAAGATTATTCTTGTATAAAGCACTATGAACTGTGCATGACTAAGGATAAGTCTTTTATTGATATCACACAACCAGTTGTAGATCTAGATAAATCCAAAAGGCATTATCTTTTCCACGTGTTCACCATGATTCCTCAAAAAAGAGATGTGAAATATGCATGAATAAGGATCAACAATTTTTTCATTTGAAATAGGAAGCTACAGACTTGTAAAAATGTCTAGTGGACATCAAATAGAAGACAAAGGTATCTCTTGACATGTACAAAAGATATATATATATATTTGTAATTTAGGCTAAGCTATATTAGATCAAAAATAAACTTTACATAGGCATTGGGCTGAGATGGTAAGTAGTGCTTAGCTTATCCCATCCTTAGAAGCTTTCAAAATAGCACAGGTTTGGGGCTACCTCCTAGGAGGAAACCAACCCCTTAATAGCATAAAATAATCATTATTTACGGAGTGATCTGTAACACATATAAAAAAATATCTGTAATATATGATGAGAAGACATAAAACAAAAAAGAACCAAGAAATCATGTATTCATGGGGTTCCTTCATCATCCTCTGTAGCAAGGTCCTCCTCCTTGATGCGACATCCATATTCCTGCGCAATGGCATCCTCCTCAGCAGTGGGTTCGCGCGAGGGATTTCAGGGGGCTGTGCGGATGATAGGAGAAACTGGGTACTCAAAATTTGTAACTCTGGTCCAAAAACCATCTGAATCCATGATCCACATGTTTGTATCCTCCTTCGTATGCTCGTTAACTGGGAGAGGCTCGCTTTTCCGAGGGGTGGGCGACTCAGAGTGCAAAATGGTAGACTTCTTGGGGCCTCTTTTGCCCCTATGATTCTTTAGAGATAATATTATCTCATCCTGGGTGCATACAGACCTTTGATTTGCCTCCCTGTCATGGCTTCCAGAAGAGGAGTCCTCAATGGATTCCAAATGGTGGTCAAGACTGCAATTATAGCGACCTAAGAACGCACCTTTTTGGCTACCCCTGATTGTTTTTTTATGTTGTCATGGAGCCATGGGGAGGCTAACAAGCAGAGGGGCGGAGACCGAGCTCAAAGAAATGAGGTGCGCAACAGGAAAACGCACAATAGAGAAGCACAATGGGGGGAGGGGGGGTGCGCAAGATGGGGTCATGCAGCAGGGGTTCGTGCAACAAGGGAGCCTGCTTCAGAAAGCGTGCAACAGGGAGAATAAAAAGAGGAGGGGTTTTCCATAGGGAGGTACGTGACTGTGGGGCACACTGAAATGGGTGCTCGTCTAGGAGAGAAATAGAGGGAGGTGTGCACTTGAGGCTAGCGCACGGTAGGGGGCGCGCGTCAGGGGGAGTGCTTAGTAGGTGGAGCACGCAAGGAAACTAGAACAATAGCAAGATGACAAGGGAAAAGCTAGATATGAATCTGGAGGCTAGCTGGAGTAGTAAAGGGATGACATAATGGGGAGTAACAATGCCTTTTGAAGACCTGTGGCACAAGCACAGATGTTGTGCGGTGTTGTGGCACGCTCGCATATGTGAGTTGGGATAGTTCACCTAAGAATGCATGTGATTGAGTGTATGGCAAAAGATCAGGTGCATCAGAGTACCAGAGTGAATGATTGGTGAGATGAGGTTCTGCATCAGGTTAAAGCTGCCCTTTTAGGGCATCGTCATTCGAATCATGGGAAGATCTGGCTTTGCACATTCGGGGCATGTCACTCACATCCTTGGGATTTTGATCCTTTTGGATGAGAGTGTGGAAGCTATCTCGCAAGGTTTAATACTCAATCTAAGGAAAATTACACTGATATAGAATTGAGTGGCTCTCCACTCCTTTGTTGGCCAGAAGATCTGCTATAGTGTTTTCCTTTCTGAGCACATGGTGGAAGGTAATGGCCCTGTGGTCCTGCAGAAATTGTTCTAGGAAATTGAGACGATTGGAAAACCTCCAACTATTAGACACCTTTGAGGGGGGGTGCCATGGAGGATTCAGGTGGCCGCTTAAATGATGAGTTGTGAGTCTCCTTCTATTTCCATTGGGAAAAAGTTAAGCTCAATGGCTATGGAGATGCCCTGTATAAGCCCCTCCAGCTCTGTGGAGTTGTTGTTTCCCCAACCAAGATTTCCATAGTAGACATGTAGGGGATTACCGCTAGAATATTTGAATATACCCCCAAATCCAGCTTAACTGGGTTGCCTTTGGAACCTCGATTGAAGTTGCACTTGAAAAAACCAGCCGGGGGGGAGTTCCATTGTTCAGGTGCACAAAGCCTTTCAGGGCTCGGGGAGGAGTTATCCACTGGGGACTTAATACATATGTGCCAGTTGTTCCAAATGGTACATTCAGCATTATTTGTCAGGAAGTCATCTGTCCCATAGTGACCCATGGCAATAGTTTCTTATAAGTTGTTGTGTAGCTTGGCCCAGATATGCTCTTGATTTGAAGTAGTGTCTTTAACAGTCCTGCTATTTCGTTCTTTCCAAAGGTTCAATGTGAGTAGATCTGGAATAAGCTACTAGAGATGATTCATAATATTGCTAGAATATGGATTATCCTGCCATTTTCTAATGGTATTGGTGATGTTTCCCTAGTCTCGATTGGATCTTCTGCAAAGTATTTCGATCCTCTCCCAAAAATTATTGGATATGGGGCAGAGGTCCAACAGATGAATGATGGTTTCTATGCCATTATGACATAGAGGATGCCTCTAAGGACCCAAAAAATCATAGTTCATAATATTCTCCAACGTGAGGATGTGTATTTTACGAAGAAGCCATAAAATTGTAGCTACTTTGGGCCATATCCTAGCAGTCCATATATTCTTCCATATCTAATTGGTGGGGGCAGGGTTCGACTATTTTAATAGATGGTAGGATTCCTTGGTTGATTAATTTCCACTTGGAGTATGGCCCCAATGAAGGATGTCTGGCCCATGATGATATTTGATTCTTATTTTTGTTAACTCCTCCCAAATATCTTTGTGTTGTTCATTGTGCTAGTCGGTCTGCCATCTATCTATGTGCAGCCAAGTCTTGTAGCCTTGAGTTGTTTCATTGGTCCAAAAGGCTTGGACGTAATTTTTTTATCTTTTATATCAGACTATACTCCAGAGGGGGCAAAGGAATATTGAGGATAGACTAGGCATTTGCTGCCATGAATCCTCCCAGTGTCCAGCCTGAGTTCCACAGTGCAATTCCTAGAAACTATGAGTTTGGATCAATTTTTTTTGTTGGCTGCCTGCATTCCAAATTTGGGATCCTCTAGGATCAATGTTGAATCTAATTAGCTCCTCCTTGGTCCAATTTACTGCATATTTGGTAGCCCATAGGGTTTCCCATGGTATATGAGGGTTGGATACCCATTTCCACCATATAATGGCGCCTATGACATTGTTTTTGTGCTCTGGATCTCTCAGTCCCAGTCCTCCCTGAGCTTTCAGTGTACAAACCTCTTTCCATTTGACTAGCACCCATTTGTGCTTTTCCTTGGATCCCCCTTGGAGAAAGGTTCTCTGAATATTACGAATGGCTTTGAGAACCCATTTTGGTGTTGCTAAAACCGAAAAGAGGTATATGGGTAGGGACTGAAGAACATATTTGATGAGGACTAGACACCCTACAATGTTGATGGAACGATAGGTCCATGTGCACAGTTTAGTCTCCATTATGTCCAACATCTCTCTTCAGGAATAATGTTTGATAACTGAGTCTGTGAAGGGAGCTCCTAGGTATTTATACAGCATAGATGCTATGGTGAATCCCATGATGTGAGCTATTTTTCGTTGTGTGATAAGAGGCATGTTAAAAAATAATATTTGAGATTTTTGAGGGTTGACAGTGGTTCCAGAGGCTTCAAAGAAACAATCAAGAAGGGTTCTGAGGGTGAGAGCTTCTTGTACGGAGGTGTGCCCCATGATCATAGTGTCATCAAAAAATTGTTGGTGGGAAACGGGGGAGAGATTTTGGAGAGGAATTCTGTGAAGGTTATGAGATTGGATCAAGCTCTTTATCAGGTAGCCTAGGCCGTCAGCCATAAGAACAAAGAGAAAGGGAGAGAGAGGGTCCCCTTGCCTTATACCTTTGGAGGGTTTGAATGTTGCCGAGGGGATGCCATTGAAAATAATAGAGATGAAATGAGATGTTATCAAGCTCATGATCCAGCAGACCAAAGTTTTTTTGAAGCCAAAGGAAATAAGAACTTGCTTTATGTAGTTCCAACTGAGCTTGTCAAAGGCTTTGGACAAGTCAATTTTGATGAGCATGCCTAGTTTTTTTGATGTTTTTAATGAGTGTATGACCTCATGGGCTAGAATGATTCCATCAAGGATCTGCCTACCCTCAACATAGCCTATTTGATCCAGTGAGATGAGCATGGGGATAAACTACTTCAATCTATTAGCTATAACTTTGGAAATGATTTTGTAAATTACATTGCAGAGTTCTATGGGTCTATACTTACTTGGAGAACCTGCATTATCTTCCTTTGGGATGCCAGTGAGGAAGGTTGCATTGAGAGCTAGAAGAATCTAGTGGGTGTTGCATGATTCCTCCACTATGCCCCAGACGTCCTCTTTGATAGTGTCCCAAAAGAAATGGAAGAAGTTGGTGGTGAATCCATACAGCCTAGGGGATTTCCCTTATTTTACTTGGAAAACTACTTATTCGACCTCTGTCGGTGTTGTGGCTTTGAGAAACATCCTGTTGTGATCCTCATTGACCAAGTTTTGGATATGTTGTGTGATTTTCCAATGGCCTCTTGTCGTTGAATGTTGGAATCTTTGAGAATTTCCTTGAAGTGATTGAGTAGTTCCTCAGTGATGTCCTCATGTTTTTCCATACGCTCCCCATTTTGATTCTTCAGGAATGTGATTCTATTGTGCATCCTCTGCTAGATTTTGGAGCGATGAAATAATTTTTTTTTCCTTTCTCCATCCTTAAGCCAACATATCTAAGACTTTTTTTGCATAGGATCTCTTCTTGACTTCTTCTTTCTTAAAATTTGGATGTTAGTGTCTTTTCCTTGGTCTCTGATTCTTTTGATCTTCCTTAAGATATGATTTTTTAATACATCTTCTTCATTTGTTCTTCCAGAACCCTTTTATCTTTGAAGATGTTGCTAAAGGTGGTCTTGTTCCACAATTTTAGTTTCCCCTTCAGCATATTCAATTTCTGCTAGAACTGATACATTTTTGTGTCCAAGGGTGGTGTGAGGAAAACCCACCAATCTGAGATAAGGTATTTTAACCTTGGATGTTTGACCCAAAAATTTTCAAAGAGAAAATTCTTAGGGGTGGCTATACCTGGTCTGAGCCATTGGAGATGGATCGACTAATGATCTAATCTTGAGGTTAGGATGATGGTGGCTGCGAGCTCTCCTCCGAGGTGGATGAAGTCTTCAGTGACAAGGAAGCAATACAATCTGGAAGAAACTTGATGAGATCCGCCTCTTCTGTTATTCCAAGTGAAGATGCCATTTGATGTTTGAAGATCTATAAGATGGTTTCTTTGGATGAAGTCCTTGAATTTGGTGCTGTCCATATCAAGGTGAGATCTTGCTCCTTTTTTTTCTCGAAGGATTGTGATCATGTTAAAGTCTCCCCCAATCAACCATAGAGAGTGAGTTCGTTGGTTGTTGAGATCTTCTATGCTATTTAGAAGCTCTGTTTTTTGCTGGAGTAACTGAGGGAAGTAGATATTCATGAGGTGTCCATGAATTTTAGTTCCAATCAGGTGAAAGGAAGCTTGAATGAAGTGTCGATTGGCCTGACTATTCTCCAGAGTGATGGAGTGAGGATTCCAAATAATTTCTAGGCATCCCGAAGCTCCATTAACATCAAAAGCTAGGGTGTTGCAGCCTTTCCATAGTCTTTTGAAAATTGTTTCAAGAGTAGAGCTCGAGCATTTGGTTTCTTGCATAAAGAAGATCGTGGGGTTTTCCTCAATAATTCTTTTCTTGATTAACCTATGCTTGGAGGGAATATTTAGAAATTTCATATTCCATGATATGATCTTCATTGAGGGGGGTTGGGAACTATAGAGTAGAACCTGATCAACTTGGGGTATCGCTGAGATTCTACAAGCTCTTTGCCCATGATGACCATTCATTGCAGATCGGTTTTTCTTCCCAATTTTTGTGATTCTTTTAGAATGATTTTGGTGTTAAGGAGAATGCCTCCTTGAATTCCAAGAGATGGTATATGTTGATATCTAAGAAGGATTTCCTCCAATTTCTAAATTTGGTGTTGTGGAATTGAGAGAATTTTTTTCCTCTTGCATGAATCTTCTAACCCCACGATGTCGAAGTCCCCGTAATAAATGCTCTCTAGTTCTTCTTCCATTGCTTCTGGGGTTAAGTCCAACACTGCGCCTTTACCTTTTTTTGAGCTGTCCCCTATATGCATAGAGGACTGTGGGATCATAAAGGATTCCAGTTGGATTTTGGTTTTTTGACTCTTCGAGGCCTGGGGATTATTCTGCAAGGGTCACTCTGAGTCTCTTGGAATTTCATTCTCATTCTCATTTAGTTGAGCTAGGGATTCAAAGTTATTGCTTGAAGTTGGACCCCCTTTGTTTTGGTTTGTATTTTACTTCTTGGTGTGCCTTTTCCTTCCAGTGACTTTCTTAAACCCTCAGTCTATTTGTTTGTTGATTCATTAACTGGAAAAGTTCTTTGGTTTAGGGGGTAGTCTCTAAATAGTTTCCCATACTGGTGACATTTCTAGCATCTAAAAGGTGCAAGTTCATAATCTTTTGTTTGAATCCACTCATAGTCATCATGGAGCAGGATTACCTCATCAGGTAGAGACTTTTCAATGTTCATGTATACGTAGATCCTTGTGTAGGCTACATGTCTATTGATCTTTGTCTCCTCTACAATTTTAATGAATTCTACCAGAGATTTTCCGATGTCCTGAAGGGTTAGCTCATCCCAATACTCCTAGGAAAGCGTGTAGAGCTTGACCCATACTGGAGCCCATGTGAAATCTTTCTTGTCCAGGTTAAAGCATTCGACCCAGTTGCGCAGGTATAGACCCATAGAGTTAAAAAAGTATGGCCCACCATCCATGATTCATTTTTTATCCTCGATGCAGTTGAATATCACATTGAAGAAGCCCTTGGAACATAGATATAGATTTATATGGCCCTCGGGCTTCCATTTGGAGTTGATCAAGCCTAGAAGGGCTTTTTCTATAGGCCAGAAACCCATGAACTTGCCTATCAGTGCATGGTCCTTCATGTATTGGATTTTTTCATTGATTCGATGAGCCAGGAGCTCAATCTTAGTTCTTGTAGTGGCCTTGGGTATGCATGTGGAGGATATGACTTCTTCTGCTTCATCAGCTGATGCTATTGGCGATTTCACTACGGGATATTCCCTAGTTGGGTTAGGGAGTGGGTCAGAGTTCTGCTGACATTCGTTGTCATCCCATGCCGCTGCTCCAATGGATGGTGAACCAGAGGAGGGGAGAATGTTCATCCCCCCACTATTTTCTGTCATGAAGGAACCTATATGTGCTCTAGAAGAATGAAAAGGCCCCAATACTAGGGAAGAAGGTCTGTTAGGGGCAACCTGCTTAGAAGCCACCAAACCCTAGGTCATCACAGTGAAGTTCCTTCGGCTCCTATTTTCTCAGTGTCGAACTGATTTTAACATTAACACAATCAAGGTTCACTGATATTTTGATTTTTCGCTTCCCAAAGTATTTTTTTTTTCACCAAAATCCTTTTGGTCGACTCTCTACAGCATTTCCTCAATATATTTAATATTTTAAAGCTAAAGCACGTAAATTTATAGATGATGTAATTAAGGAACTTAATGATGTTTCTAAAGCATGTAAGGCTAAAGAAAAAAAATATGAATACAAGATACAACAACTTAAAAATGTGTTTAAAAACATAATTGAGGTTCTTAAGGTACTACCTCCAAAGGCCTTCATTCCACCTGAAGTAAAACTTATGCAAGAAATGTAGAAAGAAGAATGTATTCATATTTTAAAGGACAAGTTTCAAAAGTAAAACATTAAATATGTTATTGAACACAGGGAGGAGATATAAAATTATGAAAAAAGGTTAAAATGATGGAGAGTAAGATTGAAAATAAATATGAAGAATTGAAAGGTGGTAAGAACTTTGAGTCCTTGTTAGAGTTAGAGTTATAATTAATAGCATGAGAAAATAACTTGAATCGAGTTATTGAAGAAAGAAATTCTAAAGATAATAAACTCAAACATACCTTAATAAGGTATGATTGGGCCTTATGAGAGTGAGATATGGCATTTTTTAAATATGTTGGATCAATGTATGACGGAGGTGATGTGTTTAACACATCAATAATAAAGGAATTACTAAAGAAGAAGCTAAATAAGAAGGAAGAGAAGATTAAGGAGCTTAATATAAAAATATGGACAAGCACACAATACACCATTTGGGATTCCAAAGTCATATAGAATATTTTAAATCATAAATTATCACGTTGTATAATAAGTTATAACTCTTGTAAGTCCAATTTTGCATACCTCATATCAAACAAATTTGAAGGCACTAGAATCCGATGAGGTACAAATGCTTAAGGTTAAATTTGATCAAGTTAAATTTGAGCTGAGATATGTGAAGGATAGTATTCAATAAAAGGAAAAATATTACTTTGGAAAGTACAAGAATAATGTGGACTTGTTGAATAAGTACACTGCTGAAAAAATTAAAATGCAAAGTTGCTTGAAATAGTACATAAACATAGTGAAGGAGTTCGAAGATAAATTACAAGCAAGTCCTGCAACTTCCAAAGAACCAAAGGTTTCTACACAAGGAAAGAGAAATTGTACTACATTATATTCTTGTGAAGAGGAGGGATTGAAAAAACCTCCCAATCAGTCTAAATTTTAGTATCAACAATCTATGTATATGTATTTATTGTAAATACATTTCAATGTTTAATATAATTTTTTTTTTTTGTCGATAATGTTTTTGTTTATGCAAAAAATGTATTTTTTATGTAAATATTTTTTCTCATAATATTTCTTTATATTTGTATTTCAATAAGAAGAAACATACGGTTCTTTGTTATTCATAGAATCAAAAGGACTTACATAATAAAATTAGAGAGAAATAATGTTTCCGTACTATTTATAACTTATAAGCAAAGAAAAATCATTCTTCCATAGTGTTTTTCCTTGGGAAAAAAATGAGCATAATTTTATAATTAGAAGATGTTGAGATTGCAACAAGATGATGAGCTTAGTGGAAAGGAATCGCCTTCACTAAGTGGGCTCGGAGGCTATTTTTGGCGCAAAGTCTATTTTAAGACTATGTCTATTTTTAGACATATGGATCATGTTCTATGAGTTGTAGGATGCTATTTGTGGATGGTTGGTCAAGTCGGAAAAAAAATAGATGGACTTCTATTTTTAGACATACTGGGCGGAATCTATTTTTAGATTTCCAGTCTAAAAATATATATGTCAAATATTATTAGCTCTTAATAATATTTGGACTCTAAACATTATCTTATTCTCTTGGAGCACTTCAGTTAAGTGCACAGATGTGGCACAGGAGCTGACAGAAGTAATTACGCTATTCCTAAGGCTTAAGTGGAGCTATTGCATGGATACTTCAGTTAGAACTCATGTGACAGAGTTTGGTGGAGTTGATTGAGGAAGTTAGTGGAGTTGTATTCAGTTTAACTAATCTAAACATAGTTGAGCTATTTGTATTCGGTTTAACTAATTGATACAATTAGTGAGAGTGGTGTGAATTAATTATTAATTAATTCACTAATTATAAACTCATTAATCAACTAAAGAATGCATCAGTTAACTTCAGTGCATGGACAGTTTCAGTGGAGACCAGTGCAGGAATAGGTGAAAGAGCATGTTAACTATCAGTTGTGACTATACAGTTGCTATTTGCAACACACAAATAGGTGGAGAAGCCCATGAGGATTGCGCAGTACAAGCCAGGTGGTTTATCTATTTAATGAAACCATCCCATAGCATTGATTACGCAATAGAGGCTGGCTATCAAGTGGCAAAAGATTGGAGCATGTGTTTTGCTAGATCTAGCTTGATAGTGTGTAGCAATTGAGGGTGTGCATGAGAGCTTGTGAGGAGTTTTGTACTATGATTGTTACATGATCTCCATGACATATAATATACAGATAGTTGGGGTTTTCAGCTTTAAGCTTTCCCATTAAATATTGTGTTCATATGTGTGATTGTTTGTGGTTTTAATGTGTGCATGCAATTGATTTTATTTCCGCATGTGATGATCAATAGTAGAAGAGATTCTGTATTATGCATGAAGCTAAAATAGTGTGTGATCAGGAGAATATCGGTGAATAATATCTTATTTATTCAAATTTCTACATGGTATCGGAGCAGTATTGATCATTGGAGCAATTGCAAAACATTGAAGCGGTTGAGTTTTGTGCTGGTGGAATTTGAATTTGCAGCAATGTTTTCTTGGTGTCGAAGTTGAGATGTCTTTCAACGGATTACGATTGGAGTATGCCCTTGAGGGCAGATCGAATTATATTGCATGGAAGGACAGGATGGAGGCGATGCTAGATGACAATGGGTTGAAGGAGTTCATAGATGCAGAAATTCCAAAGCGTACTTCTAGTGATGCTGCCATACTTGACGCATGGCAAAAGAAGACAGCAAAGTGTCGAAGTATTCTGTTGGAAGATGTGAAGGATCACATAGTGTCCAGCCTTCATGGTAAGGCTTCTCCATTCTTGATGTGGAAACCTTTGACAGATTTATTCCAAAGAAAGAGCGACCAGAGGAAGTTGGCGCTCAAGGATAGACTCAGAAACATAAAGATGGAGAAAGGCGACAGTATGCCCAAGTCCCTCACGAAGTTCATCCAATGCATGGATGAGCTGGGAAGTGTGGGGGTGATTGTTGATGATGAGGACTTGGTGAGCTTGGCTCTCCTTGGGCTTCCGAAGAGTTGGCATTCCTATTAGGACTCTGTCAATGGTTGGGAGAAATTGCCAGGATGGGAGCGACTTTGGTCGGATCTTGTGCAAGAGGAGATAAGGCGGAGTACCAGGGACAGATCTTCATCAAAGAACTCTGATGAAGAGAATTGCGCTTTTGCTGCCAAATCAAAGAAGGGGAAGAGAAAGAAAGCTTCTCAATACAGTGCGAAAGGCAAGAAGTAGGACATGTCCAAGGTGAAGTGCTTTCACTGTCACCAACACGGACATTGCACCACTAGTTGTCCACAGAAGAAGAAAAATAAGCAGGTTGCTGGGACTGCAGCTGGAGAGGCCTTAACCTCGTAGTTTGAGCTGGATTTTTCACTGATCGCATGCTTGGTCTCAAGTGTGATGGGATCAGTGTGGTTTCTTGACAGTGGTGCGTCTTTTCACATGACAGGAGATCAAGATTTGTTTACTGATCTGGATGAGAAAGATCTTGGAGTGCACATCGAGATGGGAAATGATGGTAGATATAGTGCGACCAGTATCGGTACCATTTCCTTTGAGAGGGAGTCTGGTAAACCTTTCAGATTGAAGGAAGTGATGCATGTTCCAAGATTGAAGAAGAATCTTATCTCTGTGGCGATGTTAGAAGACAAGGGATATGATGTTGTCTTTAGCGAGGGAAAGGCTTTCCTGCGCAGTAAGGCAACTGGTGAGACCCGGAGGATAGGGGTTTGAGTTAAGAACCTTTATCAATTGCAGGTAGATGGCTGTGCAGCAATGGCAGGCAAGGCAGAAGGACTGGTGAGCCGGGATGATGGCGAGTTGTGGCACTGGAGATTGGGCCACCTTCACCATGGAGCTTTGAAGATACTGCAGCAGATTTCTACTGGGCTTCCTAAAGGCACTCTTGCGTAGTCAGATCAGTTCAAGGGGTGTACTTTGGGAAAATTTGTGAAAGCCACCTTTCACGAGAAGGATAGTCGCACCATGACAATCCTTGAGAGAATTCACACAGACGTGTGTGGACCTTTCTGAACAGCTTCGATAGAAAAGCACAGGTATTATGTGATATTTGTTGATGATTTTTCTCGTAAGTGCTGGATCTTCTTCATGCAGAAGAAGAGCGAGACATACTCAAAGTTTTGTGAGTTCAAGGCACTAGTTGAGAAATAATCAGGGAAGCAGTTGAAGGCTCTTAGGAGTGAAAATGGTGGTGAATTCATCTCTGGCAAATTCAAGGACTTTTGCAGCGCAAAAGGAATTCGAAGAGAGCTCATAGCGCCTCATAACCCACAACAAAATGGGGTCACGGAGCAAAATAACAGAACGATCGTGGGTGCTGCATGGGCGATGTTGCATGATCAGGGCCTTCCCATACACTTGTGGGCTGAGGCATGCAATACTGCAGTATATGTGCAGAACCGTTGTCCTCACAGGATACTTGGCATGAGTACACCCGAGGAGGCGTTTTCTAGTAAGAAGATTGATATTTCCCATTTGAGGATTTTTGGTTCACCTGTTTACATTCATGTGACGAAGGATGCCAGGAAGAGGCTGGAGCCAAATGCAGAGGTTGGGTATTTGTGGGGTACATTGATACGCCCCACAACTATTGTGTGTATTTTCTAGACAGTCGCAAGACTGTTGTGCGACGGGATATCAAATTTCAGGAGGAGAAAGCCATGAAGTGTTCGCTTGAGAGGGAGCCACACTTGCATGTATATGAGGAGCTATTAGTTCCTAAGGATGAGTCTCGGGATGTGGATCAGCCACAAGATGAGGTTCATGGAGTGGAAGAAACCACTCATGCAGCGCCAACCATCGGAAGTGAGCACTACGGAAGGCCCCGGCGACTTGCTCAAGATGCGAGGAGAAGGTTGGAGCACCACATCACGGCGGAGACGAGAGACGGTCACATTCGGTACGGATACATGGCTCTTGCTGACAGTGTATGTGTGAGCCATCCTCTTTCGAAGGACTATAAGTTTAGACCCTCCATGGGTAGATGCCATGGTGGAAGAGTATGATTCGATTGTTAGAAACGATGCATGGGGAGATTGTCCGAGGAAGCTGGAAGGGAAATCGATGGTGGGTTCGAGATGGATCTACAAGTGAAACGCGAGGGCGGCGGCGGGTGTGGAGAAGTACAAGGCAAGATTTGTTGCCGAGGCTTGATGAAATTGGGGATCGGTGAGGAGACCTTTGGACCTGTCACAAGGTAATCTTCCATATGTATTATTCTTGCTCTCTCAGCGCAGATGGGGTGGCACATTCATTAGATGGATTTTAAGAATGCGTTCCTCAATGGAGTCATTGAGGAGGAGGTGTACATAGGGCAGCCCAAAGGTTTCGAGATCTTCAGTAGCGAGTCACATGTGTGTAGGCTCAAGAGAGCACTGTATGGGTTGAAACAAGCACCTCGTGCTTGGTACACATGGATAGACAGTTATTTCATCGGACTTGGATTCTACAAGAGTGAGGCGGATCCGAACCTATGATAGATTGTGGTGGAGGGTAAGTTGCTGATCATTGTACTTTATGTAGATGATTTTATTTTGACAGGTGATGAGCTGTTGATACTCTCATGCAAGGATGATCTTGCAAAAGAGTTTGAGATGAAGGACTTGGGCCTCCTTCATTATTTCCTGGGATTGGAAATTTGGTAGCGCAGTGGTGGAATGTTTGTTTCTCAGGGTAAGTATGCTCGGGAGATACTGGAGAAGTTCAACATGCATATTTGAAAACATTGATACTCCTCTTACTTCACAGTGGTTGGAGGAAGGAGGATGCTACTTCGGCGAGTAGTGGATGCCCTTTGTTGAGTGATTGGTGGGGTCGCTTATGTATCACGGTCAATACACGACCAGACATATGCTATCGAGTTAACCAACTTAGACAAGATATGGTTAAGCCTACTAAGCTCTTTAGGTGGGGAAGCATGTATTGAGATATCTGAGAGGCACATCGGGATATGGATTATGGTATAGACGAGTTGGATGAGGTGAAGCTATGTGGCTTCACGGATGCAGATTGGGCAGGGAGCCCAACGGACAGAAAGAGCACATCTGGAGGGATCTTCAGTATCGGGTCGACAATAGTTTCTTGGTACAGCAGGAAGCAGAGATCCGTGGCACTCGGTTCAGCAGAGGCTGAATATATGGTAGCAATCTTGGCTGCATGTGAGGCCATATGGATGAGAAAGATTCTGGTCGGGTTGTTCGGGTCACACTTGGAGCCTACTGTGATTTATTGTGATAAACAGAGTTGCATTAAACTCTCGGCTAATCCAGTATTTCATGATAGATCCAAACACATCGACATCAGGTACCATCATGAGAGGTATGTGTAGCGGAAAGGTCATGTTACTCGCATTCCTACGGAGGATCGGGATGCGATATCTTGATGAGGGCGCTCACTAGGAAAATTCGAATACCACGGGGCGGGATAGGGTTGCGGACTGTCCATATCTTGTTTGAGAGGGAGTGTTGAGATTTCCACAAGATGATGAGCTTAGTGAAAAGAGTCGCCCTCACTAAGTGGGCCCGCAGGCTATTTTTGGCGCAAAGTTTATTTTTAGACTTGTCTATTTTTATACATGTCAATAATATTCTATGAGTTGCATGATGCTATTTGCGGATGGTTGGTCAAGTTGGAAAAATAGATGGAATTCTATTTTTAGACATATTGAGTGGAGTCTATTTTTAGACTGCCAGTCTAAAAATAGACATGTCAAATATTATTAGCTCTTAAATAATATTTGGACTCTAAACATTATCTTGTTCTCTTGGAGCACTTCAGTTAAGTGCATAGATGTGGCACAGCAGCTGACAGAAGGAATTTCACTATTCCTGAGGCTTTACTGGAGCTATTGCATGGAGGACTTCAGTTAGAACTCATGTGATAGAGTTTGGTGGAGTTGGAGAAGTAGTTGGTGGAGTTGTATTTAGTTTAACTAATCTAAACATAGTTGAGCTATTTGTATTCGGTCGTTTAGCTGATTGGTACAATTAGTGAAATTTGGTGTGAATTAATTATTAATTAATTCACTAATTATAAAATCATTAATCAACTAAAGAATGCATCATTTAACTTAGGTGCATGGGCCGGTTTCGGTGGAGACCGAGTGCGAAATAGGTGAAAGAGCGGGTTAATTATCAGTTGTGACTATACTGTTGCTATTTGCAACACACAGATAGGTGGAGTAAGCCCATGAGGATTGCGCGGTTCAAGCCAAGTGGTTATCTATTTAATGAATCCATCCCATAGCTTTGAAAATGCAATAGAGGCTGGCTATCAAGTGGCTAAGGGTTTGAGCATGAGCTTTGCTAGATCTAGCTTGATAGTGTGTAGCAATTGAGGGTGTGCATGAGAGCTTGTGAGGAGCTTTTGTACTATGATTGTTACATGATTTCCATGACATATAATATACAGATAGTTGGGGTTTTCAGCTTTAAGCTTTCCCATTAAATACTGTGTTCACATGTGTGATTGTTTGTGGTTTTAATGTGTGCATGCAATTGATTTTATTTCCGCATGTGATGATCAATAGTAGAAGAGATTCTGTATTATGCATGAAGCTAAAATAGTGTGTGATCAGGAGAATCTTGGTGAATAATATCTCAGTTATTCAAATTTCTACAGAAGATACAAAATTACACTTGGTCGATAGATGTCCAACATGTATTCAAAGTATTGATCTCATGGAATTTACCACAAAAATGATTACAATCGTCAAATTAGAAAAATATAAAGATATAACATTTTTATACTACGTATAATATCACATGGAGGATTGGTTACATAATATATGTGGATAATATAAATATATCCATCTTTTCAGACCAATAACCTTCTTAGTGAGAATATCTAACTTGTAATTTAGCTCTTTGTAGACAAGTTCATATCTTTCACCATTTTGCATACAAATGTTGCATTCTGAACATCCAGAACCTTTTTTTTGTTGTTGGTCTCATAGTTCTATTATTAGCACTAAGTTTTACAATATTTTTTGCTTCCTTCCTATGTATTTCAACTACTTCCCAAGGAATTTCTTAGTTACCCCCACTCTTCCCTACACCATTTATAAAGTATCAAACACCCATTTGATTGTGAGTGATTTCCTCCATCATCAACATATCAAAAATAGTTTCTCCACACACTTCTTGTGTTTCACTATGTTTTTCAACTTCAACAATAGTTTCCCCATTAATTTTATGTGTATCATTGGTCTAATCACACTAGCCTAACACATTTCCTGAAATCGAAAACATTTAACTTGTCAAAGTTCATATAAAATATGCACTTTACTAAAATTACAATGGTGTGTAAAATAAGAAACATCTAAATTGTAAATTCATAAAGTTTACATATTTATAGATTTTCACTCTCTTTTTACATATTTAAAGATTTGTACTCTCTTTTTACAGATTTAAACTTTGATTTTTTTATTATTCCACAAATTTATGGAGTTATTGATTTACACTCTGTTAATTTAGTATTTTACAAATCTACAAATTCATTGATTTAGTGAAAATCACAGTGACTACAAGAGGGAAAGCCACATTTTTTATTTTTTATTTTAACCTTATTTTTTTCCTTGTGCTTTTCAAAGAAATTTGATTCACGATATGCTTCCTCACCTAATTTTATTATTGGCATTGATATTGCAAGATGATTACTTATTTGTAAGGACATATTACTAGTTAAACAAACCATCATGAGCCCTCACACTATAAAGTTCAGATAATTATATATCATTTAAAACTATAAAATACTTATAATTGGTGGAGAAATCAATGATTTATTCAATTATATATCAATTAAAAGTATAAAATACTTATAATTGGTGGATTAATCAATGATTTATTAGATTGTTTCACCCATGATTTAAATAGTTGTTTTATTTGGTGAGAAGTGATATCAGGAAAGCGTGATGCCAATTGTGTTTTAGTTTCCTCATTGAGTGGGTTTCTTGTATTTTCATATTCGACATGAAGTTGAATTCTAATGGTTGAAGGCATGAATATTATATATTTGATGTTTTGGAAGGTGATTTTTGACCTCATAACAAGCTTGAAAAATGGTGCTTTCATGTCGTTTACAAGGCACAAATTTTAATGTTCAAATGTGTTTATATACTCATTAGCAACCCCTCTCCCTCCTCCTCTATTGTTGTTATAAATTTTCTTTTCCCTGTAATTATGCTCCATTATTTCATTCCTTAACCTTCCTAGGGTATATTGATGAATAACCTCAGTCATATCAAAACCATGCCCCCCTTAGATATGCACATAGGGAATCATCTCATCTCCTATACAACATGGACATAACCACATAAACTCACTCACAAGGAATCCACTCCTGCATAGATAGTCGATCAAAATTGTTATCATGAATGATTCAAAAACACCATGCTAAAATAAACTATATAATGAAATTAATATCAAATCAAATTGATATACCTTTCCTCATACAAATTTGAATCATCCCCTTTTGTCCCTTGTAACTGCAACATGTGGAATTATTTATAACACTTATAACATGTGGAATTTTTATACCAAATTTTTGTACTTTTCTTCATCTGAAAAACCTTCAATAACCTTCAGATACAATATTTTGTTATATATTATTACTTAATTTTCTATTAATATTGCATGAAACAGTGATCTAGTTTCACTCATATTCCATCAAGAAATCATTATTTATTGCTAATTTAGAAACAACATAAAAAATGTTGCATATGCTAACATCAATATGGGGTTGGGTTAAGGGAATAAATAAGAATTTGTAACATCAGGATTATAATTTTGAATCATATTCTCGATGATATATAAAATTACATTTTTTTCCAAGTAAAATTGTTTATTGAACCTTTAAAATTTCTTCATGCTGAATGAGGATCTTATCTGATGTCAATCCATCTAATTTCCCATATTTAAGGTCGTTTTACTCTTGGCTTTTATGATGGTATGGTTCCACATGCTTACATGGAACCCCAATTTTCCCCATCTCCTCCCAAATTTGAATAAATTTAGTTTTATCAATCCCACTAGTTGGATGAACCTCATCATAGTCTTGTGAAATTCTTTGAATTTCATGAAACATATTCAAAACAATTCTAATTCTAGCATGGCACACACAATATATAAGATTTAACATTCGACCCAGAGTTAGCTACACTTGATATAACATGTTTAATTAGTTGTCAATTAAATAATAATCACTTTTATTTATAAAAAAGAATTAATTGAGAAAACATGTACCTTTTCATAAATTGTTCTATTTATGGGATACATCTTGATAACATTCAATTTTCCACCACATAATGTTGGTTGAATGTCTGTAATACACTCATCCAAGTTTTCTTGCAATACTTTCATTCTTTGTTGAAAATGAGGATTCAACTCCTAATTTTTTAAAACAAATTTAGAATCATGAATGTAAGTAAATTTATCAGCAAAAAAATACTATAAATAAATCTATAATACTTACTAGCAGCAAATTTGGTGTCATTACATAAAACTTAGAAATACTATGAATAGTATCCCAATATTGGATTTTGGTTTCTTCTGTGACCATGTGTATAGATTTTTTATGGAATATGCACTAAGGACATAAATTATTCCCCATTGGAGAAAAATTATTATTTCATACTAAACAACATATGGACACCAGATCATGGAACTCAAAAAAATCCATTTTCCTTACCCTTTCATATCTCAATGAGATACCATCTGGTGATAGTCTATTCAACTATTCCCTCAAATTATCCTCATTTGTAGGATCAAAAACATGTGCTAAAACCTATTTATACTCTTCTTTTCCATCCCATTTTCCAAGGCATACATAATACATCACTCATTATCTTTTATTAACTCAAATAATATCTCACATACCTTCCCACCTCAATCGTAATTCACACGAGAATCAATACTAAGTTTGAAAGGAACTTGAATGACTATACTACCAATCCTCTTTTCATATGACTAAACCATGAAGGAAGAATATGAATTTACTTGCTTCACTTTAACTCCATATGTGAAACCGTCGGTTCTTTCCCAACCCATATCAATATCCTTTTACACTTTGCTCCACTTTTTCATTTGATCTGAAATTGAAGTACAATAAGCGCCCTTGAACACACCACGATAGTCAATCCATTTCAAACATTTGAAATCCTTATGGGTCATGCTTGATTCAATAAATATATAAGCCATGACTCTAGGCTTAAAATCCTTACAGATTTCTTTCATAACAAATAAATGAATGTTTTCAAGTAATTCATCTAGGTGTTCAATAAAATCCTCAATTTTCGACTCTTTATTATAATTTTTTCTCATGAAATTCCCAATTCCAGAAATAATATAATTTTCTTCTACATCTTTAAGTGAATTTCTAGAAAAAAATCTACCAATTACCCTAAATTTCTTTTTCCCCTCATCTACTATGTGGTTAAACCATCTTGAGTACTTCTTAAGATTCAATAAGGATGCCCTCAAGTAGTTTCCTGATGACCTTCTAGTATAATGTGTAGTTTGATCTGTTGAACAACCTTCAGGGATTGCTCCTAAATCTTGTTAATATCAAGATTTTTTATTTTCTGTAGGTTCATTTCTATCCATTTGATCATGGAAGTTACTATTTTTTTTTGTTGTTTCATGACTTGTAGTTTGATCTTCTTAACAGCCTTTAGGGATTGCTCCTAAATTTTTTCCATTTGTAGAATTTGGATTTTTTTTAGGTTTATTTTTATCCATTTGATCATGAAAGGTACTATTTATTTCCACTATTTCATGACTTTTATTTTGATCTATTGAAAAAACTTCAAGGATTGCTCCTTAAGCTTGTTCAATTGCAGAATTTTGATTTTCTGTTGGTGAATTTCTATCCATTTGATCATGAAAGGTACTATTTCTTTCCATTGTTTCATGACCTGTATTTCCATCTACATTCTCATTGATTTCTTATTAAAATTGTTGTCCACTAGGTAGGAATACAATTTCATTCCCTTCAATTGATATTGGAGATGAAGGTTTCCTTGGTTGTTCAACAACATTTTTGTTTGCCACAATTTGTGTCTTGCATAGTGGACATTGAGTTTCAATATTTCTTTCCTTATTGCATGTTAATGTTTGATGGGAACTCATTATATGTTGTTGTGGGATATATTTCTCATCTGCAAACACATTATTGCTTGTTTATTGAGGTAAATTCATGACATTATTTTGTGGTATGGAGTTTCGATATGAAAATCCTTGACATTGTTGACAACTAGCATGATTAGAAACTCTTTTACCTCTATCGGGAGTGAATTGGAGGACAATGCTATGTGGTCCCAAAATTGGAATATTAGGAATTTCTATTTATTTTCATCAACCTCCTCTTTGATGAACATTCTGTTGACATTTCTGGTTTAAATGATCAATTCATGTGTTACAATAATTATTCACTAGATGTTACGATTGTATTGTCGATAAAGGATTTTAAGGTTTTATTTATTGTGATTGAGGAGCCAATTTCTAAAAATTTGGGTGTATTTGAGTCTCTAGTGAATTCGACCTTTCATGTAATTGACCTTGTTGAGGAAGAATTAGTTTCCAAATTCAAATCTTGTCTATCTTTGTAACAGATTGAATTTGTCAAAAAGTATCTGAGGTTGGAAGCATATGTTGAATAGCTATATTTTCCCCTCAAATATATTATTTTCAAATTATATGTTCATTTGGTATTTTATATGTTAACTCATATTCTAGGATATAGTCATGATCAACGGATAGATGAAAAAATCTTAAGATTTTTTATATTACTTTCTGATTTTAAGAGATTTAATTTCCTTAAGTTTCTTGTCGATTCTATCCATGTTCAACTAGTCAATTACAAAAAGGTCAAAACCTTTAGATATTTGTCATACCTTATGTATCTATTGTTGGATAATTTAGCTAGTGGGTTTTAATAACCACTAGATGAAGTTTGATCCACATATTTTATGATATAGTTGATCATTCATAGAGCATCATTTGTAAGAAACAAATCCATATATATATATATATATATATATATATATATATATATATATATATATATATATATATATATATATATATATATATATATATATATATATATATATATAGAGAGAGAGAGAGAGAGAGAGAGAGAGAGAGAGAGAGATTTTATCAACAAATTCATTTCAAAAGTGTATGATTGATTTTGAGTAGCCCCCCCCAATAATGCACACAATGTTCAATAAAATTTTATATCTCAGTCGTTAGACTAGGGTTCATGATCGATTTCTGCACGAATATCATAAAATTATTAGGGTATATGGTGCCCAGGTTGAACCCTACAAATTTCTAATGTTCTTGACAAGAAAGAACTTTTTCCATAAAATTCCTGAGACAAAGGGTAAATATATACCAAATACAGTTTGCAAATAGAAATATTCCTTTGTATTTCAAACTTCTTAAGAAGATTGGTTCATTTACAGTTAGGAACAAGAATGTTTCCAAATGTATTGAAGATATGTTAACCTATTTGAAATTTGATTTTGTATAGGTCTTTCGGTATGAAACTTATAAGGTCATTACAAATAAAAGAAGGAAACACTGTATGTCATAGCATGAACATCAAGGTGGGCCAAAACTAGTGAAAATGGATTACAAGTAATCATGGAAGGTTATCACTAGAAAAGAATTGGCAGAAACGTCCTTGACAAAAAATACAGATGTGATTTCAACTCCTGCAAAGAAAGAAATTGGTAGCAAAAGACTTACTTGTAAAATGATAGTTGACCTTGAATTAGATCAACAAACTTAATTGGAGGAGTTAGATGGAAAAATTTCTAAATTAGTTCATATTAGTGAAATAGATTATGTTGGTTCTTCCTCAAGCGATCCTATTTCTAAGAAATTTCTGTCAAGTGAGCCTATTATACATATTGAATATTTAGCTTCAGCTAAAATGAAAAATGTATATTCTCAAAAATTTGTTCCTAGTGTTGGAATTTCAACCATTTTAGTCATATAAAATCACAATCCAACATTAAAATACACAAGGTTAGTCTACAACGAAGGAATACAATGTAATATTCCCAAATGGGAAAAGCAGGAATATAGTGCAAAATGTTGGAACAATATTGCAGATCATCATTCATAAAGCAAGAGGTCAATATGGAGACCTTTCATATGTTATTACAACAGAAAAATGTACATAAGAGATGGGCCATAAGATGCATAGCAAGAAATGCAAGCCTCCAATGAACAAAATCCCTCAATATGAGGTGTTGCAACTATATAGGAAAGCTGGAAAACCCTTACAGTGTTATTTTATTACCTCTGCTACAGAATTTGATTATAATTCAGATCTAGGGCTAATATTTGCCTCAAAATATAGATCTATATCATATTTGAGCACTATACAAGATCCTCTAAAGAACCCCTCAAGGGTTTTCAACAAAACACTAAGTAAAAGTTGTAGATATGAGACCTAAGACTCCATATCTACTAAAAAATATAGATCTGGAAAGTGTGACTGATCTAATATGACCAATAAAATAGCTTCCTCCAATAGATCCTCAAAGTGAAAGGCATATCCCCTTCACTAGAAGATCACCTCTCCAAATGGTGTGCTAAATCACCCTACAAATCCTCCTACAAAAATAATGCAGATCTGGAAGTAAACTCCAATGTAGGGATCAAAATATGGTTGGACTAATGCCAAGATCTGAAAATAAGCTCAATGGCCTTCAATAATTTCCTCCCAATGGAAATGAATCCTCCTCAAATGAAAATAAACAATGAGATGGCCTAGATCTAGAGATCTAATCACCACTTGCTGCAACCTGCAAAAACAACGAAACCCTCAATAGGATTTTCACTGTAAAAGAAAGATGAAGCTTGGCCTTAAGCTTGATAGTGGACAATGTAGTACAAGACTAGTCCAAGATCTCCTCAATGGAAGAGGTGGGATTTTCGATCAGGAACACCCTGTGCTAAACAACACTCTATCTTAGCTAAATAGCAAGAGAAAGATATATGTCTAAACAACCATATCTTCAGAAAATCATATATCAACATACATTTTGAATATGGCTGCAATCCTCTTCCTTAAATAGAATATGAGCTTGCAAACCCCAAGCCCCATCTAAAAATATCACTACATTCACACAAAGCATCTCCATCTAAAACTGCAATGTCCCTCATTGATGACCACTCCTCCATGACAACATTGTTGATTTGGTCAAAGTTGACCCAGTCAAAGTGATCCACCCCCTTTCACACCAAGGGTGCTTTAATTAAGCTTCCAAGATTTGTCTCTTTCACATTTGGCAATGATTTATTCATTATTAAGGAGAATTTTGGACCTCCTTTGCCCTCTTATTCTTTAAACAAAGCAATAAAACAAAATTTAATATTCCAATTAGCTCATGGCTAATTGGGAATATTACATACAGGTTCACTTATATTGGAGTCAAATTTTAGATATAGTGATATGTCTTTGAATTTAGCAGTTTTGGAGCCAATTAAGAAGGATTATGGGTATTATGAAGACTATAAAGCCAGTGAAATAAAGATTCAAATGGACATATTTAGTATGGCATATGTGATGGATAAGCGTAATAAAATTGTTAAAATGGTATTTTCAGACTGACATTAGGGGAATTTTGAGGTCTAAAATGGGCCTCTTAAGAAAAATGTACAACAAAAATAAAATTTATAAGAACCAATAGGATTCAAGATGATGATGTCAACCGTGGGGGATGATTCACCAGTTTTGGAGTAAAAAATTAAAATATTAAAAAATAATAAAATAGTAAAACTGCTTTTTGAACTCATATTTTAAACTTATCTCGATAAATTTTTACTCAAATTTCGAGTAGGAGTACTTGTTGAATGAAAAATTTAATTTTTCATCCAAGGAGTACCCATGTTGCATACTTTCAATGCAATTTGCTACACGAAAAATAAGAAATACATTAAAAGTGTGATTGCAATCACGCTTTTCATGTATTTCTCATTTTTTGTGTAGAAAGGTCCAACGAAAGTATGAAACATGGGTAATCCTTGGATGATGAATCAAATTATGCACCCAGCGAGTGTTTCTGCTTGAAATATGAGTAAACCCATAGGGAGATAAATTTAAAATACAAGTTGAAAAAATATTTTTTTTCTTGTTTCCCTCTAAAAATTTGATGATGTAATCAAATATTTTTTTATTATTTCCACTATTATTTTATAATTTCCTTAGGAGGCTCATTTTAGACCTCAAAATTCTCCTAATGATTAAAGTATCCATGACCAAGGAAAAGCTTGAAAAAATATTGTTAGATTCAAAAAACCGGATGAAGAAATTGCAGGTGGAGAGAAAAGTATTACAGTTGGCGAATCAAGAATTATAGAATAAGATAAAAGAACTAGGTGAATATACCATGAATATTTCTCCTCTGAAATTTTAGTTGCAGGACAACGAGATCAGATAAATATTTTCAAAGGACAACTTAATAGTCGCATTACACAACATCCTAAAACTCCAAAACTTACAACAATACTAAAATAAAAGAATGAACTGGAAGATTGCTTAACAAATTCTAGATGAACAATAATACTATTACATAATGAAATTGCACAGTTAAATCTTGAAATAATGTCGCTTAAACATGGAGGAAATCCATAAACAATTGAAGGTTGAAGGTTAAACTAAACCTAAAGGTAAATTTGAAGATGCATGGATAAAGATCCAAGTAGAATGTAGCCAACTAAATAAATTCATTTTAGAAAAGGAACATGTGATTGAGTCAAAAAATAAAACTCTAGAAAATCTTGTTTCAACAAAGAGTAAGTTGCACAATAAAAATGTGGGTTTTAGGATCAAATTCATAGTAGTATCTACGCTGGAAGCAATTAGGAATATTCTTTGGAATTTTATCATGTTTGAGATGAATAAACTGAAGGAATATTGTGCCTTAGTGGAATATGAGAATCAATTAGCTATACAATGTATCGAGAAATGTGAGCTCATTAAAAATAATTTTGGAGATAAGCCAGCAATAGCTCACAACGTTGTACAATATTTGGAATATAAAACAAAGAATGAACTAAAATTCATAGGATTAACATACAATGGATTTGATTTTGCATGACAAAAAGGTGACTAATAAAGAAGAAATTTTTAATAAAGTTGAAGAAAAATCTAATAACATATTTAATAGAGAGGTTGATTTCAAGAAAATATTTGAAGATATTTTCAAACAACGTTTGGCTTCACTTTGGGATGAGAAAGGAAATTTTATTCTAGAATTTGAATATCCAAATAAATTGATGGAGAGGTGCTAAGATCATTCTAACTTTCAGAATCTTACTTCTCCATTAAAGGCTCAAAATATTTATGATCTCGTGGGAGATGATTTCAACATCCTTTATATTATCTAGAACATTATAAAATTACTTCCCCTTGTTTTATATGGATATCAAACTAATTTGGATTTGCTGACCAGGGAAATATTAAGCATTGGCATTCCAACAATATCAGTGTGGGAGAATATTTCCAAATATGGAAACAAAGTTCCTATTCAAATTCAACCTCCTACTCCAAACGATCAAAAATATTTTTTTCATTTTTTGAAGCAGTCAAAGTAGAGATTATAGTCATATCCCATTTTCAATGGAAAATATCATCATTAGTTGAACTATTTGTAGACTCGGTCACTTAACTATTCCAGATAGTCTGTAATTTGTTTAAAAATGGCGTAATCTATTCTAGATATGGGATGCATTTCAAAGGAACTCCCATCATCGAAGGGAAGTATAAACTAGCGTAAACCTGAGGGATGCCCTATTCTACACGTCTTATACCTATTGTTGGTTTGTTTTTTACAATGTCTATTGAAGTTGATTAATTTTTAGTTCTACTATTGATATTTTCATGCTCTTGTTCATAGTCATTTTATTTCCAGTTGAATTGAATGTAATCCCTTCTTAAAATTGTTATGTGTGTGTATGTGTGTGTGTGTGTGTGTGTGTGTGTGTGTGTGTGTTTATATTTATGTCTAGTCATTTGTAGCCTCCAAGAGGTATACAGTGACATTAAACTCATCTTCCAGCAAGAACAAAGGTAATTTTGTAATATATGTATATTTTAGGAATTAACATAATACATTCTCAATATGTTTTTTGTAATTTTGATGTTAATATGTCCCATTATGGGAGATGATGGAACACAAAGTTAGAATATGATAATGGATATGATTTTTGTAAAGACTTATGAAACTCAATATTAATATAATGTGGTTAGTTTTTTTCCTTACTAAAAAATATCTCTCACTACTTAAAAAAAAATAAAAATATGGAATTTTTATTAGTAATAAATTTATAAATACCATTTTCGGGAATTTATTTTTATGAAATAATATAGTTTGAAGTAGAATAGAATATTGTTTCCTTGTACAATTTTAAGTAGAAGAGAATATTGTTTCCTTATTCAATTGGAAGAGTATAATTATAAATTTAAGTTCCATGAGGATTACTTTTCATCATATATTTAGAGAATCGAACATTGTAGCAGATCAAATGTTAAAAAAGGTATTGGGAAAGAAGTTGGATACCTGTTCTATGAAGAATACAAAGAGGAAGTCCACATAGATAGAAATAAATAATTTCAATAATTGGAAACATATAATTTTATCCATTCTTTTCAATTATGATAATGTTTCTTAAAGTTTATGCATAAATATGATACCATCATGGCATTGTGAGTATGCAAAAAAGTCCTCATGCAAATGTTAACACACATATATGAACTTCATGCAAATGTTATAAGATAAATTTGGGCTTGTGTAAGACCATCAGAAGAAGAAACATATTCTGTACCACTAAAATCTCATAAAAATTCCCAAGGATAGAACCGAGCCTTGCATTTTGGTCAACTAGGTAGTCGTCTCACATTTAGTAGGTAACATTTGAGTGTATTTACGCAACAATATTTTTAACTAAAAGATTAGGAAACTAAAAGTAAAATACTATGTCAAATTAAAATAAAAATCATTTTCCACTGGGATCACTGAAAACTACTCAACAATGAGGGTTGGGCATGCATTTTAATGAACTAGTCAAATCCAGCTAACCTGAGAAATTCTAATTTTGAAATCACTCCTGCAGACAACTTAGAATGATTTTTAAAATTTTGAAAGACTTTTTTGTTAAATACATATATACCTCCATGTATATTCTCTTTTGTTTTAAAAAATATCTCTATAAATCTTGTGGCTGACATTTTTCGAAGCCCGTTTTTATCGTTATTATACAAATCTATAAATTTATGGACTTCATGAAAATTTTATAAGAAAAAATTGGGCGTGTTTAAGACCATGGGAGGAGGAAACATATTCTTTACTACTGAAATCACTTAAAAATATAGAAGGATGGAACTCAAGCTTGCATTTTGGCCAACTAAGTGAGCATTTCACATTTAGAAGGTAACCTTAGTGTATTTACACAATAGGATTTTTTAAATGAAAAAATGGAAAATTAAAAGTAAAAAATGTGTCAAATTAAAAGAAAACCATTTTATTTTGAAATTAATCAAAAATACTCAAGAGTGAGGGTCAAGCTTGAATTTTACTGAACTAGTCAAATTTAGTTAAAAACTAAGGAATGCCCATTTTGAAAACAATATTGTAGATAACTTAGAAAGAATTTCAAAATTATTAAGGTGGTTTATTTCTATATATCTGCTCTTATGGTTTAAAAAAAATCTCTATAAATCTCGTGGTTAGAATTTTTCTAAGACCTTTTTTATAGTTATATGACAAATCTATAAAGTTATGGGCTCAATACAAATGTTATAAGACAAATATGTACTGGTTTAAGACCATGTGATCAAAAAAAATATTCTCTACAACTAAAATCACTTAAAAATACCCAAGGATAGAACTCATGCCTGCATTTTGGTAAAATAAGAAGGAATTTTACATTTAGAAGGTAACCTTGAAGTGTATTTACATGGTAGGATTTTTTAAATCTAAAATTAGGAAACTAGACGATAACCTTGTAGTGTATTTACAGGACATCATTTTTAAAATCTAAAATTAGGAAACTAGAAGAAAAAAAATGTGTCAAATTAAAATAAAAATCATTTCCTATTGAGATCACTAAAAAATACTCAAGAATTAGGGTTGGGCATGCATTTTACTAAACTAGTCAATTTCAGTTGCAAACTAAGGATTATCAATTTCGAGAACACTCCCACAGATAACTTAGAATGATTTTCAAAATTCTGAAAGAGGTTTTTTTCATATATATATATATATATATATATATATATATATATATATATATATATATATATATATATATATATATATATTTCTTATGTTTTAAAAAAATCCTCAATAAAGCTTCTAGTAGACATTTTTCAAGACCCATTTTTATTGTTTTACTCTCTGTTTTTTCAGAATAAACATAGGATTTTATCGATTATTTCAATTATGACAATGTTGTTTATAGTTTATGAATAAGTATGAATCCATCATGTTGCAGTGGGACTACTAGAAAATCCTCAATCAATTGTTAAGACACATTTATGGACTTCATGCAAATGTTATAAGAGAAATTTGGACTTGTATAATACCGTTGTTAGGATATTCTGACACATAGGAAATAGTTAAGTATAACTTGGTCTATCATAGAGTTAGGTAAAGTATATTTCTTTACTATGTCCTTTTGTAAAGTATAATCCGATGGTTCATTCTCTCCTTGGTATTACTGACACTTGATCCATTGCTTAACACCTGACTGGTCCATGATCTCTATTTAAAGAGCATGGAGGGTCATTTTTACGGTGAATTTGTATGAGAGAATCTTATGTAAATTTTCTTTCTTTATATTAATAAATTACCTGAAGTGTTCATGTTGGTTTGAGTCATGGATTGTTTCTATCTTTGAGGGTTTTAACCACGTCAAATATTGGTGTACTGATTTGTGATTTGTTTGTCAGTTATGAACTTTGGTGTTTGATCTAAGGAACTTACCCTATAAATTCCTACATGGTATCAAAGCCATTTTGAGGGCTGCATCCATTGTTGATCCAAGTTGAAAGACAATTTGATCGAAAGCACGCACCCCGAAGAGAAAAAAAAATAATCCTTCCTCATTTCAAACAATTACAAAATCCTTTTACTAGCTCACTTTGTGTAAAGTTACTTTATGAGAATAGAGGTCTTGGGTTCAAATCTCTTTGTAAATTTTTTTTTCTAAAAAAGATTTTTGTCACATTACTTTTTCTTGAAAAGTTTTTTTTGCAAGTTACATTATTTTTAAGAAAGGTTTTATTTAAAAAGCACATGTAACTTATGTTTTAAAGTTACTTCATGTAATAGTGTTTCTCACCCATTATAAAAAGTGAGTTGCTTACCATCTAAAGTCACTTTATCTTTTATTTAAGTTGCAGTCTACTTGGTTATTAGTTCATAAAATAACATTGTAAAAGTGACTCACTTATTTATAAAAGTGGTTCACATAAAGTAGTATTTTTTTTTAAAAGTGAGTTTATTATATTAAGTTTGGAAAAGGGGGGGATTTTTTTTTAATGCACAACTTCATCATCAAATTTAAATCTACCATGTGATTACTTGAGATCTACTCCAAATTTTCTTCAAAAAGGCATAAATTCTTCATCTGAAAGTTGTTTGCAAAGAAATTTTTCTTAATCGGCCTACTTTTTCAAGATATTTCCATTGGAGAAGTTAGTTTCAACCTTTTCAGCTTCAGTTTTTAAAACTGGAAAGTGCTATTAAGGGAATTTTGAGGTCTAAAATGGGCCTCCTAAGGAAATTATAAAATAATAGTGGAAATAATAAAATAATATTTTATTATATCATCAAATTTTAGAGGGAAAAAAGAAAAAACTATTTTTTCAACTCGTATTTTCAACTTATTTCCCTATGGGTTTACTCAAATTTCGAGCAGAAACACTCGTTAGATGCATAATTTGATTCCTCATCCAAGGAGTACTCATGTTGCATACTTTCGATGGACCCTTCTAAACAAACAATTATAAATACATGAAAAACGTGATTGCAATAACGTTTTTCATGTATTTCTCATTTTTTGTGTAGCAGGGTCCATCGAAAGTATGTAACATGGGTACTCCTTGGATGAGGAATTAAATTTTGCATCTAACGAGTACTCATGCTCAAAATTTGAATAAAACCTTATGGATATAAGTTGAAAATACGAGTTGAAAAAGTAGTTTTATTATTTTATTATTTAATTATTTATTAATATTTTCACTTTTTTACTCCAAAAATGGTGAATTATCCCCCATGGTTGACATCATCATCTTGAATCCTATTGGTTCTTACAAAGTTTATTTTGGTTGTACATTTTTCTTAGGAGGCCCATTTTAGACCTCAAAATTCCACTAATGATGCCCGGTTACTCTTAACAACACCAATTATTTCCAATGGCTATCTTACATGGTAGAATTACTTAGAGGTAAAGGGCTTTATAGAATAGCCTCGGGACTAGAATCTAAACAATCGATGGAGATGAAAAGGATAAATGGGAAAATAAACAAGATCAGGCATGAGGGTTGATAAGAATGTCCATTTCTCAAGATCTTAGATTTCATATCCAAGAAATTGACTCCCCCGATAAAGCTATGAAAAATATAAATACTATTTTTGGCATTAAAAATGAAATTAGAGCCCACCAGCTTGAAAATGAGTTCCTTACCTTGGAACCCATTAATTTCTCCTCTATTGAAGATTTTTTGTCCAAATTCAAGACCCTTAGACTTCCCTTAGAAGGTTGTAAAGTAAAAAAGGAATATAGTAATCTTATCTATTCCATTCTTGCTAAGTTAGACCCGATATACTCTATATTTTTTTCCACCTTACATTCCACTAGAAAACCCCTCATTTCTCAAGGAACAACCTACACATCCCCCTTTTTTTATGAATTTTGTGATTCTTTGATAAGAGAACAAGAAAAACTTTTACACCTTGGTCTTATTAATACTGGAAACTCTTCTAAGAAAGCCTTAGCACCCCAGAAACAACCATATCAAAAGAATCCTAAGAATCAGAATCCTAAAAAGAATGGTCCTAAACCAAACAAGGGTCTTAAGAAATCTCAGCCACAAACTAAAAAATCAACTCAACAAATAGATGAGGAAAAAAAAAACAAATGGAAGAAGAAAGATAGACATTGCAACTTTTTTAATCATGATGACCACATAGACTCCTAATGATTTAAGAAGATGGAAGCCTTGGAAGCAACAATGAAGAAGCACAATGTCCATTTGGAGAACTCTTCAACTTCATCTTCGAGAATGGAGCTTTCTACAAGTGATTGTCAAGCATCAAGATATGGTTATGCATTAAATGCATATTCTTCTTCTCATTCTCATGAGTGACTGATTGATTCTGGAGCCTCTTAGCACATGGCCAAAAATAAAGCCTTTTTTTCTTCTTTAAATGATTGTAACACCAAAAATATTTATGTTGGTGATGATATATCTCTTAGTGTTGTAGGGTCTGGAACCATTCATATAGATACTTTTCAGTTTAATGATGTATTATGTGTTCTTACCTTGTCCTACAACCTTATATCTATTTACTAGATAACATATTCAGGTGAAGGGAAAACCATATAATTCTCACCTCATGATCTTGTAATTAAGGAACTAAGAGCTCGTAGACATATTTTAGTTGTTGGAATTACTCTAATGATTCCACAAGGTTGTATAAGTTTGAAAACTTTGGGTCATCATGTCTTCCCTTTGTTTTTGTATCTCATAATGATGAAGTGACCAAACATCGACATGAGTGATTTTGTCACATAAGCTGTTGCTCTCTTCAAAATCTATGTAAATAAAATATGGTGATAGGTCTTCCTATGGTATCTTGCCGAGATGGTGTTTGTTTCGATTGTGCACAACGATTTATGTGGTCCACTTCCAGTTGTTTCTTTCTCTTGCTACAAGTACTTTTTAACATTCATTAATGATTTTTCTAGACACAGTTGGGTATACTTCTTAAAACTCAAGAGTAATTTTTTTAACATGATCTTCGCCTTTAAGGCCTTTTTTGAGAAACAATCTGGACATAAAATTCTTACGTTAAGATATGACAATGGAGGAGAATATGTTAACAAAAAATTTACCAACTTTTGCACTAAGAATGGCATTCAATTGCAACATATTGTTTCATATACTCCACAAAAAATGGTGTAGCTGAAAGGAAGAATCACACTCTAAAATAAATGGCTAATTGTATGCTTCAATCTAAAGGACTTAGTCTTAATTTTTGGGCAGAAGCAATTAACTGTGAAAATCACATAGTAAATCCCGCTCTTACTAAGGTTTTAAATAGTATCACTTCAGAAGAATCCTGAAGCACAATCAAAATATATGTAAGTCACTTTTGTGTTTTTGGAAGTGATGCTTGGGCCTATATTCCAAATGAGAAACATAAAGCCCTAGAACCTAAGTGTGAAAAATTAATTTTTGTTGGATATCCTGAAGATGTCAAAGGATATAGACTTCTTCAAACCAAATCCAAAAAATGTAATCATTAGAAGAGATGTAAAATTTTATGAAAATATATTTGCCTGCCAGCCTAGTTCGGCAGGGGTGCCACCTTTGGTCTCTGAGCCTAATTCTACTTCAAACAATATTCCTTCTACTTTAGGTGATGTCAATGAGGATGAAAATCCTCCCCCACCTCCTTAGGATATTTCTTCAGCTCCACATCTTCAAAAATGGGTTTTCTCTACTCGGGATGCAGCAGGTTCTCTTGTAGGTGACCCTACAGATCAACGCCATACACGTTCTCAGTTTGAAAGAGCTTGTTCCTTATTCGCTCAAGTTCTAGAAAATCATGATCCAAATACTTTGAAGAAGCTTCAAGTCATCTAGATTGGGATGAAGCTATGAATGAAGAATACCTTTCCTTATTTTCAAACGATACTTGTGATCTTGTTCCTCTTCCAAGGGGAAGAAAACTTGTTAAATGCAAATGGGTTTACAAAACAAAGTTTAGACCTGATGGAAAAGTGGATAAACATAAAGATCGTATTGTCGCTAAAGTATTTTCACAAGTTGAAGGCATTGAATATAGTGAAACCTTCTCCCCTATTTCCAAAATTAATTCTATCCACCTTGTTATTTCCCTTGCTTCCTCCTTTAAATAAGAATTAGATCAGATGGATGTTAAATTTGCCTTCTTACATAGGGACTTTCATGAATATATATACATGGAACAACCCCATGGCTTTATCCAAAATGACTATAGCCTTGTTAGTCACCTTAGGAAGTCTCTCTATGGTCTTAAACAAGCCCCTCGAGTTTTGTATGCCAAAATAGATAGCTTTCTCTTAGATAATGGCTTTTCTAGATGTCATTTCAACAACATTGTCTACACCAAGAAAGTGGGTAAGTCCTTCATCATCCTTGCCATTTATTTTGATGATCTTATCCTTACTGGTAGTGATCCCAACCATATAAAAAATGTGAAGTATAGCCTTATAAATAATTTTGAAATGACAAATTTGGGACACTTGCATTATTTCCTTGGTCTTCAAGTCTTGCAATCCAAAGAAGGTATTACCCTTTCTCAGTCCAAGTATGCATGTGATATTTTACACCACTTTCACATGGAAGACTGTAAGCCATCCCCTTCTCCCTTTCAGTCTGGATTCAATATTTCAGTTGATGCTACCTTATATTGTCAAATTGTTGGTAAACATCTGTATTTAACCCATACATGTCCTGACCATTCATTTTTCATTGGTCTTGTTGCCCAGTTTATGCAAAAACCTCATGAAATTCACTTGAAAGCAGCTAAAAGTATACTTCAATATATTTGAGGTAAAATTAAGTTTCAGATTCATTACAGTGAAGGAGCATCTCCATTGTTGATTGGTTTCACTGATTTTGAATAGGCCAGTGACCCTATTGATCGGAATTCTACTGTAGGTTATGTATTCACTCTTGGTTAAGGACATATTACATGGTATTGTAAGAAACAAAGTTCCATCTCTCTTTCTTAGGTAGAAGTAGAGTATCGGGGTGTTGTTGAAGCCAACAATGAAGCCTTTTGGCTTCGTCAGATCTTGTTTGAATTTATTCTTCATCAGCAGCATCCAACTACACTTTGGTGTGATAATCAGAGTGCCATCCAGCTGTGAAAAGATCCAGTTCAGAATCAGCGCATGAAACACATTGAGATACACATACACTTCATCAAAAATATCATTCATAATTGTGTTCTTGAAGTGCACTATTGTTCAAAAAATGATCAAGTTCCTGATATCTTTACAAAGGCTCTCACAGAAATGAATTTTACCACACTTATATCTATGCTTGGAGTTCAGGAAATTTATTATTAAGGGGGCATAGGCTCTAATGCCTCCTTCCTTCTCCTATTGTGTCACCTTTTTAAATCCTTCAATCCTATCCCAAGTTTTTGTTAAGGGGGGATGTTAGGAAATTCTGACACATAGGAAATAGTTAAGGATAACTTGGTCTAGCATAGAGTTAGATAAAATTTGTTTATTTAATATGTAATTTTGTAACTTATAATCCCACAGTCATGATATGTAGTGATTCGATGGTTCATTCTCTCCTCGGTATTATCGAGACTTGATTCGTGGCTTCACACTCGATTGGTCCATGATCTCTATTTAAAGAGCATGGAGGGTCATTTTTCCGGCAACCATTTATGAGAGAAAATTATGTAAATTTTGTTTCTTTATATTAATAAATTTCCTAAAGTGGCTACGTTGGCTTAGGCCATGGACTGTTTCCCTCTTTGAGGGTTTTAACCACGTCAAATACTGGTGTACTAATCTGTGATCTATTTGTGAGTGATGACCTTTGGTGTTTGATCTAAGGAGCTTACACTATAAATTCCTACAACCATGGGAGGAAAACAAATATATTCTACAACTAAAATAAGTTTAAATTACCCAAGGATAGAACTTAGGCTTGCATTTTGGTAAGCAGGAATTCTATATTTACAAGGTAACCTTGTAGCATATTTACACAACAAGATTTTTTAATTCCAAAATTAAAAAAGTATAAGTAATAAAATATGTAAAATTAAAAGGAAAATCATTTTCTATTGAAATCACTCAAAAATACTCATGAATGATGGTAGGGCATGCATTTTACTGAACTAGTCAAATTTTGTTCAAAACTGAGAAATACTAATTTTGAGAACATTGGTGCAGACAACATAGAATTATTTTAAAAATTTTGAACGAGGTTTTTTTCAAATATATATATACCTCCAAGTATATGTTCTTATATTTTAAAAAATTCCTTTATAAATCTCACAATAGACATTTCTGTAAGCACATTTTTATGGTTTTACTCTCTATTGTTTATGCATAAATAGATGGATAACAACTATAGTATGATCAGTTTAAATGGAGTACATATCTAGGCATCAAAGGAAAATGGGTGTATATTGATAATGAGAAAATTACCACTAAAATTCACCACAAACAATGAATATTGTATGAATATGAGAAAAAATTACCAGTATTTTAAAATCAAGGTTGATATGACTTTTCCAATTTTTGAGCCCGATTACGTTTCAAAATTTCTTTTAAACCAGTAACTACCATCTATCCGGGTGTAGTTGTAGTGGTTCATTGAGATGATTTGGCCTGTCAGCTTAACAAAAAAGGAAGGAACATTTTTAGTTTTTATTTTGTTACCAACTTAAAACTATCCATCAATGAAAATTTTGAAGTTACCTTCAATATGATAGATAATGATTGAATGCATGATCAATCAAATTTATTGATTTCATGACTAGGTACTGCTTAGGAAATATGCCACCCTAATCTTAGCTACTATATGAATTAAATATGTATATTTTTTCCAGTTTTTCTCTTGGAAGAGTGTGCCCAACGATGGATATTTATTGCAATTTCAAATTTATGCCGGATTAACTCAATATGGGCTAAGAAATTCATTTGGATAACTCATGTTCAACCCGTTTATTGTGGAGAACATGATAAATTTTCTACAATAGTTTCCTAAAAATTATATCTATTTGTATTTTTCTATCTAAACCATGTCTAATGAGTTGAACGACACAAATTATTAACAATAACAAATAATAGTTTTAAAGCCCTGTTATAAATCCTAGCCAATGAAATAAAACATTTTTTGAAAAGGAAAATCATCTTTTGATTAAGGAAAGAATATTTTGACTAAAAAATAATATTTTTTGTATCCATGATTAAGAAATAGGATACATGCTAGTGTTGGATAGAATGTTATGTTCCAAGAGGAGGGATATTTCCACCAAGGATAATTGATATCTAGGGATACATTTTTCCCAATAATCAGACACAATAATTTTCCCTTGATATTGCATAAAATAACATATATCTCAAAGATTTTATTGTGAAGACATTTTGGGAAATTTATTCCAATAATCATCTAAAACGCATGTAGTTTTTCCATCCATGACTTCTGTTGGGCTAAGAAGAAAATACGTTTCACCCCATCTTTACCACGATTTTTCATGTAATTTTATGTATTTTCCCTTCATATTACCACTAAAGTAAAGGAAAATAATTAAAAATCAAGACAGAGTGGACTAATGATAAAATGAGTGTTTAATAATGTAAGAACTGATTTGTCACTATCTTTATTGATAGGGAAGCAAAACATCCAAACTGCTGACCGAATGACCAAAAGATAGTGACAAGGAAGACAAACGGAATCATATCAGCTCCTATGAATCAGCGGAAGATGGAGAGCCATGTCCATGCTTGGAGTACTCAATCGATAGCCACGAAGCAGCAGGGTCCCATAATGAGAAAGATCTGTTGCAACTTTTGAATTTGTCTTTAAACTATAAAAGGCCGAAGATGAACAAGATGAAGGGATGGTAATATAATCTTCCTGTAATAAACATATTCAGATAGAATCTTCAAGTTTTACTAATGTATTGTTATACAAATTAATGAATAATTTGGTGTCTTTGGAATAAAAAACCTCTGAGTATTCCTTAGCGGTAGGCTTCTAGTGGCTTTGGGCCTAGCCCTGGGGGTTCTCCTACTCCTTATATGCTATACGTTTATTTACATAATTTTTTTTTCCAATTATCCATTGCGTTTCGTAATATATCGTTTAATTGGTTAATTGCGAGCATGAGATGTTATAGCTTCATTTTCACTAGACTAGTTTACCATTCATGTCCTCTTATCTGAAATAAATGCTTTTACAATTGTTAGATTAGTTTCAGCACGATTGTTGTTCAATTCTGCATATAGTTAACGTTTGGATCTTTTGGTTGATGTTTAATTCAGAAGGATTTTATTAGTTGATTAAAAGAGAATTCCATTGCAAAATCTAGAATAATTGATTGTAGTTCAATTTATTAGAATTATTGTTCAATTCATTAAGGTTGTTGTTCAATTCATCAAAGCGTGTTGTTCAATTACAATTTATTATTTTCAGTCTTGAGTACTTATTCCCGCATAAGCTTAGAACAGAGTTAGCTCCTTTGAATATTCTGAAACATTTCATAATTCACTTCCTGGTTGGTTTGATTGAACTTCAAGAATTAAACAATCTTCCTTATGACAATTTAGAGTAGTTAACCTCTGATGTCACTTGCATATATTTTTCTTACACTCTCGAAATAACAAGAATTTCCCTGGGTTGATAATTAATGAAAAGAATTAAGGTTACCTTTAAATAGTCACCTCTATCACCCAACATTTTAGCGCCGTTGCTGGGGAGAGTGTTTAAGAGTGATGCCCTTTATTTCTTTTTCCTTTTGTTGTGAAAGAATTGGGTATTGAAAACGAGAGGTAAGAATATGCGTACCAGCAAGAAAAATTCTTTCTCTGTAGCCTGCTTGTCAGCAATTGTGCAGAGGTTAGTAGTATAGGTGTTCTTGTTTTATGACTAGGAAGAAAAAGATATAACTAGATCAAAATCCCCCACTTAAACCCGCAAAACCCAAAGGATCGGTGGTCCTTTAAAGAACAACATATATAGATGGAATCATTAAGAAGGTTGAATCGTAGGCATCTTTAGGACCCAGAACCATTCCTACTCAAAGTCCTACTACCCTCCCTCAAGTAGCAGCCTCACCATCTACATCCCATGCCGAGATTCACAGTGAAACAGAAGGGTCCGAAGAAATCCTTCAGACTGCTGAACATGTAAGTCTTGACCCTTCAAGAGAGGGAATTCTTGCAATTTGTAGGAAGGAGAGGGAGAAACCAGCAGTGCAGTACAAGTAAAAAATCCAAAGCCTGGATCCCCTGAGAGATTGGTTGAGACAGAGACACCCAGTATTCCAGATCGGGGAAGTTTTGTAAGGCTTCCCCCAAATCCACTCCCTAGCTCCACTCAAATTATTCCCCCAGAAAAATAAATCCCTGAATATTACTGGCAGATCTTTGATTAAATGGAAAACAACCAAAACCAGAGGTAGACATCAACATTGAAGTATCCCATTGTTGATCCGGCCACAAATGCCCCTATGAAAGAAATTTGATTACAAAACATCCCCACCTTCCATGGGCTGAACTCGAAATATCTGGATGCATTCTTATTTGAATTTGATGTATTATGTAGGGGATATGTAATATTCTCGATTAGGAACAGCTCATGAATCATGCAATGAAAAACAAATTTCCAGCAACATATGCAATAAAACAGTGAAATGGACTCTTGGATCCCATATATTAGACAATATTAAACTTAAATCCAAGAATAGAGCTTAAAAAAATCAAAATAGGTGGGCTAAATAGACCTCCCACACTAGTGTGGCTAAAAATGGTGAAAAACACCAAGACTGCAAAATGTCGGAGCAACTGCTCAAGGGAATGTGCAGTCTAAGAGAGGGTTTACACATAAAATCATAGGATAAAAATAGATATACTCATGTATTGATAAATAACTCTCATAAAATAAGATCTAATCTCCTTATACAAAACACAAGATAACCTGACAAGGGTTTCTTGTCAAACACTCTATATATAAAATGTGATATTCAGGAAATGAATGAATAATCACTGCAACACTGAAGTACATGAGTGTAGAGGCCTAAAATATAGCTGATATTCTGTAGATCCCTAAAGGACTTCCTCCCATGAAAGGATGAACCTCTTAATCACAAGGAAACTCTAAAACAGAGCCACCAAACCATGCAATGAACACTGCCTCCAAAATAACGTACTCCCTAGTAGAAACAATGCTGGGAGGGTGTGGAAAATGTTTGGTATGATACTAAAGATCTGAAATAAGCTCTGTAGCTCTTCAAACATATCTCTCAAGTGAAGGAAAGCTTCCTCCAAAGAGAAACTAGCTCAGAAGTTGGGATTCCAATCCCTTCCACTGCTGCACCCAGCGACACTGAAAAATCTTCGGCAAAGCTGCGCTGATGAAGATGGCTAAAGATTGGCCTAAAAACCTGATGTGGAATGATGAATTAAAACTCTCCCAATGAGGCTCCTCAAAGTAAATGGGTGGTATTCCCGCCTGGGAACACCCAGTGCTAAATAGCACTGCAACTTTGCTAAGTAGCAAAGTAGCAACAAGTCTTGGCAGACAAGAATAATAATCTAAGACATGATGAATAATGTTTCCATCCTCTTCCTTATATAATATATGATTTTTATTGTCCTTGGCCCCACTCAATTAGGTTACTTCTAACCCAAGGTACATTTCCCTTTGAAATTGCGTTATCCATCCTAGGATTCCTCCTCCACTAAAACTGTGCTGTTGACTTAGTCAAAGCAACTTCATTTTATCTCCGTTCACACATGAAGGTGTCTTATTGATCCAGAAATAGTGTCTCCTTTCACAATTGGAGTGTTTTTATCCTCCTTAGGATACTTATGGGCTTTTCTACCCATTTATTTACCGGCTAGAGCTATTGCTAACTCTAATGTTCCATTTAGCTAGGAAGCTAAAATTTTGGAACATTGCAGTCCTCCCCTCCAAATTCTTTGCTTGTCCTCAAGAAAATGCATAAGGAGAAAAAAATTTCTCCTATATTCCTCATGTGGCCTCTCATCAATATCCTCCATCACTGCATCAAGAGAATCTGATAATATACTGTCATCCAATGCTTCCTCCCAAGTGTGCAAAACCAAGGTGTCTGCATCAATCAAAGGTAGAAAGTGTGAATGGAAACCTACTAGCTGTCTCATGGCCTCCACAAAGTAGGAGTGATGACCAACATGTTGAATGAGTGCCTGCCTCACCCATGCTATCATCCAAATGAAGTGAGTCACCCTCCAACATGGTAACCCATGGAAAGTCTCCTCCACCTTGTGCTCCTGAAATGTTGATGGGATGAATGAATGTACATGATAGGCAAGAGGGACTCTCCCACGTTGTCCTCCCCTACACTCATGATAAGTGTAGAGGGAATGCTGGTATGGGGCTAAAACGCAATTTCCCTCCAATGGCAAGAATAATTTTGAGCCTCCAATGACTCTCCCTCCATAATCATGAGACATGCCAACCCAAACCGTTCCATCCAAGATGAATGGCACATCATCACCATTTGGCCTCGAAATCAGAAAATTGTTGAAAGTTAGGTGCAATTTTGGATGGTACCAAAGGTTCTCCAAGTGGATATCACGCAGTCTCCCCAACTGTTGCTTGAGAATGTCATGTGGCAAGTGTCCCTGCAACAGTTTACAAGCTGGATATGTATGTTCTCCCAACATGGGAAAGTAATCATCAATGTCTATCAGTTTTACATAGATAGAATAACAATACAATTTCCCAAAGTCATGTATAGATGGGCTACTATCATCATAAACATTGGCCCTAAAGTGACCCTGAAACCCAAAAATACTCTTGTTCTTTTGAGGAGAAATGCACAGTGAGAAAGTACAAATAATAAATAGAGTAATCAACAAGTACAGAAATGCATTCTCTACCATACATAGTGAGTGGGATGAAAGTGAGGTCCTCTAATAAGTCCTCCTATGAGAATCTACTCATAAAAATCTGCAAGAAGAAGGGATACCTCCTCCACTTGGAATATCTCATCCGTAAGAACATGCACCTATGTGACAGCGCTGTAGGCCTTTGTAATAAGGCTTCAGACTTCTCCCTTTGACATTACACATGCCAAAGCCATCCACCATCATGCTGCTATGTGAGAAGATCATCTTCTGACATGGAAGACTCTCATGATCCTCCAACGCTGAAGGGTAGCCTCCTTGCACCATGAATGTGCCTTCCATATCTTCAAAAATATCATGAAAAGTATGGGAAGAATTTTTCCCAACTCTCCCACGTGCAACCATAGCAACAAAAAATTTTGTTGCTGATTCATCTCTCCCTCATACAAGATTCCCTTGAACAAAAACACAACAGAAATACATTGAAGCAAGATACAATAAAAAAAAGTTTCCAATTGACAGCTGGAGAGTGAATCATGGTCCCTCTCATGGAACTAGCACCATGCATCCTTTTCCTGCATCAAAATAAGAAATAACAAGTGCTTTTCCAGCCACTTGTTTACTACCATAGTCATCTCATAACATGAAAACATGAAGTTACAATATGGTGTCAATGGTGCACACCAAGAAACATGTGGCTTCCCCCACAACCCTTCAAAAGGATAGCCAAGATCAATGCTACAAGTAGCTGCAAGTACATCATCATACAATATGCAAGAAGAAGCAACTCTTCTTGATACATCATGCTGCTCAAACAAGGAAAAGAAGTACAATACAAAATGTAAAATTATACCTCCTCCATCATGCACTTGAAGTCTTGAGCTGAAATGGCTCAACTGGAAATTCTCCCTTACTCCCAATGAGTAGGAAGGTGGTTGTGACATCCTCTCTATCACCATCCAGGCTATGCATCTCTCCATATGCTGATATATGTCATGTTGGATGCCCTCCCAATTGAACTCCTCTGCCAAGGAAATATATGCATCAAAATGCATGGAAGAGAAATCCTCATGTGCTGCATGTAGCAATCCTCCTTGAGACTAGAAGCCCTAGTCAAGAAGACTTTGCCATGTAAATAGATGACCACATCATCAACCATGTAACTGTCATCTCCATCTGGGTCATCAAAAATTATGCATGCACCAAGATCCTTGGAGTACTCTACCAAGAGCTGAGACCTCCAATAAGGATCAATCCTCCTCAAAAACAACACTAGTGATCTGGCATGTGAAGCTCTCCTCATGCTGCTGCCTGCTACTTTGACATACCCCATGCCAAAGTCTTCCTCCAAACTCTTCACCTCTCCAAAATACAAGAGTGGTGAATCCAAATACAATATGTCTTTTATCAACTCCAGATCAGGTGGCCTCCAAGGTGGAATGCCTCCATGTAGTGAGACATCAATGTCAAGAGTAGACTGCTCATGTGGTTGGGAAACCTTGCCCTTGCTCTCACAGTGCAATATAGTCTGCCTCCTCTTTGCACTAGTTCTCTGAAATAGAGAAGGGTGTGTGATCCTCAGCAACTGATGCTGCTCTTCCTTCCTTCCTCCTCCTTCCAGCTGCAATGCTAAACAATCATGCTGCTCACTGACTGTGCTTGGACTTTCATGTACAAGATCCCGGGGAACTTCTTGCAAATGTACAAGAATTCCTCTGGTTGGAGCATGTGCTCCTCTTCCCTCTGCATGAGGCACTGGATGTGATCTAGATGTGATAGCATTGTTGCCCTCATCATCCTCACTGTGTATAGAAAACATCTTAATAGTTGGATTCTCTTGTGGAAAAGAGTTCCCCATGCCTTCTTGTTCAAGAATATGAACTGGGGGTTTTCTTCCGGAAAAGTGTAATGCAAGATATCAGCTCCCATGGTTTTTTGAAGTGGGGTTTCCTCTATAACATGCAAGGGTTTTGTTTTCACATATGCCTTAGGAAGTTTTTCACCAAACCATCCCATCAATGTTCCTATGAATCTTGCATAAGAAAAAGTGTTGGCATTCTTTAAAGAACAAGATTCAAAAATCCACCATGCATGAGCCTTACCTGTGAAATGAAGCACTGCAACTCTGATGGCTTCATCTTCAGAAATATGGTGCGGTTGCGAATAGGAATCTAGCTCCTTCACCCAAACTCCAGATGAACATGTAGGTGATCCGGAAAAAGTAGATAGCAGAAATCTATCTGCATCTTGCTGCCTGCTCTTCTCCACCTGGATATTTCAAAACTGCTGGAAATGAATATGATCTCTAAACCTCTCAGTTTGAGATTCATACTCCTACAACAAATCACTAAGAGTTCTCCTCTTAGGCATTTTTCCTCCTCCCATCCATCTCAAGATAGCTCTGGGCATTTGACTGCATTGTGCATTATGGTGTGTAGCTACATGCTCACTCTCACCATATGCAAATCTAGATTCACCTCTAGATTCAACCTCCTTTGGAGATTCCATCTCCAATATCATTTTCTTCAGCTCTCCTTGAAAGCTATGCATAGATTTTGAAAGAAGCTTGGTAAAATTGTCTTCCTTTATTCTATCACATACTGAAGCTTTCTAGCTTCTGTCCATCTCTCCTTCCTCTGATAGCTAGATCTCACAGGCTGAGCCAGAGATCATGCTCTGATACCACTGTAATATTCCCGATTAGAAACAACTCATGAATCATGCAATGAAAAATGCATTTCCAGCAACATATGCAATAAAATAGTGAAATGGACTTTTGGATCCCATATATTAGACAATATTCATCTTGAATACAACAATAGAGATGAAACAAATCAAACTAGGTGGGCTAAACAAACCTCCCACACTAGTGTGGCTAAAAATGGTGAAAAACCCTAAGACTGCAAAATGTCGGAGCAACTTCTCAAGGGAATGTGCAGTATAAGAGAGGGTTTACACATAAAATCATAGGAGAAAAATATATCTACTCATTTATTGATAAATAATTCTCATAAACTTAGATCTAGTATCCTTATACAAAACACAAGATAACCCGGCAAGGGTTTCTTATCAAACACTCTATATATAAAATGTGATATTCAGGAAATGACTAAATAATCACTGCAAAACCGAAGTACATGCATGTAGAGGCCTGAAATATAGCTTATCTGATGTATATCCCTCAAGGTATTCCTCCCATGAAAGGATGAACCTCTCAATCACAAGGAAACTCTAAAACGAAGCCACCAAACCATGCAATGAACATTGCCTCCAAAATAACGCACTCCCTAGCAGGAAAAATGATGGGAGGGTGTGGGAAATGCGTGGTCTGATACCACAGATATGAAATAAGCTCTGGAGCTCTCCAAACAGGTCTCTCAAGTGAAGGAAAGCTTCCTCCAAAGAGAAACTAGCTCAGAAGCTGGGATTCCAATCCCTTCCACTGCTACACCCAGCAACACTGCACAATCTCCAGAAAAGCTGTGCTGATGAAGATGGCTGAAGATTGGTCTGAAAACCTGATATGGAATGATGAATGAAAACTCTCCCAATGAGGCTACTCAAATGAAATAGGTGGGATTCCCGCTCGGGAACACCCAGTGCTAAACAACACTGCAGCTTTGCTAAGCAGCAAAGCAGCAACAAGTCTTGGAAAACAAGAATAATAATCTAAGACATGATGAATAATGCTACCATCCTCTTCCTTATATAAGATATGATTTTTCTTTCCCTTGGCCCCACTCAAATAGGTTACTTCTAGCCCAAGTTACATTTCCCTTTGAAATTGCGTTATCCATCCTAGGATTCCTCCTCCACTAAAACTGTGTTGTTGACTTAGTCAAAGCAGCTTCATTTTATCTTTGTTCACACATGGAGGTGTCTTATTGAGCTAGAAAGAGTGTCTCCTTTCACACTTGGAGTGTTTTTATCCTCCTTAGGAGACTTATGGGCTTTTCTACCCATTTATTTACCGGCTAGAGCTGCTGCTAACTCTAATGTTCCATTTAGCTAGGAAGCTAAAATTTTGGAACATTACAGGATATGAATACACTACTAACCCTAAGAATCTGAAATTATTTACCTCTAATTTGAAAGGGACAGCATTAGTTTGCTTTATGGGGCTCGGTGGAGGAGCCATTAATAGTTGGGATCATATGAAGAACTCTTTTCTTAACAAATATAAAGACTACTATCGGACTCGAGAGCTAAAAGATGAAATCTTCAATATTTCTGCAAGAGACAATGAGACATTAGAAGAATACATTGAAATATTTCAATATAATTTGCAAAGATCTCCATATACTACACTGTCTAAAGATAAATTAAATACAGCAATGACTAAGGGAATGAAAGAAGAATGGGTTGAAACACTTAATATGATGGAAAAAGGGGACATCTATTAAGAAGAATATGATGAAATTATTTCATTGTGCATCAGGTGTTCTCAAGGTAGTACGCGAAGTAGGCCAACCAAGCGATAATCAGCTACAAGGAATTATAAATAGTCTAGTGGCAATGTGACCAGAGCATAATTCAATAATATTTTAGAAAATTTTAAAACTGATATCTTCGACACCCTAAAAACACAGCTAGATGTCCTACAATACAAGCATAAGCAAGCTATTAGAGAACAAAACTTGGGTTTTTTTTTTTCCACGATGTCGGAAGAAGAACAACCAGAAGGAATTTCCATTAGACATGGTCCAGTCCTGCGCTATTTGTATCAAGGAACACACCACTAACCATTTCCCTTGACTTCCGGGGTTGAAAGTAGTTTTTAAAGAGGAAGAAGAAGAGACAAAACCAGTCTATTTAATGAATCAACGTCGACAGTGGCAAGCACGACCAAGTATGCCAAAAGAACTGCCTCAGTTCTTTTCTTCTCCACAATTTAATCAACAGAACCCTGTAACGGCATGGTAGAGCCAATCAAATTTTTCTTCCTAGGCATCCCAATCATTTTACATGCCTCATTGGCCAGCACAGCCCTCTTTAGGTAATAATTGGTCAAGTTTTCCTTGTTCTCCCCCTTACTGGAAAAACAATCCATATCAGTCTGAGTGGCCTACCTCCACTTCACAGAATACAAATTGGTCTCAAAAATGGCAGTGACCCCTGGGAATGACCAATCTACCGATGGGGAAAAGGGCTCAGAATCAACCTACATTACCAACTCCATAACTAGTCCAACAAAATCCTCAGCCTATCATGCGTCCTTAATTGCCAGCTCAACTGAATCCTAATCCCAATAACAGACCAGTTCAGTTGATCCAGATTGTCGATAACCCAAACTCCGAAACTAAAGAGAAACAATGCAATGAACTTAGGCTAATATTATGACGTGTTATTTCACCTAAAGAAGATACAACCCTGTGATAACTTGAGTCTAAAATTCCGACATCACCTAAACAATCAACTATGACAGAAACAAAGATAGAGCAGGGGAGGGACACAGTTGACCAAAAGGACACTGAAAACCTTATTATTTCCTCCCCTCCATTTCCTGAGAGATTAACATTGCCTAAACCAATAGTCTCTTCAGATCTTAATCTCCTAGGGGAATTAAAAAACCTTTGCATTAAAATTCCTCTTCTACAGGCTATACAAGACATTCCTATCTATGCCAAGACAATTAAAGAGCTGTGTGGAAAAAACAGGTGAGGAAAGAAAAAACTGTACCAACTGTTCATGTATTGGGAGAATTGTTAGACTTACTCTTGGGTAAAGATTCAACAATAAAATATGAGAATCCAAGGAACCCCATAGTTTCTTTACAAATATCTGGTCACTCATTTTTGAACACATTAGTTGATTTGGGGGAGGCCATCAACATCTTAACTACAGAAACCTGCGAGAAGTTAGGTATAACAATGTTAGAACCTACATATACCTTGCTAGAACTTGCTGATAGATTTGTTATCAAACCAGAAGGAATATTATAGGACATCCTGGTTTCTGTGGACTCATGGGTGTATCCGACAAAATTTTTTGTTATTAACCCAAAAAGTAATCATAGGGCACTACATCTCTGCAGCTGGAATACAGGTAGATCCGAAAAAGATAGAGGTAATTCTTTTATTAGCCACACCTTGTACTCAAACATAGATACGTAGTTTCCTTGGGTATGCAGGGTACTACCGTAGGTTTATAAATAATTTCTCACAAATTTTTGTGCCCTTGTATGCATTAACTGGAAATGTTGAATTCAATTGGTCTGATAAATGTCAAACTACTTTTTTCAAATTTTAAGAAACTAGTCTCAACTGCACTTGTCTTACGTGGCCCCAATTGGGAGCTGCCCTTTCACATTTCCTTAGATGCATCCGACACATCGATAGGGGTAGTTCTTGGTCAAGAAGAATACAAAAAGCCCTATGCTATTTACTATATCAGCAGTAATCTCACTCCTGCCTAATTAAACTATACAGTGACTGAAAAGGAGTTCTTGGCTGTCATTTATGCTATTAATAAATTTAGACATTATATCACTTGCTATCAAGTATTCCTATATACTGATCACTCCACCATTAGATACTTAGCCAATAAACCTATTACAAATGGAAGAGTGACTCGTTGGTTGTTTCTTTGATAGGAGTTTGACATAACTATCAAAGACTGCCCAGGGAAGGAGAACGTAATAGCAAATTTCATTTATATAGTTCCAAAGTCAGATGACATGCTAGAGGTGGAAGATTAGTTCCATGATGAAAATTTGTTCATTGTAGCAGTAAAAACACCATGGTATGAAAATGTAGTGAATTACCTAGCAATAGGACGCTGCTTGACACTTGAAATCAAAGGAATGGAAGCTGATTGTTCAGCGCAGTGCTAGATTCTCTTGGATCGGTGCTAATCTTTTTCATACAGGAGCTGATATGCATATACATAGATGCATATGAGAAGGCGAGATTTATGACATCCTAAGGGCCTGTCATGATGAACCATGTCGTGGCCATTTTGCAGATCGTAGGACGGGGCACAAATTATTACAAATGGGTTATTATTGGCCTACAATTTTTAAGGATGCCAAGAAATATGTCAAAGCCTACGACAGTTGCCAAGGAATGGACCACCCTGGGCAGGCTGATGAAATGCCATTACAAACACAGTTAGTAGTGGAACCTTTGGAATGATGGGCACTATACTTTGTTGGACCATTCAACCCGCCATCAAATCATAAGACCTACATAATGGTTGCCACATATTATGTGACGAAGTGGGTAGAAACAATGGATTTATCAAGAGTTATAAAAGAATCTGTGATCAATTTTATTTTGAAGCTATTTGTGAGGTATGGCTTACCTCGGGAAGTGATAATTGATGGAGGGGCATAGTTTGTGGGAAATAAAATTATGACCACTCTGAAGAACCACCATGTCACCCACAAAGTCACCTCTCCCTACCACCCATAGGTGTATGGGAAAGTTGAAAGAAACAACAAAGTCCTTGAGGCAACTCTCACTAAAACAGTCTCAACACATTGTCGGGATTGGGCTACTAGACTACCAGAGGCCTTGTGGGCTTACCGCACAACATGGCGAAATACCACTGGATATTCTCCGTACCATCTAGTATTTATAAGGGAACCAATTTTTCTTGATGAATTTGAAATAAATACTCTAAGAAAAACCCAGGAAGTGGGGTTGGATTTGACAGAGGCCCAGATTATAAGACTCTAGCAAATAAATGAATTGTATGAAGCACAAGTACTTGCTCTGCAGTGCACTGCAATTATTCAAAAACAATGAGCTAAGTGGCATGAAAACCTCATAAAAAAAAAGACATTATATAAAGGAGATTTGGTACTCCTATATGACTCCAGATTCCAAGACATCTCGAGTAAGTTACAAATGAGGTGGCTTGGTCTATATGAAATTCAGGAAGTACACAAAAATGGTACCATTACCTTGACTACCATAGATGGATCTGGCTCTGCCTTATTAGTCAATGGACACAGGGTGTGCCTCTATCATAAACCACTTACAAACAGTCTTCCTACCAGCAGGTACGTGATGATCCCACCATCCAAATTTAAGTTGTAGGGGGTGATGGCCCCGTAGCTTTAAGTTCATGAAAATTTGTTATTTCCTCTTGTAAATATTTTATATATGTTTCCTGCAATTTATAGTTTTTCTCATTGTTGTACATTCCATCTCTTCTTCATACTCATAGTTGCATTATTTTTCTCTTATCCTTTCTTTTGTGTCTATTTTTTCTGTTGAAACCTCTGAACGGTTGTTATTCAATCGAATTGAACAACTACTATTAAATCCAATTGAACGGTCGTGTTTTTGTGTGTTTATTTATTTATTTTCAAACCTTTGAACGACTATTGTTAAATCCAATTGAACAACTGTTGTTCAATCGAATTGAACAACTATTGTTCAATTAAATTGAATGATCATGTTTTTGTGTGTTTATTTGTTGTTGTTCAAGCCTTTAAACAACTGTTTCTCAATCCAATTGAATAGCTATTGTTCAATCGAATTGAACAGATGTTGTTCAATTCAATTGAACGACCGTGTTTTTGTGTGCTTATTTTTTTCTTTTCAAACCTTTGAACAACTGTTGTTCAATCAAATTGAATAATTGTTGTTCAATCCAATTGAATAGTTTTTGTTCAATCGAATTGAACAGCTATTGCTCAATTCAATTGAACGACCGTGTTTTTGCATCATTTTATTTTTTCCATTCAATCAATTAAACAACTTCCATCCAATCCAATTGAACAACTACTGTTCAATAGAATGGAAGAGATGATTTATTTTCTAAGCATGTTTTTTCATACTTGTGATAGTCTCTTTTCGAATATCCAATTCCCCTTTTCACATCCTTGCCATAAAATCCATTGTTGGAAAGGAATTGGCACATGAAGAGGAGAAAAGCAGTGATATTACTAATATGGTGATCCTTTGAAACTTTGTTGGAAATCTCTACTTCATAAGCTAACATGGTTTATCTATGCAATAAAGGGCTGGACATCTCTTTTTCAAACATATTATCACACAATTCATTGCCATAGTCTTATGCTAGTATATCTTTCTACACTCTCAAGTAGTAATTCTCCTTGACATGAGGATATAGGAATAAAGAGTCTTAATTTTATTTCCATTCTTTTTACTTCTCACACCATCCCTAACTCTTAAGGAGTTAATGAGCCTCCCTCCATGTATAAATAAAAAGAAAATATTAAGTCTATGTGCAAATTTGTAAGAGAGAATAGGGGGTCCCATCATGAGCCAATCTAACATGATCATAAGGGTTTAACAGGTGACATTCCCACAATGGCCAAAACACCAAGGAAGTGACCTTCTCAAAAGCTCAAAATTTTTGAAGGATAGGAGGTCTCATCATGAGGCAGCCTGATCACTCTATTACAATCCCCATGAATGGCACTATGACTATCTGGCCACCACACCAGCACAGTGGTCTCTCCATAAAACAAGAAAAATGCCTACTTTTCAAAAAGAAAATATTATGTCTATGTGAAAATTTTTAAGAGAGAATAGGGGGTCTCATCACAAGCCAACCTACCATGATCATAAGGGTTTAACAGGTGACATTCCCACAATGGCCAACACACCAAGGTAGTGACCATCTCGACAGTTCAAACTGCTTGAAGGACAGGAGGTCTCATCATGAGTTGCACTGATCACTCTGTTACAGTCCTAGTGAATGGCACTTTGACTATCTGGCCACCACACCAGCACAATGATATCTCCATAAAATAAGGAAAATGTCTACTTTTAAGTGGAGGATTTTGGCTCATTTATAGTTAAAATAGCAACCAGGTTGAGGTTATGAACACCTGCTGGCAGAAATGGCTCTGCTTGTGGTATGGAAGTCTTTCTCTAACAACAGCCAATTACTTTTATATTCCCTATTTCCTATTGATCCATTCTCGAGATAAATGCACTACTTGAATAAGTGTCATCACTACCTACCCGCATAATTAACTATCAATGAATTATCTTTTCATGTTTGAATTAAGGGATGGTAACACCAATAATAATCCATCACTTCTCATGCTTCCGTCATGATACACCATCAAAATAGTACATCCTGTCATAATAATTTCTATTCCACTTTTCTCCCCTTATTTGGTCATTTCCACCTAATATACGGTTGCAATGATTCCCAATTTATGACCTTTGCCTCTTATCCATTCATGATTGTTGCAATCTCTCCTCTTTTCTAGAGCTCCAAGGCCATGGAAGCCCTTCTCTAGTACATTTGCGATGATTAATAATTCCTTACCTTTGCCTTGTATGCATTCATAATTGTTGCAATCTTTTCTCTTCTCTTGAGCTTAAGGCCGTGGATGCCCTTCTCCTGATGGA
>CM076574.1:908050739-908106190 GCA_034641835.2 Pinus albicaulis
GGGGTACAAATATCCATAATGAATAAGCATGCGAATTACCCACGCAACTTCCTTCGGATATGATGATGGGACTAAAAGATCATTCCATTTATGATATGAAGTTTCATTTTTTATATAATATATGTTAAAAAAAACACGTGCAGTGTTTTTTTTTAATAAACAAGGCTGAAAGAAACACAGACAGAAGAAGAAACTAGTTCGGATAACACATTAGCCATGGGGGGGAATTCTCTCCACAATGAACGCACAACCTTCCAAGTCTCAAAATCATCTCGCACCATTCTCCAGTAAGTTGGTTGGATTCCATATCTACACAGACTACAAGGGTTTAACATAGAAATAACAGTTGAATTCTTGCAAAACCTGCGAGAAGGGCATACCATAGTCAGAGGAAGAATTATACTGGTCACTGAAAAAATCATCTTTCAGGTCTCCGGACTACCAACAGAAGGAGAGAGATGGACTGAAAAACATGTCCTTATGCAAGAAGAAATTTCAGTGTACCAGGACCTAAGTGAACCATAAGAACGAAAATGGAAGGGTATTAACCCTGCGTCCTTGTAGTAGCCTTGGCAAGAATTGGTAGTGTTCATTCAAAGATATATCACATGTGATGGATGCTAGGATGTGGTAAAGTCTCTCCAACTTAAAATATTAGGTGTTCTCAAGCGAAAAAGTTTAGTTAACTTGCCCTTTTTCCTAAATTCTATATTAAAAAATACTACTGTTCGAATTAGAAAATCAAAAAACCCCCAAGCAGGTGTCAGCCACCATGGCTTGATTAAATTGATCATCATTCATGAGCTAGGAAAACATCAGATAGCTTGGGAAAATTTTGTTAATCTTTCCCTGCTTTCCATTGAAGAAAACCATATCAGAGCATAGATTGAACTCCCTATAATAACCATACCTAGGAGAGAAAGAGGTAAGAGGGCCCATGTTTTGACCTCATAACCAGGGAAACAGAGACAATCTGAAGGTTGCAACTATGGCAAGACACCTTTGAATTTACAGATGAGGCGGGACCATCCCATACACCGCCTTCAAACCCTCAAAATATTTCCTTACAGGATTACAAAGAAGAAATGGATCAAGTACTTGAGAAAATGAGAACATCTCGCGAAATTGGAAGCCCATCTGAACAATTTGAGGAGCAGAGGGGACTGTTGAACTAGTTTGTCGCTACCACCAGCTCTGGCCACACTGAAATCCTACCCCACTATGATGAACTGTAGCCTTTGAGGGTTTTATCTCCCTCTGATAATGAATGGGTGAGTAGGGAAGACCAGACTCAAGGAATATCCGAATCTAGAAACGGGTCAGGAGACATTGTCCCATTAGAACAAAACGAAAGCATTGAGACAGTTCCCCTGGTGCTTGAAGGAAATATTATCTCACCCAGTCAGGACGTTAATGCTGAAATAAAATATTGGATGCATGAATAAAACACCATTGTTGATAACCTTAGAACTCGCACAACCATTTCTGAAGTCGAAGCCACTGCTCCTCCTTCCTCTGCCAAAACCTTGCTAAAATAGAAATAAATTGAGAAGAAGTTGTAGAAAATGAGCAGGAAGTGCAAGAAATTGAGAAAATTGATAAGACACCTAAGGAAATAGTTGGAAGAAGCAAACAAGGCTCGAAAGCCTGAGAAGGAATTGGCTACCATGGGAAACCAAACATATTTTTTTACTCAAATGGTATATACTGCTGAGATTTATGTACAGATAGATCTAATGGACAATGTTGAAGCCTCTGTACAAACCAATTTAATATATACCACTGAAATTTTTCCACAGACTCAGTTAATGAATAAGTTTGAAGCCTCTGTACAAACGGAGTTGACACACAATGCCGAAGCCTCTATGCATACTAATATGGAACTTACAGAAGATAAAGGGACTCAATCAGAGGTGACACATGCTTACACTCCCCTAGTAGAAAGGATGCCAATCAGAAGTTACACAACGAATTAATTCAAGTCCAACATGAATTGGCCCAGTGCAGAAAGGAAGTAGTACCCTTACAGGAACATCAAGCACTACTAAAGCAATTCAAATACCTTTCTGCAACTGAGGATGAAACCTTTTCCCAACTCATGGAATAAAGGACAAAAGTAAAGAAAGCACAGGATCAAGTGGATCAAGTTAATAAGAAAACCAATATGTTTTTCCCTCTTTACTATGATGTATTGACTTGTAGGGAACCAACCACTAATTATGATCTATTCTTAGTGGAATGGTATTTATTGTTGAAAATCAAGGTTTTCCGGGAATTTAAGCCCACTACTCTTAAAACCATTGAGGAATTTTTCCAGTGTTTCAATGAGAAAGATGAGCAGGTCCAACATCTTTTGTTTGAATTATATTTACACAATTGCTTTCTAGAGGAGGATAGGGATAGTAACCGCAACCCCTTCATAGGGGACTTTTAGTTCTAGGCTTTCCTGTCTTTTGCCAAGAACCAAGCTCAATGGGTTAAGGCCTACAACACCTTTAAGAAAAGAGAGCATGGCCTAGACCTATGGGTCAGAGGGGGGCCTACTAAACCCCTGTACCTATTTACCCAACATAAGAAATTCATGTAGCGGAAAGGAGTGATATCCAAATTGGGACCTATTAATAAGGATATTATGCATAATGGGTGGACATACTTCTAGGACATTCAGGAAGAAGCATTGGCAACTGCCAAAAAAATATGGCCAACCTATACAAATAATGTGAAGAACAGAGAGACATTTGGTTACTAGAAATTCAAAGTTGTTTCTTCCAAGTTCCTTCTGTACAACAACCTAATTTTGAACATGGGTGCTACATGGATAGGGTGCAGATACAGATGCCCCATCATCTGGTACACAATTATGAGTTACCAGAGGGGCACACAAACTCAAAATTTGCAAATATTAAACAGAGACATGGCTTCAGACTTTACAAAGAAGAGGTATACCCTACATATTCTTTAACCTAGCTACACCTCAAACATTTGTTTGCATGAGGACCTGCAAAAAGGTAAGCAGGGGAGTATGTTGGGCTAAGAAGAAGGTATGTTTCACCCCATCTTTGCCACGATGTTTCATGTATTTTTATGTATTTTCCCTTCATATTAGCACTAAATTAAAGAAAAATAATGCAAAAGCAAGGCATATTGGATTAATGATAAAAGGATTGTATGACAACGTAAGAATTTATTTGTCAGTTTATTTATTGATAGGGAAGAAAAAAAGCTAAACTGCTGACCAGATGACCAAAAGACAGCCAAGAAGGAATAAAAACAGAATCATATCGGCTCCTATGAATCAGCAAAATATGGAGAGGAACATCCATGCTTGGAGTACTCTATCGATAGCCACGAAGCAGCAAGGTCCCATAATGAGAAATATTTGTTATTGCTTTTGAATTTTCCTTTAAACTATAAAAGGCTGAAGATGAACAAGATGAAGGGACGGTAATATCATCTTCCTGTAATAAATGTATTCAAACAAAATCTTCAGGTTTTACTAATGTATTTTTCTGCGGATTAAAGAAGAATTTGGCATTTTTGGAATAAAAAACCTCTGAGTATTCCTTAGCAGTAGGCTTCTAGTGGCTTTAGGCCAAGCCCTGGGGGTTCTCCTGCTCCATCTATGCTATAATTTTATTTACAAAATTCGTGCTTCTGGTTATCTATTGCATTTCATAATATATCATTTGATTGGTTAATTGTGAGCATGATATGTTATAGCTTCCTTTTCACTAGACTAGTTTACCATTCATGTCCTCTTATCTAAAATCAATGCTTTTACAATTGTTAGATTAGTTTCGGCACGATTTTTGTTTAGTTCTGCATATAGTTAACGTTTGGATCTTTTCATCATCATTGTGAGTGTTTGTTTGGTGTTTAATTTAGAAGGATTTTATTAGTTGATTAAAAGAGAATTCCATTGCAAAATCTAGAATAATTGATTGTTGTTCAATTTATTAGAATTAATGTTCAATTTGTTAAGGTTGTTGTTCAATTCATTAAAGCATGATGTTAAATTACAATTTATTCTTTCTAGTCTTGAGTAGTTATTCCTGCATAACCTTAGAACAGAGTTAGCTCCTTTGAATAGTCTGAAACATTTCATAATTCACTTCCAGGTTGGTTTGATTTAACTTCGAGAATTAGAAAATCTTCCTTATGACGATTTGGAGTATTTAACCTCCGATGTCACTTGCATATATTTTTCTTACACTCTTGAAATAACAAGAATTTCCCTGGGTTGATAATTAATGAGAAGAATTAAGGTTACCTTTAAACAGTCACCTTTATGACCCAACAACTTCCCAAAAGAAATGTTATTATATTAAATTCTTTCCCTTACAAGCTAGTTCTAGATAGATGAGTTTTTTGGAAATATACCTATGTGGATTCACTATTCATTAGGAATTTGATTGTTGTATTTACTAAACCATATTTTGTTCCATAATTCCTAATATTCTTGCAGCCAATTCCAACAAATTTTGTTTCCTAGGACAATTTTTATATTTTTTGTATCTTAGAGTCCTAGTTGTCCTTATTGTTTGGGGAGACATAATTTCTCATGATAAAATTGTGCCAATTTTTTCTCTTTTATTACTTCTATCCATAAGAAAATATTTCCCATTTGATTAAGGATGATTTTTTGTGTTTCAAGGAGGAGAGAGGATACATGGGTAAGGCATGTAAAGAATATTTAATTAGGATATTACTTCTATCTATGTTAAGTGAGTGGAAAGTCCAACTATCCAATCAGTTGGTAAAATTGTGTATGGGGTTAGACCAAATTTTGGTGTGTAGAGAATTGGGAGTTAAAGGGGCACCTAGATAGGTAGTGGGTAAGAGGATTTTCTTGAATCCCAATATATTGGTGATATTATATTGAATAGAAAGGGGAGTGTTGAAGAATAATATCTTGGATGTTTCTCAATTTACATCCATGACATGTACTCTCTTTAGGTTTTCTTTGATTTCATCCCGTTGGATTTTTTGTTGCAATTCACAGTGGTTGAATTTAACCATGTACTACTTGGTTGGGTAATTCTATGTTTTAGGCATGCCATATAGTATATCCCCTAGAGAAACATGGTTATGTCTCAAGGCATGCAAACCAAGTGGTTGGAGAAATATTAGTATATCACATATTGAAATTTGACATGAAAATATAAGATATAACACAAATGGTTCAAATATATCTTGAAGAATAACAAATAAAAAGAAACCTTCATAAAATTTACTACCCTTCTGTTGATGTGGAGAAACCATCATTACCAAATCATGATTGAATTCAAGTTCAAATTTGGTTTCATGTGAAGAAAAAATCTAAACTTTGTCATACTAGAAAAGAAATGGAAATATATTAAAGGATATCAAAAATTTTATCTAGTGGATATTTGTTAGGTCCCTATATTACTAGTGTAGTCACTTATTGTTGTTAATGTAGCCCCCTTATTCTTATTTTTGTACCCCTCTAACCCCCATATTGTTATTATTGTGCCCTTACATTATTATTGTTAGGTCAACTAGGATTATATTGTGACCCCTTGGACTCCTATATATAGAAAGGAGGTTTTGTCATTTGTATCATCCAAGAATTTTTCATTTATGTAATTTAAAGGAGGTTTACCCCTCAAAGTGGATTATTTATAAGGTTTTTATCTCTATTTTATTCTATTTTTGGATTTGGTTTCACATCATTTGGTATCAGAGCTTTGGATTCTAGGGTTTCGCTGCTTCAAACATGCCATCGTGGAATTTTTGCTATAAATTTTTCTATACAAGGGTTCAGACATTAAAACACAAAACCCATTTCTAAGAAATCCTGAGGCACATCATGTAAATATTTCAGATCTTGGTTCACAATAGTTTTGGAGATATGATCTGTGGAAGTTAGGGTTTTTGCAAGCTCCCGAATTTCATCTAAAAGAGGTGACCTTGGTAAAATCGTCATAACTCTCTCTCTGAGCATCAGATTGGAATTATGTAAAAGGTGGCTGAAATTACACAGATGTTAGTTTCATTATATCAATTTTAGAGACGAAGGAAGAAACAGTGACACGTCCTACACCGTACAAGTTTGATCTACTGAACCCATCCATAATTAGGTCATTGTGGGAGATTGGGCATAAATTTTTCTTGAATAATCGAAATTAGGCGAGACCTGTGGAATTCAAAGGAATATTCAGAGGGATACTACAAGAATGAATTTCATATATTAAAATCCAAAATCACAGAGATAATTCAGTTTCAATATTGAGCTCCTCAAAAGCAAGAAAAAGGTGTGTATTTTTTTTCAAATTGCATAAGTCTTGTTTGAAAAATTAGTTTTAAGTGATTCCAAAGGAATATTGAAGCATAGAGATTAGTATTGGGTTCTAAAATTCCCCCTAAAAATAATTAAACACCCATTAAGCCCTTAAAATACTCTACTATGACTCATGAAGATGAAGAAGTGCAACATGATATATCAAAATTACAAGAGCAAGTGCACCAAATTTCACTCTCGCAAAGAGAAACAAAAAATGAAATGGAATTTTTGAAGAAAGGTTTGGAAGTTAAGATGGATGGTTTGAAGAAGGGCGTGGAAGAGAGTATGGATGGTTTGAAGAAAGGCATGGAAGCTAAGATGGATGGTTTGAAGAATGTCATGGAAGACATGGAAGAAAAAATGGAAGACAAGGAAGAAAAAATGGAAGACATGAAGAATGATATAAAAGCAGACATGGAGGGTTTGAAGGAAGTTTTGGAAAATTTGATACAAAAATTGATTCGTAATGGAAATAATATAGTAGATGAAACTCATGATGAGAAAAAAATAAATGTTAATCATGATTTCATAAACTCTAATGCTGGATTGAAGAACCACCATATTCCAAAGATCGATATGAGGAATTTTGATGACAAGGATCCTGTAACATGGATACTATAGATGGAGAAATATTTTGATCTCAATAATGTGAAAAACACACAAAAGGTATGCCTTGAAAATTTATATTTAGAAAAAAATACATTTTTCCTTGAAACTTTATATTTAGAACAAAATACATTTTTATGGTATCGATGGATTTCCTCTAGTAAAAAATTTGTGACTTGGTCAATTTTTACGGAGGAATTGATAGCACATTATGAGGATACAAAGAGAAACACCTTCTTTAGCCAATTGATAAATATAAAACAAAAGGGTTCAGTGGTGGAGCACATTGAGGACTTTCAAAAATTGAATATAAGGGTAGCTGAATTTCGAGAGGAACATGGGATTGATGTCTTCATAGGGACTTTAAAGGATATCATCCAACATGAGGCCCACCTTTGGGAACCTGATTCATTACAGAAGGCATTCATGTTGGAAAGAAAAATTAAATGTAAAATTATGGAAATAAGGAAGCCTACCACTCACATATATAAATATGGAAGTGTTGCTACTCCTAGACTTCCACAACCTACAAAGTTGACACAACAAAAATTGGAAGAAAAAAGAGAAAAATGGCTTTGCTACAATTGTAAGAGAAAATACACTAAAGTTCATAAGTGTGCTGAGAAGAAATTATTTTACATAGATTGTGTAGAGGAGGAAGAAAATGAACAAGGAACTTCGAAAAAAGAGGATACACATGAGGAACCAACCCTAGAGAAAGAAGAAATGAGTCCTATCATATCATGTAATGCATTGGCAAGAATTACCACTCCTCAAACTCTCAAAGTAGAAGGGCATATCAAGAAGAAAAATGTAGAAGTGTTGATTGACTCCGGTAGTACCCATAATTTTATTTATTTTAAGGTAGCCAAGGAACTGAATTTCTTCCTATACCCAGCACCAGAATGTCAAGTGATGGTTGAAAATGGAGGAACTATAAATTACTTTGGAAAATACCATAATATCAAGCTAAACATGGGGGAATATCTATTGAATATTCCAATGCTTTCCATTCCAACAGGAGGTGCTGATGTTGTACTATGAGTACAATGGTTACAATCTTTGGGGACAAAAGCTTTTAATTTTCAAGAACTTTTCTTGAAAAAAAATTCGGAAGCAAAGGAAGTTGAATTATGGGGTATCGCAGGGAATCCGAGAAAGATAATAAGCTCTAGTGTCATGAAAAAGCTTTGAATAAATAACAACGAGGCGTGATTGCCAAATTATGCTCACTAGAAGTTGCAACATCAAAATCATTTATTTCTCCAGATCTCCAAAAAGTCTTGGAAAATCATTCCAAGGTGTTTTAAACTCCCAAAGGACTCCCACCTATTCATTATGATGATCATGCTATTCATTTAATTCTAGGATGTCTTCGTCCAAACATCAGGCCTTACAGATATCCTTATGTCCAAAAGAGCGAAATTGAATGTATGATTGCATAAATGTTAGAGGCTGGTATAATTCAACTGAGTCAAAGTTATTTCTCTGCTCCAGTAGTATTGGTGCACAAGAAGGATGGATCATAGCACATGTGTCCCGATTATAGGAAGCTCGATAAGCTCATTGTTAAAGATAAATTTCCCATTCCTCTGATTCATGAATTATTGGATGAATTCCATGGAGAAATTTATTTACCAAGTTGAATCTTCGTTCAAGATATTATCAAATTATAATGAAGACTGAAGATATTCCGAAAAAAACATTTTGAACTCATGAGGGTCATTATGAATTTTTGGTCACACCTTTTGGCCTTACCAATGCACCTTCTACATTTCAAGGGTTGATGAAGTCAATTTTCAAACCCTTCCTTAGAAAATATGTGTTATTATTTTTTGATGGTATACTACTCTACAGCATGTCTTGGAAGGATCATGTTCAACATGTTGACAGGGTGCTCAAACTATTGGAGGATAAACAATTATATGCAAAAATTCCAAATGTTTCTTTGGAGTAAAAGTGGTGGAATATCTGGGTCATATTGTATCTCACAAGGGTCTTAAGGTGGACCCTAAAAAAATTAAATCCATTAAGGAATGGAAAGTCCCCACGGCCATAAAGGATTTGCAAGGATTTCTCAGGTTAACAGGGTATTATCGCAAGTTTGTTAAGGATTATGGGATAATAGTTGCACTTCTAACAACATTATTGAAGAAATATGCATTTTCAAGGACTCCTGAAGCAACTAAGGCCTTTGAACATATTAAAGAGGAAATGTGCCTAATAATGGTCTTAGCTATGCCAAACTTCACAAAAACCTTTATTGTGGACTGTGATGCCTCATGAAATGGAATTGATGTTGTTTTAATGTAAGAAGGAAGACCCATTGCTTTTGAAAGTTGTCCAATAAAAGGAAATTATTTACATAAAGCTATTTATGAGAAGGAAATGTTGGCAATACTACATGGACTAAAGAAATGATGACCTCACCTAATGGGAAGACACTTCAAGGTAAAAATTGATCCTGATAGTCTTAAATACTTTTTGGAACAAAGACTATATTCAGAATAGTAGCAAAAATGGGTCACAAAGATGTTGGGTTATCAATTTGAAACCATCTACAAAAAATGGAAGCTAAATGTTGTTGCAGATGCACACTCAAGAAAGGATGAAGAGGTGGAAGCATTGCTTTGTGCCATTTATGTTATGCAACCAGATCAGATAACCGAAGCAAGGGATGAATAGAAGAAGGATGAAGAAGTGTGGACACTCATTTAAAAGTTTTAGCAAGATCCTAGTACATCTGATACATTTAGTTGGAAAAATGATTCCTTATGGTACAAAGATCACTTATATCTTTGTAAGAATTCCCAACTAAAACAAAAAATTCTTTTGGAATTGCACACTTCTCCCTTAGGAGGACACTCAGGATTTTTTAAAACTTACTATAGGGTGAAGAAATATGTTTTTTGGGATGGCCTTCAATTTTATATTTAAAATTTTATGGCAAAATGTTTGGTTTTCCAGCAAAATAAAGTTGATACAATTAAGAAATCGGATCTCATACAACCTTTATCCATTCCAAGTCAACATTGGGAGGATATTTCAATGGATTTTATCACAGGTTTAACTAAGTACGAAGGAAAGAGTGTCATCATGGTGGTAGTTTATAGACTTACCAAGTATACACACATTTGTGCATTATCTCATCCATTTAAATCAAGTACAATTGATACTACATTTATGGAAACAATTCAAAATCTACATGGAAACCCAAAGATTATTGTAAGTGACAGAGATCCCATTTTTAATGGAAATTTTTGGATGGATTTTTTTTTCTTATTTGGGTACTCAACTAGCTCATATCTCATCTTATCGATGGGAAAACTGAGATAGTGAACAAATATTTGGAAGGATATCTTAGTTTTTTTGTATCTGATAAACAAACACAACGGGTCAAGCGGTTACCTCTGGCTGAATGGTGGTATAACACTTCCTTCCATATTGTAGCAAAAATGACCTCATTTATGTCACTTTATGGATATCATCCACTGTCCATCACATCATCTTTAAGAGAAAAATCTTAGGGTCAAGCAGTGGAAAATCACATTGACCATCAACAACAAGTTTTCCAACTCTTAAAGGATAACCTAAATTTGTACAAAATCGAATGAAACAACAAGCAGATCAAGATCGCAGCAAGAGAAGTTTTGATGTAGGAGATTAGGTATTTTTATGGCTACAACCATACAAAAAAATGTCCCTCAAGCAAGCTAAGAAGGATAATAAACTATTGCCAAAGCACCATGATCCTTACAAGGTGAAGATTTGTACTATGGCATACAAATTGGAGCTTCCTACTTCTTATCGAATGTATCCAATGTTCCATGTTTCATGCTTAAAGAAGGTTATATGTGACAAAATTCTAGTCCAAACAATATTTCCAGAACTTTATGAGGAAGGAAAAATCATATTGGAACATGAAGCAGTAATAGAAACAAGAACTCGACCGCTACGAAATCGATCAATTTCAGAGTATCTCATCAAGTGGAAGAACTTACACATTGAATATTCTACATGGGAGGATGAGAATTTTATACATAAGTATCTAGAGATACTCAAGTGTTAATGACAAAACTTTTTTGAAGGAGAGGGGCATGTTAGGTCCCTATATTACTAGTTAGTCCCTTATTGTTGTTAGTGTAGCCACCTTGTTGTTATTGTTGTACCCCTATAACCCCCATATTGTTATTACTGTTCCCTTATATTATTATTGTTAGGTCAGCTAGGATTATATTGTGACCCCATGGACTCCTATATATATAAAGGAGGTTTTTTCATTTGTATCATCCAATAATTTTTCATTTATGTAATGTAAATAAGGTTTCCCCCTCGAAGTGGCTTATTCTAAGGCATTGAACTCTCTTTTCTTCTAGTTTTGGAGTTGGTTTCATAACAACATCACTACTAGCAAGTATGCATGCATCAAGGAAATCGAATTATATATGAAAATATAAGCCACGGAAAATTTTAGGGGCTAATATTTTCAAGGGGGCTAATTTTCCATGATATTTCCAAAAAAAAACATTCACCAATTTCAATTTCTTCTAGAAATGATTCACCCAAAATTTACAATATAAAATTATTTTACCCTAAGTACATCCAAAATTATATGTACTCTACCTATAAAATCATTAATCAATTTTTTTTTTTAATAATAACAACAAACATTAAATAATTTTAATATCAGTCACTAGTGGGATTCACCGAGATTTACAAGCTTTAAAATAATTTTCCATACTTAAAATTTTCTTTGATATATATATATATATATGGTATGATTCCTATAAAATGATTTATACAAACCTTAATTATCACTCCCATCTAGTCTAAAACAATAAGAAGATGGGTTTACTTTTAGGCACATTTCATGTTGACCATTTATATATAGGGTATGCACTGAATTTCCTATAATGATCTTAATTGAACTACTTTAATGGAATCTATGAAACAGATGTTGAAATTTAAATTCATCTTCTCACCCCATGAGATGATCTAAGTGAGTGAGGTGGGTGGTACTAATCTATGACAAGCTAGCATGAATTAACTTAAAAAGCATTTAATGTAATGAGGATCACTCCATTGAAGTTTTCCATATTTTTTATGGAACCAAACACTTACTCTCTATAGAAGCATGTGCACCTTCTATATAATAATGGAACTGAAAAGAAGGACGGGAATCAAATGCTCATGAAAATTAAACCCCAAACAAAATAGATGGATGCCAAGTGGACAAGGATTTCACCCATTACTACTTATTGCTTATGTTTAAGGTCCTAGTCATTCATCCTCATGTGAATCAAATTTAAATCAATGGTTTGGTATATTGAATTATCCAAAAAAAATTCAAATTTATTTGGCCAATTGAATCAAATTTCATAAGTATGAAACAAGCGCATTCTCGCCCAAATTGTGGGAGAATAAATCACTTTAACATTTCTTGTCAAATTTCATATGATTTGATGAAATTACATAAAATAAAATCCATGCCAATTCACTATATGAGGAGGAATAGGAAGTGTGAAAACAAGTAAGGTACAGGCCCTTTAGAATGGGTGCAAATTTTTGATATAGAGGCATCATCCAATGGAAAATATCCCATGGGAAGAATTGAAAAAATATATCCCCATTGTATCCCACGTATCCTTGTAATATGGAAAACCCTCAATAATTTTTGACTTCCCATTTTTCCATTTCAGACAGAGTAGAAAAAAAGATTTACTAAAATTTATTTGCAATCTATCACAATCTCTAATTGAAATTTTGTGAGGAACCACCCTTTCATGAGCATCTCTAGTAGCCACAACTTGTTCAAACAAATGGAAATTAGAGAAAATATTGTGGGCGTTACCCCCGATATTTTATCTCCACAAACAACTCTTCATTTTTTTTCATATTACTCAATATTAAAAGAAGAGTGAAACATAATAAATAGAACATCTAGAGAGAGAATACATGTAACATACCTCTCACCAAATATTTTCTTAAATATAGTGCACATAATGCTAAAGTTTTCATATTTATATTAATATTTACAGATTTTCATAACCGTAAAAGATTCTTTGAAAATTGTCCATATTTTATGAATAATGAAATCCTCTTTATCCGCTACTAGGAGGAGTGCTACAATATGGAAAAGGAGCAATTTTCGATAGCCCCAGTGTGGGTTAGGCTATTCTCCCTACCGAAATATTTTTAGGAACCTGACATATTGGAAGGCATCATAAACCCAATAAATGAATTCATGAAGGTCTCATAAATCACCAAATGGAGGAGACATGAAACTCATGCCTTCATTTTTGTCCTCGTGAATATTTTACAGTCGTTGCTAGTTTCAATAGACCTGGAATATCACGATACAATCTAGTCTCAACCACTATATTATGAGAATGTGCCATTCAAATTCCGCCGCTACCACAGATATGGGCATGTTTTCAAAGAATTACCACTCACACTTTCATAGGAGCAAAGGTCAAAAGGAAAAAAACATAATGATGGCTTCCAAATAGTTGGCCCATGCAGTTCCCATGCAAGGGGAAACCTGGTCATAACTTCCAATAATCTTAAGGCCCTCCAACAACCCTAGTAAGGTCATTACAATAAATGTAAAACCCCAACTAAGATGTGGATAAACCAACACCATATCAACTGTAATCAAGGTATAATTTAATACAAAAGGATGGAAACAACAACCCCTTAACTATCCTCGAAAATATGGAAACACTTGGAGACCTTGAGGGCCAAATGGAGCAACTTCCAATCACGGTCCTGGATGTATATCAAGGGAAAACAAAGGAAATAGAGAAGATAAATACCAAAAGGAAAAATTCGGGAGACCTAGAGGAAGGTATAAAGATAAAATAGATCCTCATACATGATGAGGCTCATTATTGCAGCTAGAATGTTGCAACTACTGAGGCTACCAACTTTAATTATCAACTCGGGTTTCTTACAAACTAAGAGGTATCGACACTATATGTGAAGCATACAATGTGTCCTTATTTTTTTGATCTGATGTAATTGAGTTAATGTCATGAACTCAAATTCTAAACTAATTACGGTAATGGAAGTGTTGCTTTGAAAATAAATTAATCCTAGGAAAGAACAACAATTTGTAATTGAAATCCTAAGAGCATGAATTCAAATAAAGCGACCTAATCTAATTTTCCAAAATGAATATCATAAGTGGTGTTTATTCTTTGTCAAAAATTTATTTAGATCCTAGGTCCCGATTCACTCCTAAGAGACAAAAACCAATATTTGGGAGAAACTCCGGTTGAGTTTACGCATGCTACAAGAGTGCTATAAGAAACTTTGTTTTGGTACAGGAAAGTCTGTTTTGGAGGTAACTCACGAAATGACTGAGTAAATAAAATTAAAATTGGATGGTAAAAATTATGTTATTAATTATGATGTCTTATGTCTCCATTCCAAGTGGAATCACTCCAAAACGCCCCTATTCACATGTGCTAAAAAATAAGAAAAAATAACTACTCTAAAATTTGGAAATTCAAGAACTAGTGAGCTAGTTAATACATAAAACTCATAACCTAATAAAGTGAGAATGAAATGGGGTAATTTTTTTTATTAAATTGAAAATTATTGTGACCTAATACAAGTGGAATAAAGTCAAATGGATCTCATTAGCCCCTTCTAAAAAATATCATAAATTTACTACTATTTCACTACAAGACATTTCCAGCAATCTTATATGTGTGAACTAGTAACCAAATCCAAGTAGATTAATGATTAATATAACCTTAAAAATTTATTATAAGGATGAATAATTATTTTGAACCTGTAAAAAACCTAAAAAATAACTCACTTAAATCATTTAATTAAATCCTACAACAAGAAAAGAAACACTAGTAAATACAAAAATATGCAAAACATAAATAAGAGATGCATGTGAATAGGAATTGAAAAGAACATAAATAAATTATGCAAGAGGGATTTGAGGCTCTTGGGATTTCCAAGCCCAAGGATGAATCAGATTCGTATGGATGAAACCATGCCTTAGAAGCTGTTAGCGGTCTGTAATTTGTAAGAGATTGTGAGAACTAATCACATAGGCCAACATCAAACCAACTTTGGAATCTGGGACCTAGCCTTCCTAGATTTAGAGAGGGCTCTCTCTAGAAGATATAGATTTTTTACATAAGTTTTAGGCTAGTTATGATAGTACTTGGTTTTGATTTGGATTTTGGAATATTGATTGTATTCAATTTATTAATATATATTTGGAAATGAAGTCAAAATATAACTTGATGGTTGCATCAATATTTCACAGAGTGAACACAGGGAAAGCTAGGAATATTTACTGCATCTTTTCAAAATTTTAAATGGATTTATGATTGAAATGTGAGTAAATTTAGCAGAACCAAAGAGAAATTAATAATTATTTAGTTTGGCTTTCAGTGGAAAACATTATGATTGTAAGCGCAACCAGAATAAGGTGATCAAAAGTAAATCCTATTCATCACGCTTTCTACTTTAAAATTAGAATTCAGATGATTACAATGAAATATGACAACGAAACATAAGAACAGAATAAAAACATCACCAATATTTAAGTCACAAGAATATTGTGAATGGTCTGATTATTATTGATGCTCTAGTGCTATGAAAAATCTTACAGTACTCCAAAAGACAGTAACGATTCTGATCTCAATCAATCGATCTTTGATACTTCCAAAACTAAATAATTTATACAAAAAATTACAAATAAATAGTCTCTAACAGACTTGAACTAAAAACTCTAACTATTACAAAATTATAGCTTCTGTGGAATGCATTGTGCAGAGTAAGTGATGATGTGTTTGGGAAGTTTAGGACGTGGATTGCATTTTACCGTTGTGCTGGAAAATATGCTATATGAATGCCCTATGCTAAACATATTTTGCTACCCGACCCAACCTTTCTATCGTTTTGTCACTTGAATCCCTTTTGCCATGATTAAACATTTTTCTAAACAAAACATTGAAAAACTCATTATACCGGACCTTAAATCCTTTAAATTTCAGTTCAGAACTTTATCACATCCATAGCATTATCGCATATCATAGATTGAATATTTTACAATATAAAAAGGAATTGGTGGTGTGATGTGAAAAGGGAGGTGATGTGGAGGGCAGGTGGGACTGGACTGCAGCGCATATCACAACTCTTAAATTTTAGTTATAAGCATGAAGGATATAAAATTTAAAAACTGCGAAGTGCGACGTGAAGGGAAGGAAGTGAGTGACGTGGCAGGGAAGAAGTGGGACCAGATCATAGGTGCACATTGCAACATTTAGCTTTTAGTTATGAGCTGCGGGGTTAAAACCTAAACTTTGCGAAGTGTGGGGAAGAGGGACCCACTAGCAATCAGGAAGAGTGTTATGAATTGGCGAAAGGTTTAAGCGGTAAGTTTTATGGATTTTATATGATATATGAATGTATTGCGATGGCTGTAAAGCGAGGGGGGGAGGAGATGCGGAGGTGGGGCAAAATTACCGCATCGCAAAATAAATATGTTACAGGCGCTCACAAAGATAAGTTAAATTATATGTGATGTGATATCGCAAATCGGTGATCACATTATTTAAAGTTTAGTTTCCAATGTGAAACACATAAAATCTGCGAAATGCAATGAGGGCCCGACTTTCATCACAATCGGGGAATGAAAAGCGATGAAACGGTAAAGGTGGAAGGCTAGAGCGGAAAGGCAGAAAAAAGGGTAAGTTAACGTATATTTCAATGGAAAATGAAATGGAAGGGAAGCATTATGGGCAATGGGTCCCACTTCATATCGCATCAGTGATTTATAAGTTTAGCATTTGATTGTTCTAACAAAACTTTGTGATGGCGATATGCAATAAAGGTACAAGGGGTCCTACTAATGGTTTATATAACATGGTTGTTCGATGGGTGGCAGAGATTATAACATTTAACCATTTCTGAATTTTATATAAGTGGGTTTATAGAATAATGTGTCTTGAAAGGTTATACATGTGGGTTTTGGTCTATGGAAAAAGTGATTTTGAATGTACAGGATTATAATGAAATGTGTGGAAATATATGAGCAGGGGAGGAAATGAAAAGGGAAATGAATGAAATAAAATTAGTGGGAAAATATGATATGGTTTAAAACTTTAGGATAGAAATTAATAATCAGAATTTAAACCATAAAAATAACTTTTCCATAGGTGCATTTAGACTAGTAGCCGATCAAAACCTTTAAAACAGAGTGAAGCTTTTCTTTTTCTTTCTTTCTTTCCTAACGTTTTGTTTTTCCTCCTTTTTTTAGAGCATCTAACACCTAAATTTTTATTTTTCCTACTTTATTTACGATATACCATACCTAAAATTTTATTGACATATATTCCTACAAAAATAATAATCTTCCTAACTATAATATCCAAAAATAGGGAAAATCAATACTATTGGGAATATCTTAAGATATTCCAAAAGTGGAGCTACAAAAATCCATGAACAAAATAATGAAAGAGCAGTGTAAATAAACTCATCAACATGGGAGACCAAAATGGAGACATTAATCCATGTATTATATCAGAAAAGCCATACATAACAATGAGGCAATGATCGTACACAATGAAGGAACAAGGCTTCCATAAGAAATCACTCTACAAATGAAATTCTGTCACAATACAAGAATGATAGAGACTACTACAATGCAGTAAAAAATGCATCATTATAGAAAAATGACGTACAAAATATGTAGGGCTATTATAGGCCTCAAATATATGCTCAATACAAATCTATGCTCAATACCAACTCCTACAAGAAACAAGAGTGTAGAAGGCTGCAATATGATATATCTAAAGTAGACCCCATCAAAGGTCTCCTCCCATGAAAGGATAAACACCTAAATCACAAGGAAACACTACAAAGGAACCACCTGAACTCCTCCTGAAGCTGCCTTCAAAAATAATGCATCCCCTAGCTGTAACAGCACTGGGAATGAGGGGAAATTTATGGCCTAATGCCAAGGATCTGAAATGTGCCCAAGAACTCTCCAAACAGACCTCCCAAGAGAAGGAAACCTCCCTCCTATGAGAAAATAGCTTAGAAAGTGGGGTTCTGACCCCTCCACTGCTGCACCCTGCAACACAGCACAATAACCTGCAAAAACTGCACTGATGAAGAATCTATAGTTTGGCCTAAAAACCTAAATGTGTAAATGAATACAATAGTCTTCCAAGAGGACCCTCAAGGAAAGAGGTGGGATTCCTGCTTGCGAACACCCGGTGCTGAACATCACAGCTACCCTACTAAATAGCAAGAGGAAGCAATAGTCTAAGCAGACCAATCACAAAATAATAATCTAAAACATGAACTAAAATGGCTTCCATCCTATTTCTTAAATATAATGTGAGATTTCTTGCCCTTGTCCCCACTCAATTAGGTCATTTCCTCCATGAGATCCATCTCCCTCCAAAACTGTGTTATTCTCTAATTGATCTCCACTCCTCCTTATCAACATTGTTGACTTGGTCAAATTTGATTGAATCAACATGACCCAAACCCTATTCACACTTGGAGGAGATTTATTTAGCTTCTACAAGGGTCTCATTTCACACTTGAATTGTTTTTATTGCTGCTCAAGAGACTTATGGGCCTCCCCACCCATTATTTACCGACCTAGTGATAAAACAAGTATAATATTCCATTTAGCTTGGAGGCTAAATTTTTGGAATATTATAGTCCTCCCCTCCAAAATGTTGCTTGTCCTCAACCAACTATATAGGGAAAGAAAAATTCCTCCCCTCCTCCTCTTGTGGCCTCCTCATCAATAGTTCCCACCACTGCTCAAAACAAGCTGCAATAAATCTGTCCTCCAATACTCCCTCCCATGCATGCAAAACCAAATGGCTCACATCATGAAAAGGTGGAAGGTGTAAGTGGAAACCTTCTTGATGTCCAATGGCATGCTCAAGGTAGGAGTTATGAAAAGCATAGGGGATCTCATGACCAATGAGAGACTCCAAAACTCATGCTATCGTCGAAATGAAATGATTCATTCTAGGTAGCTCATCAAAATAATCCTCAAACCCTCGTTTATGCAATGTGTTGGGGCTGCTATTGAGTCCCAAATTTGCATCTTTTCCATACACTTTTCCATACCTTTTTCACTCACCTAAACCTCCCAAATTGTCAATATCATGTGCAAAAGGGTATCTAACATGGTTTTTAATTATATTTTTGTGTTTTCTATTTGAACTAGATTTTGTTCATTCAGCTGCGGAATCTTGCCACTTTCCGCAGCTGCTGCAACTTTCCGCAGCTATTTTGTGGAACTCTATGCTACAGGTGTCTACAAGGGAAACGAGCCACATGGGCAGGCTAGGAATGACGTGGACATGGTTCGTGTCCTATTAGTTCAAGCAAACTCGTCCAAAGAATCCGCGGTCAAAGGCGTCCACATGGAAGTCAACCATGGAGTTTCATGTCGGCCGGACTCTGTTTCGTGGCATATAAAGATCCATACGGCCGTTTCTAAGCCTGCGGAGGTTAAATCGACATCTGTGCAGAGCTCTGGAGTCGAATTCAAGCATCCACCTTCCATAGATTCACTTTCCAACACGGCCATACTCCTATATCCGTGGACGTAGTGGTCTACGTGCTCTCTGCCATCATGAACTTTAGGAGACAGTTACAGTTTATTGTTATATATAGAGCGTTTGCATACGCACATAAAGTTAGTTGATGGTTGATGTTAGTAAATGTACTCTGTTATCTTTTAGTCTGCTCTGTAGTGATTACGCTGCACTTTTTCCGTAACACTACCATTCTGTAATGAAATGCTTTTTAATATGAGAAGACTCTGTTTTTCAACTTAATTCGTGTTTGAGGATCGTTACCAAGGCTGTGTAGAGGGCCCCTGCTCAGCTAAGGTTTTGTGTATTAGTGTATATTTCTCATTTAATTTCTTTAAAAGTCATTGTATCATAATCCATCCATATGTTCATACTTTGCAGTTGTTTCATTTCTGTTTATACATTTCCATAATTTCCATTTCATTTCTGTCTTTCATGTTTTATGATTGTTAATCAATGATCAGTTTTCTTGATTGCAGGTTTTAGATAGACAGCCCGGGCATTTTCATAGCATTTTGACTAATGACATGAAACTAACATTGTTCTGCTGCTAGTTTGCTTTTCATAGCTTTTGTTTAATTTCAGTCTTGCTTTGTTCATTTCAGTTTTGTTTTTCTGCTTCAGTAGTTAAAATTTAGACATACTAATCTGCTCATAGCATCTTCAGTTGCCTCCGAAAGCCACAGCTGGACTGATGGTGAGGGACTGCATTATGAAATGTGTAGTTTAGTATTAGTTTCTTTTCTGCAAATTTAGATATATTAAGCTGCTCATAGCGTCTTCAGTTGCCTCCGAAAGCCACAGCTGGACTGATGGTGAGGGACTGCATTATGAAATGTGTAGTTTAGTATTAGTTTCTTTTCTGCAAATTTAGATATATTAAGCTTCTCATAGCGTCTTCAGTTGCCTCCAAAAGCCACAGCTGGACTGATGGTGAGGGACTGCATTATGAAATGTGTAGTTTAGTATTAGTTTCTTTTCTGCAAATTTAGATATATTAAATCATGTATGACATCTTGGGTTGCCTCCGAAAGCCACAGCTGGACTGATGGCGAGGGATTGAATCATGAGTGTATGGTTTAGTATTAGTTTACTTTCTGCAAATTAAATATCAGTTACACAAGTTGTTTATGATTACTTCCGAAAATCATAGCTGGTCTAATGATGAAGGGTCGGAAAATGAATTGATGTAATCTGATTTAGATTTATTTTGTTGCAATTTTGAATTTCCTTAAGCATAGTTCTTTTGTGTTTAGTTGGCAGCAAGAATAGTTTAGTTTTCATGCTCACTAGTTTACTGTTTTGATTCATTAGATTAGCAGCACCTTTTCATTTCAGCAGTACACTTTTACTTTCTTTCAAGTCTTGTCATTGTAAATTTCAAATTGCTTTTTAAAGTTACAAGTTGGTAAATCATTATAGGGGATATCACTTCCTTGAAAAAATATAACCAAACTTGTTTTCATTTTAGAATTTCCATTTCACCTTAGAAAAACCAAAAACGACAAAAAGTTAAGAAATAGGTTATCTTGCACATATAGTGCGCCGCACTTCATCAGCTTACGATTCCCGGATTGACAAATTAAATGCAGCAATTTAGGACACACTAAATTGACCAAACAGCTGCATGGAGAGATTAGATTTTTCCCTTCAAGTGGTTTCTCTCTCCATTTATGGTAAGTATGGGGCTGCTGCTGATCTTGGGTTGAAGTGTCATGTCCTCCAAGAATGGCCCAAGTTACCCCACAAAGTAAATCAACCATGAAATGCCTCCTCCAAGAAAGCAAGTTCTTCAAATGGCCCTTCCAATGTGAAGACAAGAAGTGAGGTGTGGCAATCATGGTTTGCCCATTGTTTCTCCTGAAACAGAAAACATGTAAAGTAGGGAGAATCATGCTCCCAATGGGCATCTCCAACTCATCTAGCACTCTCCAAACAAAGCTCCCCGTGAAACTAAGAATATCAACAAAATATGGAATCGAAAACCAATGAAAACAAGTTGCCATAAGACAACGTAAGAGTGGATCATAGTTCCTCTCATGGAACTAGTGCAGTGCATCCCTTGCCTGCATCAAAACAAGTAAGAACAAGTTCTCTCCCAACCACTTGTTTTCTGCCACAATCATTCTATAGGATAGAAGCATAAAATTACAATGTGGTGTCAATGGTGCACACCAAGAATCATGTGGCCTCCCCCACCAACCACCGATAGAATGGCCAACATCGATGCTGAAAATGGCCTCAAGTACGTAAAAAAACAATATACAAGAAGGAAATATCCTCCTTGGGACAATATGATGTTCACAAAAGGTATAGGAGTGAAAATCATGGGGCATAAGGGTACATCCTCTATTATGTACTTTGGTCCTTGAGCTGAAATGGCTCAACTGGAATTTCTTCCTCACTCTCAATGAGTAGGGAAGTGGTTGTGACAACCTCTCCATCAACATTCGGGCTATGCATCTCTCCATATGTTGATGTATATCTTGCTGGATTCCCTCCCAAGTGAACTCCTCCATCAATGAATGAAATGCATCAAGGTGCATGGAAAGAAAGTCCACATGTGCGGCATGTAGTAGCTTCCTCTTGAGCTCAGAAAATCTAGTGAAGAAGACTCTCCCATAGGAATATATGACCTCACCAACCACTATATATCTATCATCTCCATCTGGGTCATCAAGTATCATGAAAGCACCAAGATCCTTGGAGTACTCTACCAAAAGTTGAGACCTCCAATATGGATCAACCCTCCTAAGAGACAACACTGGAGATCTAAAATGTGAAGTTCCCCACATGCTGTTGTCTACTCCTTGGAGATCCCCCATGCCAAAGTCATCCTCCAAAGTGCTTCTATGCCCATCATGCAATTTCTCATGCTCAAATATAAGTGGCAACTTTCGGAAGTTGGCTCCCCATTAGAAGCTATCCTCCAAAAAGAATCTGCTGATATTGGACAAGGTAAGCATGAGTGGCCTCCATATACATCAATGTCTAGAGGATTCCTTCCTCAAGGGAAGTACACTCTATTAGGGATCTGTAATTAGAAATATTGGCAAAGTCTAATCACAGAAACAACATTATTCCAACCACTTTGGGATTCAAGGATCTAGCCCTCCTGAATCCGCAGAGGGATCTCTCAAATAAGTGCAACGTGGATTTGTATTTGAAGTCTTGGGTAATGATATTAGGCTATTTATGAAGGCTGAGGGTTTTTTTTTGTTTTTGGATGGTTGAGCATGAAAATGGCTTGAGTGGAAAGTTCTAAATGCAAAGAGTTTCAAAGGTGTGAAGTTGCAAGCAAATAGAACAAGCTTCGGCCAAAAAGATAGATAATTGCAGGTTTTAGTCCATTGGGCTATGGAGTCATAATAGGGTTTAATTGAAACAACAAGGGGCAAGAGTGGTCCATGGGGCAAGTCATCTATGTCTAAGGATCTCTTTGAAGTTGGATTTATGGAATGAAATGATACAAAAATAAGGGGAATTAGACAAATGAAGAACAAAGAGTAGCCTAGGATCTGGTAAGTATTTTGAAACTAGCCAGCCTTTGAAAAGCACTGAAGAAAGACATAAAATAAATCCAGGATCTGGTAAGTACTTTAAAACTAGCCATCCTTTGATACACTTTCAATAGAAAACGTATTAAAAAAAAGGGAAACTTGAAGGCAACTGTTGGAGTAGAAACTAGCGGGCCGGGCTCACCACAAATCCTCTCCTAGCTCTGCTTTACTTGGTAACTTTCAAGACAAACACAAAGATAACAAAGAATGACCTAAGATCTGGTAAGTACTTTCAAACTAGACAGCTTTTAACACAATCCAAGGGAAACTTTCAGACAATATTTTGGGATAAAACTAGAACCAGGGCACACCATATCTTCCTTAGTTAATCTCTACTTAACATATACTGAAAATAACATTTAAGAATAACAACTAGCTCAGACAGTAGGACGAGGGAACGCCAGCATTCCTATGCTTGAACTGAATTAGACCATTCCTCAATAACACAAATTGGAAGAAATCATTTAGATAAAGATTTTCAGTCAGAGAAGGGTACTGATATACAGTAGGTCCTAACTCTATGCATGCTGTTCTTTATAAGAGAATATGAACACAGTGAAAACATAAACAAAATAACAATTTACAATAAGAAATAACATCACCGTCAACATAGACCAGGATCCCATAAATCAGCTTGTATTGATGCTCCAAACCAATTATAGCTTTAAGTCCAATGCTCTAGCTTAACAATCATCTACACTTCCCAAACTAACTTATATATCACAAGTAGAGCTTCGAGAGCCAGTGAACACTATTTACAAGTAGAAGTCTCAAGCTCAAGAATACTTCAAAATTCACCAACCAACCCCTCTCTCATCTTTTCCAGTAGTATTTATAGAAGAATGAGGAGGTGAGATCTGATAAAAGATCTCCAAAGATAATTAATACAGTCTTAATGGCTTCTCGGCCTTGGGGGGGCTCGATGAAGAAGTTTATAGATGTTTCTAACTGTATTAATGTTTTTCATTTAAGATTAAGCTCGGTGGGAGATCTTATTGACTTTTGAGGCTCTCTGTTATGCTAAAGTAACTCTGTTGATATTTTGTCATTAAGTTTATTTGCAGAATTAACTCTCTGGTTACGCTGAGGAAAATATATGATCTTAATCAATAACTTCGGCCTCTGTTTGAATGCTTTGAGGCACAGGTGGCACTGTGGTAGCTGGGACGAATCAATTTGCCTCAGATGTGGCGGTGGAGGCTTTCCTGTCTGATAAAAAACTTGTGATTTTCTTTTAACTGTGTTTTTAGTTTGGGGGGATTAGGCTTTTGATAATCAATCTTAGCCGTAATCCCCACAGATCTTTCTTCAATCTCCTGTTCTCGCGCGTTCTGTCTTCGAAATTGATACTCTTTGTTTGTGATTTATTCACTATGTTTTGTTGGTGTGCAGTGATGCGCAGGGATCATGAGGCATCAATGCCTTTGAAGCATTGATGAGACGTGAAAATTTAACCCACGGATGGATTCCTTTTAAAGGATCCAAGGCGTGAGAATTGAAACCCCAGCCTTCGGCCCCTTCCTTAGTATAATGGAAAAAACTATTTAAAACACCCTTTACCAAATAACATACCCCAGACTTCAAAACTCCGATAAAACCAAGCTGTATAACCATTTCGGGTCACAAAAGGTGCCTACTGACTTCATGGTGTTAGTGACCCGAAATGTTTATTAAATCTGCCCTATAAAGCTCCCTGGGTCCATTTGGGGCCTGCTGACATCAGCCCAAGTGTGACCCAATTTTTTTATTAAATCTGCCCTATAAAGCTCCCCGGGTCCGTTTGGGGCCTGCTGACATCAGCCATATAAAGTTCCTCGGGTCCGTTTTGGGGCCTGCTGACATCAACCCAAATGTGACCCGAAATGGTTATCAAATCCGCCCTAAGGCGTATTGGGTCCGGATTTCTTGACCATGTGAGCAACCAAACAATACCTGCTGCAATTAGTTGCTACCGCGTGTGCTGACTAGGCGTTGGGGACCACCGGTTCTGTGGGCCATTGATCTGCAGATTAGATCGACGGTGGAGATGCTTTGAGAAATTCGCTGGCGGAAAACTCTTCAAACCATATAAAAAAACAAAAAAATCAATATAAACAAAGGTTTAATGCTTCGGGGGTGGGATATATATTTAAGTGGATAAGCGCTCGACTGTGGGGCCTTGGTTTATATGAAATGCAATATGACCGAGGGATATAATACACAGGGCTAATCAGCATTGGAGTTTTGTTTAAAACACAAATAAATGCGCTCCATGAGTTGCTCCGACACGATAAGCGCTCAGGACCTTAGCACTTGGTTCTAGCGCTGGGGCACATGGAGGGGAAAGGGTTTGGATTTAGCCCAAAGGGGCTTAAACCCATAGTCAAAATACTTGTTTTTTAGGACATTTTCAAGATGTTTAGATGGATTTTGGGGGTTTTGATATAGTTCAAAACGAGTTTTAAACTATGTAAAAGATGATTGTCATGAATGGAAGAAGGGGAAACACGAAAATAGAGGAGTTTTATGGAGGAAAAAGGGGAGCAAAATGAAGGTTAGGTTTCTTAATGGAGGAGGGGGAAAAAGGGATTTTGTAGCAGTTTCTTCTCTTGAAATCAACAGAATTCCGGAGTGTAAAAAGGGCATAGTAGAGAAGATTTTGGATAGAGGCATGAGGCCTTCAAGAGTTTTCAAGAGATAACACTTTTTTGCAATAAAATTTGTTCCTTGAAGGCTCCAAAAATGATTTAGCCACATTTTGGTATAACAAATTTCATAGGTGGCTAACAGTGGCTCCACTTGGGGGTGGTGCCTTCTTGAGGGCATCAAGAACTTTAGACTTGCATTCTCTAGGAGGCTGATCAGTGCCTCATCCATTGGGCTGCCTTTATTTTCTTGAATGTTCTTCTTTTGCTCTGAAAACATATTAGCAGCCACAAAAACAATGGATCTTTCATCAACAAGCTTTATACCTACCCGATCCTACAGATCTAACATTTTTTCTTCTTTAGAGTGCACTTGGATTGGCAAATTTTTTTACAACATTTTATTCTTTTGAAAGTAGGAAATCTAATCTATTTCTAATCCTTATTTCTCCATGGACTCAGATTGAATAGTTGAGCCCATATGATTCTCTACCTAATCTACTATCTGTTGGGATTAAACTGTCCAACATATTTTATTCACTAAATTCTACAACAGAAATTTAAAAGCATACAAGTCAGGATTGAATAGTATAACTTGTTGCCGAACTATGGCATAAAAAACAAGCTGCACATAAATCTTATTTTTCTGAAAATTAAAACAAAATGGAAGGTTTAGGATTTAAAATTTCAAAGCATTTCCTTCATCTCTTTTAAACTATCTATTGATAAGCCAAGATTAAACAGTTTGGCAAATCAAATTCACTATCCTATCGGCAGAAAATTTAAAACTAATTAGTCAAGATTAGGCTATTTGACTAACTAGAAGTGTGTTCTTTAGGAGTGGAATTTGAGCTTGCACAATTTTAGATTTGTTTTTCTTTTTGGCATGGGGTTGTACCTTTCTTGTTTTTACAATCTACCCTATTTTCTTTCTTTCACTGTTTTTGTATTTTTTATTTTTCTAACTTTAAATGTAATGGTGGATGAGATATTTATAATGGAAAAAGATAAAAGTATTTTAGAACATGAAATGGATCAAGAGAAGTAGTGCTTAAGCATCCTGCCATTGACAGGACCCCCAAACAATTCTGCTCCATTCAACTCTTGTAAGAAATAGGCATTGTTACCAGCAGCTGAATGAATAGAGTAAGGGCCAAGCCATAGGTTGTCAAATTTTCCATGCTTGCCCTTGTCTTCCCTCCCTGAGTCCCACTTCAAAACTTTGTCCCCAATATTGAAATTGTTGGCCTTTGTTCTTCTGTCAAAAATCTTTTTAATGTTGTCCTACTTCTGCAATGCTTTGTTATAAACCTCCTCTCTAGTTTTCTGAAGATGAATGGTCTGATTTATTCTTCTGATCATGTCATTATCTTCAGTTTGCAAATCTCGAATCAACTTCATCACTGGTACACCAAGGCTGGTTGGAAATATTGTATCAGTACCATACACAAGCTGGAAAGGTGACATACCAATATATTTCTTCAAAGTCAATCTGTCAGCCCAAAGTGCATGAAATAGCTTTGTGTGCCAAGACCTTTTTTTGTCCTCCAACAATTTCTTGATTATGTTCACTAAACTCTTGTTTGAGGATTCTGCAAGTCCATTACCTTGAGGGTAATAGGCCGTGGAATGCCCCAATGTTATCTGATATCTGTGACATAATTCAACCATATTATTTGATCCAAACGCTGCTACATTATCAGTGATGATCTTGGTAGGACAGCCAAATCTGGAGAGAATTTTAGTCTCCACGAATTTTATAATAACAGAATAATTTCCCTGCCTACAAGGTATGTCTTCTATCCACTTAGTGAAACAGTCTGTGGCAGTGAGAATCCATCTATGCTGATCATAAGATGGTGGATGGATTTCACCTATGAAGTCAAGTCCCCACTGTTGAAAAGGGGCTTCAATAGTGATTAGATGCAAAGGTAGGGGTAGCAGTTTTCTTTTGCCTTCAAAAAGTTGACATTTATGACAAGCAATGATCATTTTGTGTACATCATGAAAAAGAGTAGGCCAATAGAAACCAATCCTCAAAATTTTGTTGGCTGTTGTCTTCCAGTACAAATGACCTCCACACTCTCCTACATGGAACTTGTGCTTAACCTCCTTTGCATCATACTCAGGCAAATATTTAAGCAATACACCACTTGCATTTTTCCAATAAAGACATCTATCTGTAATGCAATAGTTTACAGCTTTTAACTTTAGGAACCTTGCCTTTGTTTTTTTCAAACCAGGAGGTGTATTTAAATTAAGAAAAACATAAATAATATCAGCATACCAAGAGGAATTCATAAAATGGTCTTCAACAATGGTAGTCGAGAATCCTTCTTGGTCATCCAAAGCATCAATCATATTTATATCAAGAACTTAAAAATTGGATTCAGCCATCAACCTAGCTAGACCTTGGCCTTTGATGAGTTTAGTGGGTTTTATCTCTAAATCATATTCAAGAATAACAGCAATCCACTTGCCTCGCTTACCATCTGGGTCTTGTGTTAGAATGTCTTTATCAACTGAATTTGGGACAAAGGAAATGATGTGTGAGTGCAAGATGTATACTCTGAAGTCTTTTAAAGCCTTAACCAAAGCAAAATATTGCTTCTCCATAATGTTAAACTTCATAGGGGCATCCCTCAATGCCTTGCTAAAGAATGCAATAGGCTGCTCTTGTCCTTGTGGATTTTTCTGTAAAAGGACAACAACTATGGTATGTTCTAATGTGAATGAAAAAATATAAAAATCTTTTGAAAAATCAGGACTTATTAGAACCGGTGTTTTGGTTAACGCTTGCTTCACCAGCTCAAAGAACTTCTTTGCTTCCAAGGTCCATTTTACCCCTTGCTCCTTCTTCAACATTTTTGTGATATTTCTAAGAAGCTCAGCCAAGTCGGGGATGAACCTTCTCAAAAATTTAATCTTTCCAATGAAAGATTGCAACTCCTTGATGTTTTGAGGATGAGATATTTGCAATATGGCCTCAATATTTTTGGGATCTATATTAATGCCCTCTTCTGAAATGATGTGCCCAAGAAGTTTACCTTCTTGGAGCCAAAATAGTGTTTTCTTAGGGTTTAGAGATATCCCAAACTTCCCGCATCTCCTGAAGACTGTTCTTAAATGTGCTAAGTGCTCTTCATCTGTCTTTGAAAACATAGTAACATCATCAAGGTATATAATGATGAAGAAACCCAGTTCCTCCGAGAATGCTATGTCCATGGCTCTCTGAAAATTTGCTCCAACATTCATTAGACCAAAGGGAATTTTCACATACATGAAAGTGCCCCATGGTGTAGTAAAGGCTATCTTTAATTGATCAGCAGGGTGAACTAAGATCTGATTGTACCCTGAGTAGCCATCAAGCAAAGAAATTCTTCTAGACCCTACCACCCTTTGTAAAATTTGATCCATCTTAGGTAAAGGGTAGTTTTATTTTAATGAAGCTTTGTTTAAGTCTCTAAGGTATATACAAAGCCTGATATCTCCAGTTTTCTTCCAAACTGACACCAGATTAGACACCCACTCAGAATATCTAATAGGGCCAATAATACCAACTTCATACATTTTCCTGATTTCCTTTTCAACCAGAGGAAATTGAACAAGGTTTATTTTGCGCAGTTTCTATTTGAATGGTTTTTTGTTTTCCTTGAGAGGGATTTTGTGCTGTATTATTTTAGTGTCATAGGATTTCAGATCTTTGTAACTCCACGCAAAAACATCAGAAAATTCTTTAAACAGCTCTATGTATTTGAGATTAATGTGAGATGGTAAAGTTTTAGAAAGTTTAATCATTTTCGGTTTAAGTTCACTGCCTATATTGCACTCTTCCACTTCAGTCTCTACAGGTCCCAGTTTTGGCTTCCTAGCCACATTGTTAAAATCAAACAACTCTTCTAAAGGTGCCAGACCACTTGGAAAACTTTCATCTTTAGAGTGCAGGGTTTCTAACTGCTCTTTTCCTAACTTTGCGTTCATCTCTGTTTCATTTTCAAGTTTTCTAGATAACAGGTTAACATTAGCAAGTTCAGGAGACCTCTCTTCTTCACCAAGAAAATTTTATTCACTGCAGTGTGTATCATAATCTGAGTCCGAACTGTGTAGTTCAAATTCATTTCTGAATTGCGTGAAGTCTTCTATTTGTTTGTCCCCGTCGAACACTTGCCAATATTTTTCGTTATCAGGTACGACTAGTCTGAATTTTATTTGAGTTGTGCAGTATTTGGTTTCATATGGCGTTAAGCATGTTCTAGCTTTAAAGGCTAAATTTTGGGCCACAATATTTCTTTTCCTCAGGACAAAAATTATCTGGTATTCCTCAAAAGTTTTTAAAAGGTCCACGACATCGTTTCGATAGGCCCTAAGTCTTGGGTGATTTGCGTTGTATTCTCCATTGACTTGCCTAATGACTAACTCTGAATCCCCATACACATTGATTCTCTTGGCTCCTAAATTTTTCAACAAACACAAGCCTAGAAGCAGGGATTCATATTCCACTATGTTATTGGAACACTAAAAGTTTAATTTGCAGGAAATGCTTTCTATGTGGTTTTTTTCAGTGTTGTAGATCCAGACACCTGCACCAACATTGGTCTTAGTGCAAGACCCATCGAAGTGCATACTCCATTGAGGACTAGTCTCGAGTTTATCATTTGGGTTACTATGCTCTTCAATAAGTGTGCTATCGAATTTTTCTTGGAGGTCAGCGCACTGTTGAACTTGTTTTAACTCAGATTTTTTATTGGGTCGAGGACTACTTTCTTGACTCTGAATGTTTAAAAGAAAAGGACACATGATTTGTAGCTCAAGACCTGTGTTTTGTTTGCTAGAGTTTACAGGTTCAGCAAACTATTCTGACACTCCTACATTATCTTCTTCCTCCTCTCTATCTGTCGTTAAATCAGACAAGGTCACTTGTTCACTGAAATTTTCATCATTAAAAAGGATAAATGAATCCAGTCCTGTGTTTACAGAATAAAGGGGAGAGTACTGTGGTCTATCTTGGCTAGTCACCATATATTGCATATGAGACTCCCTGTAAAGTCTTATTGTCTGATTGAAAATAGGGATGGTTGCATAGGTCATGTCCATCTACATAGTTCCTTGTAACTTAGCTCCCCAAGACCTAGATAATAACATTCCATAATTTGGGGGCACATCAGCCACAACAATATCCATGACTAAACATTTGGCTGGAATTTGAGCTAAGTTAACACACAGGTCCTTAATTAATCCTAAACATTTTACTCTGCTTGAGTCAAAACAGTAAAGGTATTTGTAAGGTCTGGTGATTTCTAGACCAAGGCTCTCCATTACAGCTTTAGGCATTAAATTATGAGAAGCCCCAAAATCTTGCATACCATTATGCAAAATATTGTCATGAACATTTAAACTTACATAAAAGGGAGGAACAGGTCCCTCTTGATATCTACCTTCAATCTTAGGACCAAAAATAAGCTCTGGCTGGTCATCATTAAGATTGACTGTGTCATTATTATCCTCAATTTTTAAAGCCTTCAAAATATGGGTCCTATATACATTCTAGGTAGCTAACTCAGTCAGGGGAACAGAGATTTTGATCTTTGAAATTTCCTACTCTAGGCTGAAAGGAATTTGGTTCTTCGAAGAACTTGTCTTAGCCTTACTAGCTGCTAGTCTATTAGCAACATCAGCTTGCTGATTTTTTCTATTTATACTTGACAAAATGGTCTTAATAGGAGCACTAGCTGAATTTGTAGTATTACTAATGTCCGCACTCTGTTTTTCATTATTTTGAGTGCCTTTCTCTCTACCTTTATTAGAATTCACAGCTACTGTTTTTTCCTTCTGTTTGACAACTTTAGGCTTGGTTGGAGTGCTGTTTTGTGAATATTTTTCAGAGGTTTTGGTGTTGGGAGTTTTTGACTGGTTTTTCTTCTAAGTGATGACATTTTCCATGTCTTGACAATAACTTTCATCATCATATCTTTTGTCATCATAAGGTGTTTAAAGACCTTGTTTTCTATCATAATGGACTTCAAATTCATCATAATATACCCCCAGAATGTTGATATCATCTTCCTCTGTTATCTCATATGTTTCCTCAACCTCACTTACATAGTTTTGATGAAAGGGAGGAGTGATATGTTGATCATCTTCCCTAGGTCTGTTTGGAGGTTGGTTCCTTCTAAAATTCTGATTCTGGTTCTGGTTTCTGTTTTGAGGAGCAGTTTGGTTTTGACTGGCTTGTGCTCTCTCAAGGATGATCATTTTCTTCATCATCTCCTCCATCATTCTCTCCATATTTGAGTTGGAAGTAGAGGGTGTATTTTCTTCTCTAAAGGAAACTCTCTTCTCATTTTTCATTCTTGCTCTTTTCTCCATCAAGTTGACTTCCACAGCAAGAGCACCTTTTTTCATCTCTTCAAGAGTTGCAGGATCTCTCTCTCTAAGCTGATAGGCCATCTTAGGGTCGAACCCTTCAAGAAAATTGTTTAAAGCTGAGCCTTGTGGAGGTTTTAGATCTAGGGAAAGTGCATTATATACACTGTTAAATCTGGTACAATAAGCTTGTACACTTTCCCTCGTGTTTCTATGGAGGTTATTGTAATCAAAAAGGACTTGGAGAGGGTTCTTCTTTACTTCCCATTTGTTTAAGAATGTCTGATGGAAGGCTTGGAGATCATTGATACTATGGGGGTTTAAGCCTTTAAACCATTTTCTTACTTCTCCCCCTAAGCTTTGAGAAAATAATATAAGCTTGACAGAACCATCATCAATTTCATTTATGTCGAAGTAGTCATTCATCTTATCCACATGTTGTGATGCAGTAGTAGCATTACTAGCATCATATAATGGAATTTTGGACTGATAGTCCTGCGGAAGATTGACTAATGGTACAGGAAGGACTAAGGGAGCATACCATGCTGCCATGATATGTGGTGGGGGTCGATTCACAAGAGGTGGATTAACAAAAGGAAAAGTGGGCTGAAGTGGAGTGGTTTGGACAGTGAATGGAGGATGAAGGGATGTGGATGGAACAACAATAGATTGTTGAGTTGATCTTGGATGAGAGACACCTAAATTGTGAAGGAAATGTAAATCAGGAGTTTTTGTTTCTCTACTACCAGGATGTTCACTTGTTTCAGGAGATGAAAGTGAAGACTCAGAATCTAGCTGAGTTATATCATTAAATGACCTAGTTCTAAAGGGATTTACTAAGTCAAATTGTGATTGTTGTAGAGCTGAAAGATTTTCAGGAACTGAATTAGCTCTCAAGGGTGATCTGAAAACAATTGATAATTTAATCCTAGGAGACTTCCTAAGGATACTCTCTAGGTTATCAACTATCTCAGGTGGATCAGGGTCAGGATAGGCTCTAGTGTGAGTCTCTCTAGGAGCCACTATGCTGTGTTTTTCAGACCCAAATAAACAAGAAAATTTCAACCAGGTATGACAGTCTTTAAAAAGTCAACTAATCTGTTTGCACAAATTTTAATTTTATAGTCCTCTAACTGAGTTTGAATGATATTATAATGATAAGGGTTCTCCCCAGTGGAGTCTTAGGGTCTGTTCAGGATTGTGGAGTCGCCAAGTGGAAGTTTTTAGCTCTTTTTCAGAGGTAAAAGGTTTTATGGTCCACTACCATGTTTATTGGATACCAATCTGAAATATTTTTGGGTTTTCTGAGTTATTTTTCAGTCCTATTGGTTGTTAAGAGTGTCCTAAATCTGTTTCAAAACTTAGCTACAGTTAGGAGACAAAGACAGTCTACTCTTATGGCTAAGCCAACTGATATTTCAAGCTTAGACAAACTCTTATGAGAATCCTAGGTTTTTCCTAGTTTGTCACTGATTCCAACAAGCTTCATCATGATTACCATTTCTAGGTAGTGCTTGAAAAGGCTTCTTTTAATTCACAATGTTTGTATGAAATTTTAAAGGGAACTAGAGATTCTAGGTTTGATCCCCAGTGGAGTCTCCAGAAATGTTAGGGATCTGTAATTAGCGAGATTGGACAAGTCCAATCATAGAAACAACATTTTTTCAACCACTTTGGGATTCAAGGATCTAGCCCTCCTGAATCTGGAGAGGGATCTCTCCAATAAGTGCAACGATGGATTTGTCTTTGAAGTCTTGGGTAATGATATTAGGCTAGTTATGAAGGCTGAGGGTTTGTTTTTTTTTTGGATGGTTGAGCATGAAAATGGCTTGAGTGGAAATTTCTAAATGCAAAGAGTTTCAAAGGTGTGAAGTTGCAAGAAAATAGAACAAGCTTCGGCCAAAAAGATAGATAATTGCAGGTTTTAGTCCATTGGGCTATGGAGTCATAATAGGGTTTAATTGAAGCAACAAGGGGAAAGAGTGGTCCATGGGGCAAGTCATCTATGTCTAAGGATCTCTTTGAAGTTGGATTTATGGAATGAAACGATACAAAAATAAGGGGAATTAGACAAATGAAGATCAAAGAGTAGCCTAGGATCTAGTAAGTACTTTGAAACTAGCTAGCCTTTGAAAAACACTTAAGAAAGAAATAAAATCAATCCAGGATTTGGTAAGTACTTCGAAACTAGCCAGCCTTTGATACGCTTTCAATAGAAAACGTATTAAAAAAAGGGAAACTTGAAGGCAACTGTTGGAGTAGAAACTAGCGGGCCGGGCTCACCACAAATCCTCTCCTAGCTCTGCTTTACTTGGTAACTTTCAAGACAAACACAAAGATAACAAAGAATGGCCTAAGATCTGGTAAGTACTTTCAAACTAGCCATCTTTTAACACATTCCATGGGAAACTTTCAGACAGTCTTTTGGGATAAAACTAGAACCAGGGCACACCATATATTCCTTAGTTCATCTCTACTTAACATATAATGAAAATAACATTTAAGAATAACAACTAGCTCAGACAGTAGGACGAGGGAACGCCAACATTCCTATGCTTGAACTGAATTAGATCATTCCTCAATAACACAAATTGGAAGAAAACATTTAGATAAAGATTTTCAGTTAGAGAAGGGTACTGATATACAGTAGGTCCTAACTATATGCATGCTGTTCTTTATAAGAGAATATGAACACAGTGAAAACAGAAACAAAATAATAATTTACAATAAGAAATAACATCACCGCCGACATAGAACAGGATCCCATAAATCAGCTTGTATTGATGCTCCAAACCAGTTACAGCTTTAAGTCCAATGCTCTAGCTTAACAATCATCTACACTTCCCAGACTAACTTATCTATCACAAGCAGAGCTTCGAGAGCTAGTGAACACTATTTACAAGTAGAAGTCTCAAGCTCAAGTATATTTCAAAATTCAGCAACCAACCCCTCTCTCATCTTTTCCAGTAGTATTTATAGAAGAATGAGGAGGTGAGATCTGATAAAAGATCTCCAAAGATAATTAATACAGTCTTAATGGCTTCTCGGCCTTTGGGGGGCTCAATGAAGAAGTTTACATATGTTTCTGACTGTATTAATTTTTTTCATTTAAGATTAAGCTCGATGGGAGCTCTTATTGACTTTTGAGGCTCTCTGTTATGTTAAAGTAACTCTGCTGATATTTTGTCATTAAATTTATTTGCAGGATTAACTTTCTGGCTGCGCTGAGAAAAATATATGATCTTGATCAATAACTTCGGCCTCTGTTTGAATTCTTTGAGGCACAGGTGGCACTATGGTAGCTGGGAGGAATCAATTTTCCTCATATGTGGCGGTGGAGGCTTTCCTGTCTGATAAAACACTTGTGGTTTTCTTTTAACTGTGTTTTTAGTTTTGGGGCATTAGGCTTTTGATAATCAATCTTAGGCGTAATCCCCACAAATCTGTCTTCAATCTCCTATTCTAGCATGTTCTATCTTTGACACTGATACTCTATGTTTGTGATTTATTCACTGTGTTTTGTTGGTGTGCAGTGCTGCGCAGGGATCATTAGGCATCAATGCCTTTGAAGCATTTATGAGACATGAAAATTTAACCCACAGATGGCTTCCTTTTAAAGGATCGAAGGCGCGAGAATTGAAACCCCAGCCTTCGGCCCCTTCTTTAGTATAATGGAAAAAACCATTTAAAACACCCTTTACAAAATAACATACCTCAGACTTCAAAACTTCGATAAAACCAAGCCGTATAACCTTTTCGGGTCACAAAAGGTGCCTGCTGACGTCATGGTGTTTGTGACCTGAAATGTTTATTAAATCTGCCCTATAAAGCTCCCCGAGTCCATTTGGGGCTTGCTGACATCAACCCAAGTGTGACCTGAAATTTTTATTAAATCTGCCATATAAAGCTCCCCTGGTCCGTTTGGCGCCTACTGACATCAGCCCAAGTGTGACCCGAATTTTTTATGAAATCCGCCATATAAAGTTCCCCAGGTCCGTTTTGGGGCCTGCTGACATCAGCCCAAATGTGACTCAAAATGTTTATCAAATCCGCCCTAAGGTGTATTGGGTCCAGATTTCTTGACCGTGTGAGCAACCAAACAAGACCTGCTGAAATTAGTTGCTGCCGCGTGTGCTGACTAGGCGTTGGGGACCACCGGTTCTGTGGGTCGTCGATCTGCAGATCAGGTCGACGGTGGAGATGCTTTGAGAAATGCGCCGACGGAAAAGTCTTCAAACCATATAAAAAAACAAAAAAATTAATATAAATAAAGGTTTAATGCTTCGGGGGCAGGATATATATTTAAGTGGATAGGCGCCCGACTGCGGGGCCTTGGTTTATATGAAATGCAGTATGACTGGGGGATATAATACACAGGGCTAGTCGGCATCGGAGTTTTGTTTAAAACACAAAAAAATGCGCTTCGTGAGTTGCTTTTACATGATAAGCACTCAAGACCTTAGCACTTGGTTCTAGCGGTGGGGCACATGGAGGGGAAAGGGTTTGGATTTAGCCCAAAGGGGCTTAAACCCATAGTCAAAATAATTATTTTTTAGGACATTTTCAAGATGTTTAGATGGATTTTGGGGGTTTCAATATAGTTCAAAACGAGTTTTAAAATATGTAAAATATGATTGTCATGAATGGAAGAAGGGGAAACATGAAAATAGAGGAGTTTGATGGAGGAAAAAGGGGAGAAAAATGAAGGTTAGGTTTCTTAATGGAGTAGGGGGAAAAAGGGATTTTGCAGCAGTTTCTTCTCTTGAAATCAGCAGAATTTTGGAGTGTAAAATGGGCATAGTAGGGAAGATTTTGGATAGAGGCATGAGGCCTTCAAGAGTCTTCAAGAGATAACACTTTTCTGCAATAAAATTTATTCGTTGAAGGCTCCAAAAATGATTTAGCCACCTTTTGGTATAACAAATTTCATAGGTAGCTAACACCCTCTATTTATCCAAATCCATGGAGCAGCTCCCTTACACAATGAAGGTGCCATCTCTCATCACTGCAGCAACCTTTGTCAGTGCAGTATATGTAGTGAGAGTGGGTAATGCAGAAAATGAAAGAGTACCTCTCTCCTCCTTGATTCTATCCCAAACTCTCTGTGCTGTATTGGATTCCTCCAAAGTCTTCACCTCCCCGGAATCTAAGAGTGGTGAACTAAGTGATAAAATGTCTCCCACCAACTCTAGATATAGTGGCCTTCCAGGTGGAAGGCCCCCATGTAGTGAGACATAAAAATATGAAGTAGACTGTATATATTTGTGGACTATTTTGTCTCTCTCTTCACTGTAAAATACAATCTCCTTCTTCTGTGCAGAAACCTCCCGGAATAGATAAGGGTGAATTCCCATCATCCCCTGATGCTGATCCTTCCTTTCTTCTCCTTCCATCTGCCAAGATTCACAACCCAAAATGCCTAATGCATGCTACTCCATAATTGTGGTTTGGTTCCCACATGTTGGATCATTTGGAACTTCTTGCAAATATACAAGGGCTCCTGCAATGGAAGCAATGGCTCCCTTCCCATGTCCATGTGGTGATGGATATTCTCCCAATGGTACAGCACTGTCATCTCTTCTCTGCTCATCCTCTTCACTAATATGTGAGGATATGCCTCATCATCAATGAGAGACCCTTGATCTTGGTCTTGTCTTGAATGAGGAACCTCCATGTCTTCTTCTATAGAGTAGGGATTTTCAAGAAGTGGGGATCTTGCTCTTGGTAAGGTATCATGCATGTTTCTATCCCCTTCAAAAAAATTATGGAGTGGAGTTCGAAAAATAAGTCTCTCCAACTCATGCAAAGGTTTTGAGTTTTCAGTTTCAACAAGAGATGTTTTAAAATGTTTAAGATCAAATCTCCTCACTAATTTCTTAGTGAACCTTGCATAAGTGTTTAAATTTGCATGATAAAATGAAGAAGAACTATACAACCACCAACCATGGGCCATACCTTTGAGGTGCAGCACTTCTACTCTAATGGCCTCCTTTTCTAAAACTTGGTGTAGCTGGAAATAAGAATCTAGTTCCTCCACCCAAGCTTTGGCTGTGCACTTTGTTGATCCATCAAAGTTAGATAGAAAAATTCTACCTCTTTTGCATCTATGACGGTTGTTGGATCTTCTACCTTCCTTGATTTGGAAAAACCCTTGGAAGTCCAAGTGATTTTTGAATCTCCATGATTGAGACTCATACTCCTGAAGATAGACACTCAAGGTCTCCTCCCTTGGTGCATGTCCTTCCTCCATCCTTCTTGCAGTGAATGTGGGCAATAGACTGTGCTATGGATCTGCATGTGTGACTGAATGTTCACACCCATCATATGAATAACTAGGGCTTGCTTCAGCTTCAAAAACTCTTGTATTTTTCCTACACTTTTCCCTTGTCATCTCCATGAGATCTTCTTTGATAATGTTGATAGTTTGGAAAAGAAGTTGGGAGATCCTCTCTTCCCCCATTTCTCCAAATAATGGAGTATTCTATTTGTGCCTTCTGTACATCTCTTCTTCTCCTTCTCCTCTTGATAGAAGAATGGATGATATTCCACAGGTTGAGCCAATATTATGCTATGATACCACTATAATATCCCAAAATAGGGAAAATCAACACTATTGGGAATATCTTAAGATACCCCAAAAGTGGAGCTACAACAATCCATGAACATAATAATGAAAGAGTAGTGTAAATCAACTCATATACATGGGAGACAAAAATGGAGACATTAATCCATGTATTATATCAGCAAATACATACATAACAATGAGGCAATGATAATACACAATGAAGGAACAAGCCTTCCATAATAAATCACTCTACAAATGAACTGTTGTCACAATACAAGAATGTCAGAGACTAGTACAGTGCAGTAAAAAACACACTGTTATAGAAAAATGATGTACAAAATATGTAGGGCTGCTATAGGCCTCAAATATATGCTCAATACTATTGTGTAACCAGCTCCAAAAAAAGAAGAAAAGAGATATCAACGCCTTAGAAATGAGCCTCTTCGAGGGGGAAACCTCCAATACATTACATAAATGAACAATTCTTGGATGATACAATTTACAAAACCTCCTTTCTATATATAGGAGTCCATGGGGCCATAATGTAATCCTAGTGGGCCACAATGTAATCCTAGCCGACCTAACAATAATAATTTAAGGGCACAATAATAAAAAATGGGGGTTACAAGGGTACAATAATAACAATAAGGGGGTTACACTAACAAAAATAAGGGACTATACTAGTAATATAGGGACCTAACATGCCCCTCTCCTTCAAAAAAGTGTTGTCCTCAACGCTTGAGTAGCTCTGGGTGCTTCTGTATAAAATTCTCATCTTCCCATGTAGAATCTTCAGTGGGTAAGTTCTTCCACTTGATGAGATACTCTGAAATTGATCGATTCCGTAGTTGTCGAGTTCTTGTTTCCATGACCGCTTCGGGTTCCAATATGATTTTTCCTTCCTCATCAAGTTCTGGCAATATTGTTTGAACTGGAAGATTTTCTCCTATAACCTTCTTTAAGCATGAAACATGGAAAAGTGGATGTACTCGCGAAGAAGTAGGAAGCTCCAATTTGTATGCCATAGTACCAATCTTTTGCAACACCTTGTAAGGACCATAGTACTTTGGCGATAATTTATTATCCTTCTTAGCTTGCTTGAGGGACATTTTTTTGTATGTTTGTAGCCGTAAAAATACCCAATCTCCTACATCAAAACTTCTCTCACTGCGATGTTGATCTGCCTGTTGTTTCATTTGATTTTGTGCCAAATTTAGGTTATCCTTTAAGAGTTGGAGAACTTCTTGCTGATGCTTGATGTGATCTTCCACTAATACCCTGTTAACCCGAGAAATCCTTGCAACTGCTTTATGGTCATGGGGACTTTCCATTCCTTAATGAATTTAATTTTGTTAGGGTCTACATTAACACCCTTGTGAGATATAATATGACCCAGATATTCCACCTCTTGTACTCCAAAGAAACATTTGGATGTTTTTGCATATAATTGTTTCTCCTGCAATAGTTTGAGTACCCTGTCAACATGTTCAACATGATCCTCCGAAGACCTGCTGTAGATTAGTATATCATCAAAAAATACTAGCACAAATTTTCTAAGGAAGGGTTTGAAAATGGAATTCATCAACCCTTGAAATGTAGAAGGTGCATTGGTAAAGCCAAAAGGCATGACCAAAAATTCATAATGACCCTCATGAGTTCGAAATGCTGTTTTTGGAATATCTTCAGTCTTCATTCTAATTTGATGATATCCTGAACGAAGATCCAACTTGGTAAAATAAATTGCTCCATGTATTTCATCCAATAATTCATCAATCACAGGAATGGGAAATTTGTCTTTAATGGTGAGCTTATTGAGCTCCCTATAATCCGGACACATTCGCCATGATCCATCCTTTTTGTGTACCAATACTACAGGAGCAGAGAAAGAACTTTGACTGGGTTGAATTATACCCGCCTCTAACATTTCTGCAATCATACGTTCAATTTCGCTCTTTTGGAAGTAAGGATATCTATAAGGCCGATGTTTGGAGGAACACTTCCTGGAATCAAATGAATAGCATGATCATGATCACGAATAGGTGGGAGTCCTTTGGGAGTTTCAAACACCTTGGAATGATTGTCCAAGACTTGTTGGAGATCTGCAGAAATAGATGATTTTGATGTCGGAACTTCTAGTGAGCATAATTGTGCAATTACGCCTCGTTGTTGTTTCTTTAGAAGATTTGTCATGACATTAGAGCTTATTATCCTTCCTGGCTTCCCTTCAATACCTCGCAATTCGACTTCATTTCCTTCTGAAAAAAATTTCAAGAAAAGTTCTTGAAAATTAAAAGCTACCGTCCCCAAAGATTGTAACCATTGTACTCCTAGTACAACATCGGCACCTCCCATAGGAATGGAAAGCATTGGACTAGTCAATACATATTCCCCCATGGTTAGCATGATATTATGGCATTTTCCAGAGTAATTTATAGTTCCTCCATTTGCAACCATCACTTGACATTCTAGTGCTGGGTATAGGAAACAATTCAATTCCTTGGCTACCTTAAAATGAATAAAATTATGGGTGCTACCTGAATCAATCAACATTATTACCTTTTCTTCTTGATTTGTCCTTGTATCTTGAGAGTTTGAGGAGTGGTAATTCCTGCTAGTGCATTACACGATATGGTCAGATTCATTTCTTCCTCTTTTAGGGCTGGTTCCAGGTGTATATCCTCTTCTTGTTCATTTTCTTCTTCCTCTTCACAATCTATGTAAAATAATTTCTTCTCAGCACACTTATGACCTTTAGTGTATTTGCTATCACAACTATAGAAAATCCCTTTTTCTCTTTTTTCTTCCAATTGTTGTGGTGTCAACCTTTAGGTTGTGGAAATCTAGGCATAGCAACACTTCCTTCTTTATAGAATTGAGTGGTAGGCTTCCTTGTCGCCATTATTTTACATTCAACGTTTCTTGCCAACCTGAATGACTTATCCAATAAATCTGGTTCCAAAACGCGAACTTCATGTTAGATATTATCCTTTAAAGTGCCTATGAAGAGATCGATCCTGTGTTCCTCTGGAATATCAGTTACCCTTATATTCAATTTTTGGAATTCCTCAATGTGCTGCCCCACTAAACCCTTTTGTTTGAGATCTATCAATTGGCTAAAGAAGGTGTTGCTCTTTGTATCCTCATAATGTGCTATCATTTCCTCCGTAAAAATTGACCAAGTGACAATTTTTTTACGGGAGCAAAGCCATTGATACCGTACAAATGTATTTTGTTCTAAATGTAAAGTTGCAATGCGTACCTTTTGTGTGTTTTGCACGTTATGGAGATCAAAATATTGCTCCATCTGTAGTATCCATGTTACAGGATCCTTTCCATCAAACTTCCTCATATCCATTTTTTGAATATGGTGGTTCTTCCCACCAACATTAGAGTTTATGAAATCACGATTAACATTTATTTTGTTCTCATCATGAGGTTCTTCTACTATCTTTTCACCATTAGGAAACATTTCTTGTATCAACTTTGTCAAACCTTCGATGTTTGCTTTGAGATCATTCTTCATGTTTTCCATGTCTTTCATGTCATCCATCTTAGCTTCCATGCCTTTCTTCAAAATTTCCATTTCATTTTTTGTTGCTCTTTGCGAGAGTGAAATTTGTTGCACTTGCTCTTGTAATTTTGATAGATCATGTTGCAATTCTTCATCTTCATGAGTCATAGTAGAGCCTTCTGAAGGCTTAATGGGTGTTGAATTATTTTTACAGGGCATATTTTAGAACTCAATACTGATATCTATTCTACAATATGCCCTTGGAATCAATTCAAATTGATTCTTCAAACAAGACATATGCAATTCGGAAAAAAAATACACACCTTTTTCTTGCTTTTGAGGAGCTCGATATTGAAATTGGATTATATTTTTGATTGTAGTACTTATATATATTTTATTTTCAGTACTAACGTAGCCCTCTGAATTATCTTTCGAATGCCACAAGTCTGACCTGATCTGGATTCTCCAAGACAAAGTTGTATCCAATCTCCCACAATGACCTAATTATGGACTGGTTCAGTAGAGAGAACTTGTACGAATTTTCACGTGTCAATTTTTCAACCGTCATCTCTGAAATTGATAGCCAACAAACTAAAGTCCATGTAATTGTGACCAATTTTTACGACACTCCAATCCGATGCCCAGAGAGAGAGTTATTGAACTTTTCCCACGATCACCTCTTTGAGATGGAATTCAGAAGCTTGAAAAATCACTACATTCCACAGATCATATCTCCAAAAATATTGCGAACCAAGCTCTGAATTTTTTTGAAGAATTTATTCAAGATTTCAAATTTGCACCATAGGAATTTCAGATTCTGAACCTTCGTAGAAAAAAATTTATAGCGAAAATTCCACGATGACCTGTTTAGGAGCCTAAAAAAATACCTAACTTCCACAGATCATATCTCTGAAAATATTGGGAACCAAGCTCTGAAATATCTAGAAAATCTTCCTCAAGATTTCGGCTTCTCACCCTAAAAATTTCAGCTTCTGAAACGTCGTAGAAAAAAAGTTATAGCGAAAATTCCACGATGACCTGTTTGGAGCAGCGAAACCCTAGAATCCAAAGCTTCGATACCAAATGTTGTGTAACCAGCTCCAAAAAAAGAAGAAAAGAGATATAAACGCCTTAGAAATGAGCCACTTTGAGGGGGAAACCTCCAATACAATAAATAAATGAAAAATTCTTGGATGATACAATTTACAAAACCTCCTTTCTATATATAGGAGTCCATGGGGCCATAATGTAATCCTAGTGGGCCACAATGTAATCCTAACCGACCTAACAATAATAATTTAAGGGCACAATAATAAAAAAATGGGGGTTACAAGGGTACAATAATAAAAATAAGGGGGTTACACTAACAACAATAAGGGACTATACTAGTAATATATGGACCTAACAAATACAGGTCTATGCTCAATACCAACTCCTACAAGAAACCCGGAAACGGGTTTTCAGAAATACACTCTGAACAAGGTGGGATCTAAAGCCCAATGGGTGAAGATACACAAAAAATGGAGAAAAAGAGTGTATAAGACTGAAATATGATATATCTGAAGTAGACCCCATCAAAGGTCTCCTCCCATGAAAGGATAAACCCCTCAATCACAAGGAAACACTGCAAAGGAACCACCCAAACTCCTATTGAAGCTGCCTTCAAAAATAACTCATCCCCTAGCTGGAACAGCACTGGGAATGAGTGGAAATGTATGGCCTAATTCCAAGGATCTGAAATGTGCCCAAAAACTCTCCAAACAGATCTCCCAAGAGAAGGAAACCTCCCTCCTATGAGAAAATAGCTCAGAAAGTGGGGTTCTAACCCCACCACTAGTGCACCCTGCAACACAGCACAAGAACATGTAGAAACTGCGCTGATGAAGAAGCTGTAGCTTGGACTGAAAATCTGAATGTGGAAATGAATACAATACTCTTCCAAGAGGACCCTCAAGGAAAGGGGTGGGATTCCCGCTCGGGAACACCTGGTGTTGAATAGCACAACTACCCTGCTAAACAGCAAAAGGAAGCAATAGTCTAAGCAGACCAGTCACAAAATAATAATCTAAAACATGAACTCAAATGGCTTCCATCCTCTTTCTTAAATAGAATGTGAGCTTGATTTCCCTTGGACCCACTCAATTAGGTCATTTCATCCATGAGATCCATCTCCCTCCAAAACTGTGTTATTCTCTAATTGATCTCCACTCCTCCTTATCAACGTTGTTGATTGGTCAAATTTGACTGAATCAACATGATACAAACCCTGTTCACACTTGGAGGAGCTTTATTTAGCTGCTACAAAGGTCTCCTTTCACACTTGAAGTGTTTTTATTGCTGCTCAAGAGACTTATGGGCCTCCCCCTCCATTTATTTACTGACCTAGTGATAAAACAACTATAATATTCCATTTAGCTTGGAGGCTAAATTTTCGGAATAGTACACAAACATTTTTAACCATTTGTTTTTTATTCTTTTACATCCACATCCTACCTTATAATTTTGAACTTATTCAACTACTTATGCTAACTTATCAAAATAAATTATGTTATGACACTCCCCTTGGTTCAGATTGAACTATTGGACCAATTTTATTTTCTACCTAACTAAATAATCTGTCAAGATTAAGCAGTTTGACAAATTATTTTTCACTTCCTATTGACAAGAAATTTAAACCTAATTCAATCATGCTTAAACTATATGATTGAATTTTAGTGAACTTTTGTGGCATTTTAAACAAGTTGCACACAATTTATTTTCAGAAGTAAGTTAAAATAACAGTAGTGGCATTTAAATGTGCAACACTTTTAGGAATTTTTTTTTCTTGTTTTTGATGGGGTTCACATGTTATACTTTTTATTTATAAAATATACCTTCTTTTGATTTTTTTATGTTATCTCTTTTTATTTTTATTTTGAAAATTATTTGCAGGATGGAAATCATTTTACAAAACAAATTTGAGAGATAGAATAAACTCAGTCACCTTGAGATCCTATGAAATATAGGACCCTAACAGTGGCTCCAATTGGGGATGGCACTTCCATGCATTGAAGTGTCAAGAACTTGTGATCAATAGCCTTATCCTTCTACACATCTGAGCAATCTGTAACCTGATTCCTTTTCTGCTTCAAAAATTATGATGGTCTATTGGCCATGGCTAGGGCCTTCTCCGTGGGCTTCAACCTTAATCAACAAATCATCCAATCTAATCTATGTTGACTATGATATTTACAATGATGTAAAATAATCTTTAGACTATGAGAAATAATGCTTCAACATCCTACGATTTACAGGACCACCAGGTAACTCTTTTCCATCTATATCTATGAGAAAAAATGCATTTTCACCTCTAAAAGAATTTATAATATATGGTCCCATCCATAGATTATAAAAATTGTTATGCTTCCCTTTGTATTCTCTCCTTGCATCCAATTTTAAACATTTTTCACCAATATTCAAATCAGCTACCTTGGTCCTTTTGTCAAATATTTTCTTGATATTTTCCTGGACAAGATGTGTTTTTTTATATAGCTCTTCTCTTGTTTGCTGTAACTGAATGGTTTGATGGATAATTCTGAGTGAATCATTTGGTTCCACTTGTGTTGGCTTGAGGGGTCCTGACCCAGGTTCAGAGGTTAAGGTTTGCCAAAAAACCCCTATACTACTGGCCTTTACGGCAATGACCTGCTTGCGCAGGCCAAAGTCTCACTCGAAGCAGTATGTGTGGGTGTTGGAACCAGGTTTCCGCACCCTGACAGAGAGAGCAGGCAAGTCAAACCGTTCGGCAACTATCAGATCTACGCAGTCAAAGGTCATTCGCAGGACTCTCAATGATTAACCAAAGTACAGTTTTACCATAATCATATAACAGGCTTTCATCCATGTGCAGTCAGCTAAGTATAAGTGTAAAATAATATATTCGTAGCAGACTTAATCATATTGCAGATACAGTTATCATAAAAAATATAATTCGCAGCTCATAAACACATATCATTCACAGATCCTAACATAATCACATATAATTCGAGTCCACAATAACCATAACCAGATAGATAAAACAACATCAGATATCCACAATAATTCACATATATTACTTATCAAAAAGTCTCTTACATATCCCCAAAACCCACTTGCACACACAGCCAATAGGAGTCCTAACCCAATAACCCAATCCCAGATCTAATAGTTCGCACTTAGCATCAGTCTCTATTCATTCCTACCTATTGACTCAAAAAGGTTCAACTATTTATAGTACTTTAGCCTGTTGGGGTTCCCATGTTTTGGCCAGATTGACAAGACCAAAAGATGAGAAAACATCATAACCACTTTGGGGCCCTAAGATCTATCCCTCCTGGACCCGGAGAGGGATCTATCTATGATAGGTCAAAGGTTTATGACTTGGAAGCTCAAATATTAAGCTATTAGGCTAGTTATAAGGCTCGGAGTTTGTTTGTTTGATTGTTTGTTTGGTTGCTGGTAATTAGGAAAGAAGGGTTCAATATGAGACAAGGCTGAGCAAAGAGGATTTTAGGCAAAGGAGCGATATTCTAGGGACCATTCAAGACCATTGGGCAATGGAGTCAGGAAAGGGTTTACTTGCTATTCAATGTGTAGGATTTCAGTTGGGCTATTCATCTAAAACATTGGATCTTAAAGATGATTGAGTGATATGGAATGGTAAGGGAGGAGGAAACAATAAATATTTAGAACACAAAGTTAAAGACCTGAGATCAGAGGGAGACTTTGAACTCTCAATGTTTCAGCCTCCAGCTTGAGGGATCTTAGAAAGGTTTAATCAAATGAAAAGGATCCTAGTGAGACAGAGACAGAGTTCTAGACCTCCTAGTTTTCCCAATTCATTCAATTAAAACCTAACAAGAACATCTAAGAACAGATTCATTTAATTCATACATCAACTAGCAGGAAATGACATCCACTACACTGGTTAAATTAACTAAAATCAACTCTTAGATAACACATTTAGTAGAAAACATTAAAGGCAAGGAGAGCAGAAGCATAGGGTACCTAACAAGGATAAATCCTATGCCAGATTTCTGATGCGAGCCAGTAGAAATGAAATGAAATGAAATAAAACACAGAGACAGAAAAACATCACCGCAACTTTAGACCAGGATCCAAAGAAATGTGCTTGTCATATTAAAAAACAACACCAGTCAGGTACAAAATTACCAATAGCTTGATAATCAGTCTGAAAACATCTTCCTCAACCTATCTTACAACTTTACATAGAGACTATGTCTCAAAAGAAACAGCTTGCAATTCTCTGATAACTGATCAACAACCTTTACAATGAGTTTCTTCATGAATTTATAGCTCCAGTGGAGCAGAGATAATAGGTGAAACACTAAATGAAGCATTAAACTCAGAAAAGAAAGAGGGCCGAAGCCCATTCTATTTAAACCCTGTGCATTTATCTCTGGCACTCTTTGGGTGAAAGGGTGGTCTTCTCCGGGCTTCCATTCACTCCGGTATATCTCTGATGTAATTTGGCTGCAGTACTATGTAGTACTTCTGGTGAATAAAAAAAAAGTAAATAAATGATGCTAGGGTCTGCCATACTGTGAATCAAATGCTCTGATAGCATCAGGACTGTTGCCAGGGCTAAATTTCTTTAGGGACACGAAAAATCATGCGGACGGTATGGGCTCCTTGTCCTTTGATGGAAGAATGCTCTGCTAATGTCAAACCCTGCTATTATGGTTTTCTGTGCATTGGACCTTCTGAGTGATCCACGGGGTCTTAGAACTGGTACCTTTGCCCCTTAAACACTGGATTAAGGCATAAGATCTTTAACAATGTGCATTAGACACTTAAATCCCTCACTGATGCTCTTTGTCACTTCCACGTTTGCCTCTGACTGCGAAATTTGTGTTTTAATAGCTCTGGAGAAGTTTGACAGAGTTTTAACCCTATCCCTTTGATGATAGTTGTGTCAAAACACTTTCCCAGGCCCTTTTTCATTAATTTGGTCTCTGCACATGGTATTTTCTTGCGTTCTTTATTACTGTGACAGAGACTATGAATTATGGGGTTTTATTTCCGCTCGAAACCCTGAAAAACACAAAAACGCGTTAAGAAAACATGCACGGGGAGGGTGGATGCACCGGGCACGACGAAAATGGATGTGCAGCTGGTGAAATGGTGGAATAGTGCGGTATTATGGTGGAAAATGCAATGGGAGGCTTGCAGAATGGTGGCGCAGTGGGAAAATGCAGTTAGAGGGTGGCAAGAACGGAAATTTTAATGTAAAACATTAAAATTTGACCTTTGAACGCATATATATACAGGGACGGATGAGAAATACGATGAAACATATTGAAAGGGTGACGTGGCAGGACCGGTCAACGGTGGGACATGAAATCGAATCTGGACCGTCTGATCTCGGGAGGAGATCGACGGCTAAAAATGCATCGAAGGGCGATGGACAGTGGGCCAGGGGTATGGCTGCCTTGGTTTAACTCCCGTGCAACTTCGCAGAGCGAGGACCGTTGGTAGGACGATCGCAGATCGGATGGTGTATATGCATATCGTGCCAGGTCAAATGCCGAAAGATAACACTAGAAAATTTGGTGGAATTTCCGACAGCCAATTCGTCGCTATTCCGACACATAGTCGTCGCAAGAGCGACGGTTCGAGGATGGGAAAAATGTAGTTTACCATCCCGTCACAATTCTGACGCAATTAAAAAGTGTCGCACTACCGACACTTTTTCCGTCGCTTCCAAATAGGCGTCGCTCTTCCGAAGTTTCCCAAACCGTCGTGCTTTCGACGTTTGTAAACTTTCACACTTCCGACGAAATGTGGTCCGATGTTTTGAATGTCGCTCTTCCAACGTTTGTAAACTGTCGCAATTCCGACGAAATGTGGTCCGACATTTTGAGCGTCACTCTTCCGACGTTTGTAAACTGTCGCAATTCCGACGCAATGTGGTCTGACATTTGTAAACTGTCGCAATTCCGACGAAATGTGGTCCGACATTTTGAACGTCGCTCTTCCGACATTTGTAAACTGTCGCAATTCCGACGAAATGTGGTCCGACATTTTTATATTGTCGCTCGTCCGACGTTTTTAAGCTGTCGCAATTCCGACACTTACAAGGTGTCAGTATACCGACGATGGGTTCAATTTAAAAAAAAAAAATGAAACTTTAAAACAGGACAGTAAATCTCCAATATTTGTTATGAATTGTGGGCGTTCCAATGACCGTGAAATATTAATATAATAAACCACCCCGCAACGCTTCAACTATAAACAATCATTTTTTTTTCACAAGAGAAAAAACGCTGTTTTGAATATATTATATGAAGTAAAACAGTGCATGAAGTCATTACATTTTCACATCTGAAGATTGGAACCCAAATATCCATCCAGAAAAGTGGAAGTCCCATCCCAGACAATGATAGAAAATTACCCCATGTCACATACAGGGACATGATATAAAACCCAGTAACCATCCACATGGAGATTATCGACAATCTGAGAAAGCATCCAAATATGCCCGAGACATCTATAAGAAAGTGAAATAGTAGTATGTAAATAGTAAAGCAATAGATAGAGTACCGACGTCCATTGTTCCAAATACAAATTAAAGTACCAAAAATCCTTGAACAGAGAAAAACGCTAATCATGTGAGGAGTGTGATATGTCAAAAATATAAAAAGACCATCAGACCATATCAATAAACCAACATCGCTAGTTTTGAAGGCAGAGTGATAAACATTAATCATTTTTTTTTCACAAGAGAAAAAACATTGTTTCGAATATATTATATGAAGTAAAACAGTCCATGAAGTCATTACATTTTCACATCTAAATATTGGAACCCTAATATCCATCTAGAAAAGTGGAAGTCCCACCCCAGACAATGATAGAAAAATACCCCATGTCACATACAGGGACTTGATATAAAACCCAGTAACGGTCCACATGGAGATTAATGACAATATGAGAAAGCATCCAAATATGCTCGAGGCATCTATAAGAAACTGAAATAGCAGTATGTAGAATAGTAAAGCAACAGATAGAGTACCGACGTCCATTGTTCCAAATACAAATTAAAGTACCCAAAATCCTTGAACAGAAAAAAACGCTAATCATGTGAGGAGTGTGATATGTCCTAAATATAAAAAGACCATAAGACCATATCAATAAACCAACATCGCTAGGTTTGAAGGCAGAGTGATAAACATTAATCATTTTTTTTCACAAGAGAAAAAACGTTGTTTTGAATATATTATATGAAGTAAAACAGCCCATGAAGTCATTACATTTTCACATCTGAATATTGGAACGCAAATATCGATCCAGAAAAGTGGAAGTCCCACCCCAGACAATGATAGAAAAATACCCCATGTCACATACAGGGACATGATATAAAGCCTAGTAACGGTCCACATGGAGATTATCGACAATCTGAGAAAAAATCCAAATATGCCTGAGGCATCTATAAGAAAGTGAAATAGCAGTATGTAGAATAGTAAAGAAACAGATAGAGTACCGACGTCCATTGTTCCAAATACAAATTAAAGTACCCAAAATCCTTGAACAGAGAAAAAATCTAATCATGTGAGGAGTGTGATATTTCCAAAATATAAAAAGACCATCAGACCATATCAATAAACCAACATCACTAGTTTTGAAAGCAGAGTAATAACCTGTCAACACATAAAATAGTATCATAAAGCGGATACAGGAAATGTGCAGAGACATGTACAGTTGATATACGCCTCACACAAAAAGAATCCTTGATAGAGAAAAAATATGTATAAACCCAAGGTCGATTGTATGTTTTGGCTTGCTTGTTCCCGGAAATAAAAACCATCTGCAGAAACCCAGGCTTGCTTGTAAGATTAGGCTCGCTTGATTCGAAAATTGGTAACCATCTGTTGCATCTGAGATGTAAGGTTCAGGCTCACTTGTTTCCATTAGTAGCCCGCTACAGCATCCACCCTGTTCATAGCAAAAAATTTCCTCTAGATATACAGAGAAAGAGTATAATACGTAGACCATATAAACATGGTTTTGTATTTCAAAAAACAGGTATAAAATAGAAACAGGGAAACATTTTTTTTTTTTTCCAATTGTTATGAACATAATTCGACCGTGAAATATTAATATAATAAACCACCCCGCAATGCTTCGACTATAAAAAAACATATAAACATGGCTCTGTATTTCAAAAAACAGGTTTAAAATAGAAACAGGGAAACAATTTTTTTCTAAGTAAAGTTAATCTATTAACAGTGCGAATAAAATTACACCGAAGTCAAAAACATTGCCCAGACTCATGGCAAATTTGTCATCAAAAAATCAAAAAATTAAGAAGACTTCCCTCATACGGGGAAATCAGTCTTGAACGTTTATAGAATTCAAAAATATTACAGAGGTCCAACACAGTAAAATAATCTAAAATAAGCCCAATTAAGTGGGCCGCGAAGCAAGAAAAACAAATTAACCAAACTACTCCTCCGGCTCCTCGACGATTCGGCACCATCCTTCGGAAGGTCCAGGATCGCTAGGTGCTACCTCCATAGTCATGCCACCGCTCCCCTCCTGAAGGTTGGAATGCTGGCCAGATTTTTCTAAGCTCAAACCCGTCGGACGGGTGAATGTTCTTCCATTTGAGCCTCCTCACAGAAAAACAAAGTAATTGAAGCTGTGATTCATGGGTGGTTCAGAGAGCAATTAAATGAAAAAAGCGCACGTCATGGGAGAAGGAGAAGCGGTGGGGAAATGAGGAGTAGGGGAGCCCATACGGTGGCTAGATCCTAGAACCTGACCCCGCCCATTTCTAGTTTCTGGATAGCGACCTACATGATAATCATTGGACTGGGAAGATGAATCGGTTGAGGGGATGGAGGGAGCGCGTAGGGGTTCACCTATAGTGCTCCCCCTGCGGCAACGCATCCTTTGACGCAAGCGAGGCATGGGTGCAGTCTCAGCAGTGGGCACAAGAGGAGACGGAGAAGCAGAATTCCAAGAAACAGAGGAAGACAGACAAGGACCAGACAGAGAGAAATGCAGTTATGCAGCAAGTTCTAAGCAGCAGTTTAGCTGGCCACTTCTCCTTCTCGTCATAGTGAGCAGGCAGTGTAACCCAGCAACCGACTCGTCTGAAAAACCATAGCGAAATTCCATTTTATCGACCCGATTGCAATGCAATCGAAGGACGCCCGTCATAATTAATCTCTGATCATTAACGAGAGCCGAAAGCCAGATCATATCAGAGCTTGCAGAACCGCTAATAGGAGTGGAGGTCCGATCTTGAACAGTGTTAAAACTTAATGCGATTAGATGTGAAAACTTGGAACTTAATTGAACATCGTTAAAACTTAATGCGATTGATATGAAATTGCCACATCCATGTCCCATCGCCTTCAACGCCATCGAATGCACCCGCATCCGGGAACAGGGCAACATTTGATTACGGGCACATGGCAGAAATTGATTGGAGCGGATCTTTGTTTGGGCCGCTCGCGCAGTGGAAATCTGGACCCGAAAAATATTAGGGTGAATTTGATAAGAAATTCACGTCACAACTCTCCCTCCGTACGCCAGCCCAACTTCGGACCCAAAAAATATTAGGGCAGAATTCAATTGGTTTTAGCATCACAAAATTGGCCGACGTCAGCAGGCTATTTTGGAATGCGAATTTGGTTTGAATTATGGTTTATCTCCGTTTGAAGTCCAGCGGGCTCGACTTAAGAACAATTTTGTTTGATCCCATCTTATAAATTTTGTGTTGGTTTTCTTTGATAATACACATATTTATAATAAATCATGGGAATACCACACTAAAAATGTGGAAAAGTTATATAAATTATTGAGAACAATCATTTTTATGTAAAAATATCCAAATGTGCTTTTGGGAAATAAGAATTCGAGTATTTGGTTCATATTTTTTTAAAGGAAGGAGTGAAGTTGGAGCCTCAAAAGATGCAAGCTATTACAAAATGACCTATTCCTAAGAAAATCAAGGTTCTTAGAATATTTTTTAGACTTACATGATATTATTGATAATTTGTTAAGAATTATGCATGCATTTCAAGTCCACTCACATATCTCTTGAAGAAAATATCATTTATATGGAATGATGAGGCTACTTTGGCATTCTCTCTTTTAATGGATGCTATGTCTTCTACACCAACATCGGTTGCACTTACTTTTGGTAAAACATTCATAGTAGAGTGTGAGGCACTAGGAAAAGGAATTTACGTAACATTAACACAATAAGGGATATCATTGGCTTTTAAAAGCAAGGAATTCAAAGAAAATATTTGGTGAAATCTACGTATGAAAAATAAATGGAAGCAATATTACATGCAATAAAAAATGGGGATAGTATATCATTGGGAGGTAATTTAAAGTCAAGATATACCATGATAGCATAAAGTATTTTTTGAAGCTATGATTTTCATTAAAAGATTAACAAAAATGAGGAGAAAAAATGCAAAGTTTTAATTTTGAGATAATCTGCAAAAAGGGTAAGGAAAATTTAGTACATGATGCAAGAGGCCTCAAATTTATATCCAATTACATTTTCTATTCCTAGGTGGCTAGAAGAAGCTTGCCATAATGGAAAAATGACAATAGTACTAAACAAAAACTAAAATTTATAAAGGATGGGATGAACTCTATGGAGCATTGGGAGTGAAAGAGAGATATACTTTAGTGCAAATGTAGAATATTTTTATGCACACAAGCATATTTGAATAAAAAAATATTAAGGGAGTCCCATGTCTCTCTGATGGTAGGATGAAGGGTTCCTTAAAACATCTCAAAGGATCAAAAAATATATTTTTGGAAGGAATGAAGAAAGATATTCAAAATTTTGTAAGAGAAGGTCAGTTTTTCATAATAAATAAAAGAGAGATAGTAAAATCTATAGGGTTACTTCAACCATTCCACATACATATTCAAAGACTAGAAGATATATCAATAGACTTTATTACAGGGTTACTGAAATATAAAGGTAAGTATTACATTTTTGTGGTCATTTATATAGACAAATTTTGTAGATTTTTTTGTAGAGCTCAAAGTACATAAACAACAAGCCAAGTGGCAGAAGTGTCTGTGAAAGAAATTCATAGTCTTCATGGTTTTCCTAAAGTAATAGTAACAAGAAAATTTTGGAAATAATTATTTAATATGAGTGGAGAAACACTAGCTGCCTTGAGTTCTACATATCAAACACAATCAAATGGTCAAACAAAAATAGTTAACAAATGTTTTTAAGGTTATCTACAATGTTACTCTTTAGAAAAGCAATCTTAATGGATGAAGTGGGTTCGTCAAGGAAGAATGGTAATATGATACTACCTATCACACATCTACTAAAATTTCCCCATTTAAGGCCCTTTGTGGATATCCAACTCCTAGTATCTCATATTTTTTGCAAGATAAGTCCAAAGTATAGGAAACAAAGTCACATATGGAAAATACTAAAGAAACTTTGAAAATTATTATGGAAAACCTTCAAATGACATGAAACATGATAAAACAACAAGGGGAACAACATTGAAGTGAAAGATAATTTGAGGAGGGTAATTGGGTATTTTTTAGATTATAGCATTATAAGCAATCTTCATTCAAGAAAAAAGAAGAATAAAGAATTAGCTCAAAAATGTTATGGCCCTAAATAACTATTCATAGGATTGCACAAGTGGTATAGAAGTTATATTTTCCTTCTTCTTGCATTCATAAGGTTTTTCATGTATCTTGCCTAAAAAGGTTTTGGGAAAAAATATGCCAATGTAAATAGAACTTCCAAAATTAGATGAAGAATTAAAGTTGATTCTTGAACCACAAAAAGTTATAGATAAACATTTTGTATCTCTTTGACATATAACCATTATGAAGTACCTAATCAAGTGGAAGAATATTCCTCTAGAAGAAGGTACATGGTAAAATGATCAATTCGTGATGAAATACCCATGGCTAAAGGGTTTCTTTGAAGTTTTGACAAAGGTTTTGTTATATGTTTTATATAACGCGTGGTGGAATAGTTTTATTCCTTATTAAGGTCCCATACAGTGATAAAATTTTAAGGGCAGGTCTGAATTTCAATTAGAAGGGCATATATCTATGTCGCCCTTCCATAATAAAAATCTTAAAAAAAAAAACTTTTCAATTGACCACAATAAATTATTTTTACATTTCATTTTCAGAAAGACAAAACCATCAATCTTTATTAATAAAAGACTGTTACATATACAACAATGAAGAAGGCTCCATCTTTCATTGCTTAAATATTTCATTGGAAATGTCAACATAAGTCTTGAAGACACTATTATAAGAAT